>CM019225.1:20949822-21113913 GCA_009741485.1 Malurus cyaneus samueli
ACACAGCCGATGTCGACAGGACACCACACTCCAGCACAGGCCAGTCCCAGCCAGGACACAGCCCTGTCCAGCACAGACCAGCCATGTCCAGCACAGACGACAGCCCTGTCCAGCACAGGACACAGCCCCTGCCAGGCACAGGACACAGCCATTCGTCAGCACAGCACAGCCATGCACACAGGCAGCCATGTCCATACAGGACACAGCCCTGTCCAGCACAGGAACACCAGCACCAGACCATGTCCAGCACAGGACACCAGCCCAGTCCAGCACAGGACACAGCCTGTCCAGCACAGGACACAGCCCTGTCCCAGCACAGGACACAGCCATGTCCAGCACAGGACACAGCCATGTCCAGCACAGGACACAGCCCAGTCCAGCACAGGACACACACCAGCCATGTCCAGCACAGGACACAGCCATGTCCAGCACAGGACACAGCCATGTCCAGCACAGGACACAGCCATGTCCAGCACAGGACACAGCCCAGTCAGCACAGGACACAGCCAGTCCAGCACAGGACACAGCCATGTCCAGCACAGGACACAGCCCTGTCCAGCACAGGACACAGCCATGTCCAGCACAGGACACAGCCTGTCCAGCACAGGACACAGCCCAGTCCAGCACAGGACACAGCCATGTCCAGCACAGGACACAGCCCTGTCCAGCACAGGACACAGCCCTGTCCAGCACAGGACACAGCCCATGTCCAGCACAGGACACAGCCATGTCCAGCACAGGACACAGCCCAGCACAGGACACAGCCCTGTCCAGCACAGGACACAGCCATGTCCAGTCACAGGACACAGCCCTGTCCAGCACAGGACACAGCCCAGTCCAGCACAGGACACACACCAGCCCAGTCCAGCACAGGACACAGCCCAGTCCAGCACAGGACACAGCCCTGTCCAGCACAGGACACAGCCCAGTCCAGCACAGGACACACACCAGCCATGTCCAGCACAGGACACAGCCCAGTCAGCACAGGACACAGCCCAGTCACAGCACAGACAGTCGAGCACAGACCGCTCAGTCCAGACAACAGACACAGCCAGTCAGCACCAGCCAGTCCAGCACAGGACACAGCCATGTCACAGCACAGGACACAGCCCAGTCAAGCACAGGACACAGCCCAGTCCAGCACAGGACACAGCCATGTCCAGCACAGGACACAGCCCTGTCCAGCACAGGACACAGCCCAGTCCAGCACAGGACACAGCCATGTCCAGCACAGGACACAGCCCAGTCCAGCACAGGACACAGCCCAGTCCAGCACAGGACACACACCAGCCCTGTCCACACTATTGGCCTCAGGAGGGCTGGGAGCACTCCCAGTGTGGCTCTGACGTGCTCTCTCTCTCCTGTTTGCAGCGCTGTAAGGTTCACACTGACACTGCCATCACCTGCCCCTCCCCAGCTGCCTCCAATGTCACTGTGGGCACCAAGCCAGCCCCCGTGGATTTCTACCTGAACGGGCGCCTGTACACGGACGAGCGCTCGGCCCTGGATGAGGAGCTGTACCCCGAGGAGGCTCTGCACATCAGCAGCTTCAGCCTGGGCTACTACGCCGACCCCCAGTTCTCCACGGCCAAGAAGGAGAAGTGGATCAAGCACCACCCCGGCGAGCCCCTGACTCTGGTCATACACGTAAGAGCGTGGCTGTCCCAGCTCTGCTGCTCTCTGGGGCTGCTGTCCCCACCCTGGGGACACCTCAGTCCTGAGTGCCAGCACAGGCACTGTCCACAGACACAGAGGGACAGGGGGAGCTGGACAGTGGGAGCAGTGATGCATCTTCTGCATTTCTCAGCCCCAGGAGATGCAGCCTGGTCTGGGGATGCCTTCTGAGGCTCAAATGATGCCAGAGAGCAGCCTGGGGCTGAATGGAATGCTGGACGTGGGGAAAGAATGACAATGCCCTGGCCTGAAACCAGGCAGGTGCTGCAGAAGGGTCTGACAATGGGTGTTTATTCCTACAGAAACACATCATGCATTCTTCTCTTTTGGCTGCTGAATTCAGCTCAGCTTTCAAGGAAGTCGGGGTGCAGAAGTTGGCCTGGACAATGAGCAGTAGTAATTGTAATTGAAAGGCCATTGTTTGCTGCAGGATATCCTCACTGTTTGCAGCGTGCTCCAGAAATGTGCTCCCCTTTCCCAGGCGTTGCAGGCGCATCCCCTGGCTGTCCCCTTGGCTGTACATCCTTCCCCGCTCCCAGATGGGCTCTTACAGCCTTATCTTCCATGCACAGCAGCCCTGATCAAAAGCACATTTGTGCAGGTTCCATGAGGGGCTTGTTCATCCTATGCCCCATGCTGAGTGAAGAATGCGAGGCAGGAAAATGGGGAATGGCCTGGTTTTGGCTTTCCTGCGGTGTGCTGGAAAAACATCCTTGGTGAGGGAGAGTTATCCCGGGTCTGCAGGGAATATGGAAAGAAAAGCAGGAAGATGGATTGCTGTTCTAACTGCTGTATTGCAGCCTGACATCCCGATTCTATTTCTGTCCTTAGAAAGAGCCTGACAGCCTGGGCCTGGAGAGCAATGAGTACCAGGTGAAAATCGGCCTGATCTCGTGTGAGATTCAGATTGTGTCAGACAGAGTCATCCACTGCTCCATCAACGAGTCGCTGAGCACGTCGGAGAGGCAGTTACCTGTGACGGTGAGCGCTGGGACACAGGGTCCCACTGCCTGTCCTGAGTGTGCAGCACCCACGCAGCTCATCCCTGCACCTGCTGAGGGTGGCAGGGTGGGCACAGCACCTCATGCTGTGCTGGGTACAGCAGGATACAGCCCAGGGTGTGCTGGGGGTCTGCCACGCTGCTGCAGCCGTGGGACACCAGGGGTACCTGCTGAGAGACCACTCTGTGCACAGGGCAGGTTCCTCTGTTCCAGGAGCCATGGTGAGCTCGCAGGAATGGCAGCTTTTGTCACTCGCAGTGATTTTCTGCTCCTCACGAGATATGTTTGGGGATTTCCTGCCATTTTTCAGCCGTGGCTCTGCTCCAGCAGCAGAAGGGCTGTGAGTGACCGTGAGAGCTCAGCCTTCCCTGAGCTGGGTCTCTGTGTGTGACAGGAGGGTGAGAGCAGAACTCAAAAGCTGCTGCTCTGTCACTGCAGAGCATTCAGTGTTCAGGGCTGCTGTTCCTCTTTGTTCTGCAAAATTCACCACATTTTGTTACTGTGGAGGGATGGAGGGGTGGGATGGAGCCCGAGGCATTGGCAGGGAAGAGAAGGAAGGATGAAGGAGCTGGGGAGCTCTGGAGTTGGGCTGCCCAGGAGAAAGGCACAAAGCTGCACTCCCAATTCCCTGACAGGGCTGTCCTGTTCACTGGCAGCAATCTGAGGTGTGTGAAATTCTGTTGCAAACGGGAAAAAATGGAAATGCAGAAGCAATAGAATTTCTTGAGTCATCTTAATGGGAATTTTAAACAGTGTAATTTTTCTTGTTGTTTTGTAAGAACTGAGAAACAGGGAAATCCCTTTGGGGAAGAAAGGGATTTTTGAGTTTCCTAGTCCTGGTGTGATAGAAACCAGTCTGGGCAGGTCCCCGGGAAGTCAGAGAATGCTCCCCAGCCCTAAATAGCACAAGGCTGTTCAGAGTGCACCAGCAATGAAAGTGTAGCTAAATAATCTGCTTATATTCATACCTGTGCAGTCTTACTAAAGCTCCAGACACGGTGTGGGACATGTCCTGCTGGCCATGCTGTGAGTGGCCACTGCTCAGAGCACACTGAAATGGTGTAGGGGACACACAGGGGACACAGGGCAGGGTGTGCAGGGCATTGCTATTGGCTGGAGCTGGCCACGTACACAAGAGAGGCTTCTCAAGACCTTCAGGCCCATCTTCGTTCATAACCAAAATCCAAACACTGAATGAAACAGCAGCCATGTTTTTTTTTTCTCTGAAAAATGCAGAAGGTTGAGCTGGTGGGGGAAAAAAGACTCAAAACGTATTGAGGAGCTGCCTCATGGCATCATTTGAGAGGGGAGGTGGAGATGCTGGGGCTGAAGATGTGGCTGTGAACCCAGAGCTGAGTGCTCCTGCCCTGTGCTGCTGCAGTGCTGTGCTCTGTCCAGCCCAGCCCAGGGCTCTTGGACAATGTGCAGGGGAGAGATCAAAACCCTCTGTGTCTGAGCCATGCCCTCCCCAGTGCTGCAGAGAGGCTGCATTTCCCTCAGGATGGAGCTGTGTGCTGCTGTTTGGGGTGCAGGAGGTGCCAGTGCCCCACCTGTGGGATGGCTTTGGTCCAGTGGCTGAGAGCTGCTGGAATTTCACCCCAGTGGGCACCTTTTCTGGAGGTGTTCATGGCACAGCTGTAATCATCAGATTATTGCAGCTCTTCCCTACCTCATTTCAAGTTTTCTTCTTGAGTTTCTCTCACTTCTTGTTCCTTGGGAGAAGTGAAACTTGCATTTTGAGAAGTGAAAGCTTTGTGGTCATGTGTTTTCCTTATCAGATGATGCTGTGGAATCCTTTCATCCCGAGGGCCCAAAGAGCTGTTTGTAAATGCACTCAGTAACTTGCCAGCCTGTGATGTGTTCCCTTCTGGAGATCAGGAGACCCAGGGACTGAGCTCAAATGCTTTGTGCTTGTTGTCACAAGAAGCATGGGCTGGGAGCAGAGCCAGCATCTTCTGACACCCCTTTGACTGCTTTAGCCACAAGATCATTACTCCTCTATGGTCTCATTTATTTTTATTCCCTTCGTTTATTTGTATTTCAAGGACTTTAAAGTTTCCTAACCCTCCTTCCAGGCGGCAGCAGTTCTGCTTTTGGAGGAGAAAGGCAGGTGTAGCAGGGGTCCAAAGGCTGTTCAGAGCCATGATAGAGTTGATGATTAGTGGAAGTGGTTTTCTCCTAAGAGCAGCACAGGACAATCTCACGGAACCATGGCCTCTAGGAAGCGTCCTTCTGGGGCAGGCAAGTCCGGCCAGGATGGGCCACAGTCTCTCACAGCCCTTGATGGGCACTGATGGCACTGTATCAACCCTCTGGGGGTGACCACGGCATCCCCTGGAGCAGAGGAGGGGAATTGTGTACCCCGACACACGGGAGCACAAGGGACACAGTGATCTTGCAGTGAAAGGCACACCCGATGTCCCAGAGCCCGGAAGAAGCTGCTGGCCGACATAGTCAGTAGTATCCTGTTGCCCAATAGTCAGTTGATCCTGTGAGTCTGTGCTGTGTCAGTCGTTCCTGTGACCATGGAAGTGTTGCTCGTGCCCTTGCAGTGTTCTGGTCAGTTGTCCTGTGTCAGGTGCCTGTGCCTGTGTCAGTGTGCACTGTGCCCATGGGTCAGTGTGTCCTGTGCCCTGTGGTCAGTGTGTCCTGTGCCATGTTTCAGGTCCGTGTTGTCAGTGTCTCCTATGGTTAGTGTGTCCATGTGCCCTGTGTCAGTGTGTCCTAATGCCACTGGTCGTGTTCCTGCCCTGTGTCGTTGTCCGGGCCCTTGTCAGTTGTCCTTGAGGGTCCGTGTCTGTGCACTTGTCCTTGTGCCCTGGGTCATGTTTCACGCCATGGTTCAGTGTTCCGTGCCTGTGATCAGTGTTCTGTGCCTTAGTTAGTTGTCCTAGTGCCCTGTGTCAGTGTTGCCTTGCATATGTTCAGTGTTCCTGTCCTTGTGTGACAGTGTTCCTGTTCCCTTATTGTTAGTGTTTCCGGCCTTAGTTGTCTCAGTGTGTCCTTGCCGCATGTACGTTTCTGTGCCTGTCTGTTGTCATGGGATCCTTGCCTGTGTCCTGTGTCCTTGGTTGTCCTGGTCGTGTGTTCAGTGTGTCCTGTGCCATGGGTCAGCTGCTTTCCCTCCTACGTGTGCCCTATGGTCCTAGATTGTTTCTGGCTCTGTGGTTTCATTGTGTTCCTGCGGTGGCTTAGTGGTCCTGTTCGCCTGGGTCAAGTTGGCTGTGCCTGGGTCAGTTGTCCATTTCCATGTTCGTTGTTCCTGTGGCCTGTGTCAGTGTCTCCTAGTGCTGGTCTGTTTGTCCTTGCCCTGTGGTCTTTGCGGTCTTTGCTATTGGTTAGTGTTCCTGTGCCTCTGTGTCAGGTGTCCTGTCCATGTTAGTTTGTTCCTGTGCCTGTGAGTCAAGTTTGTTGTGCCCATTGGTCAGGTTTCGCCCTGTGTCAGGTTCATGGCCTATGGGTGTCCTGTGCCTGTGGTCAGTGTACTTGTCGCTGGGCATGGTTCGATTCGTAGCCTGTGGTCAGTGTTCCTGTCCTTGTCAGTGTGTCCTGGAGTTCCGGTCCTGTATCGTGTCCTTCCATGTCAGTGTTCTGTCCCTGGTCGTTCCTGCCTGTTGGTCAGTTGTCCTGTCCATGTCAGTGGTCCTGTCTCTATGGTCAGGTGTCGGCCTTGGTTAGGTGCTGTGCCATTGTCAGTGTGCTGTCCCATGGTCGGAGTCGTCCTTGCAGCTTCTGTGCCCTTATGAAGTTGTGTTCGTGCCCTTGTCGTGTTCCTTCCCTCGGTCAGTGTTCTGTCGTGGTCAGTGTGTCCGGAACTGAGTCTGCCATTGTCCCTCTCTCCCTGCTCCCTTGGCAGCGCTCTGCTCAGCTCCTGTTTCTCCTCTCCCTTCTCCTTCAGATCCAAGTTGGGAAGTTCAACTACACGATTGCCATGCTGCACCTGGGGGGAGGAGAGACTGCCATCATTGTGTCCATCGTCATCTGCAGCATCCTGCTGGTCCTGTCTGTCGTAGGTGAGCTGTTTGCAGCCTGTGCCCAGGTTTCTCTCTGGTGGGGAAGGTGACTCTGAGAGCTGCAGTTGAGCACTGCCTGGGCTTGGTCTGGGTGCTGTGGGCAGCACAGCTAACACCAGGATCACTGCAGCACGGAGCTTTTCCTGGCTGAATCCACAGCTCAACGCTGTTATTTGAACCTGTGATATTTACTTATCCTTTTCCCCAAACACTGAGTAGTTGCTGTAATATAAAATAAAGAAGGATGTGGCAAACTGGTCTCGGTCACAGGCGTGAGTGTCCCAAAGGTGCTCCTAGCCCAAGGTGCTCTCACCAGCAGTGACAGGTGCCTGGCCGAGCAGGAAGAGCAGAAGCAGCATCCGCAGGTGGAAATGTGAACCAGGCACGTTGGTGTATGGCACTGGCTGAAGCTGGGCCACACACCTTTGTCCTCAGGCTCGGGTACCTGCTCATCACATACCCAGAGTGACTGCAGCAAGAAACCTGCCAGTTCACAGCAAATGAGAGGTTTATAATATGGAATTAATTTATTTTTAATAAAGGCTTTAATGCACCCTCTTTATTAGATGCTCTACCCATCATTAGAAACATATTTCAGGAGGCGTGGGAAGACTATCAGATGTGAACACTTGTGTAATACAGGTGGTAAATGTCCTCAAATCCTGTATTCATTAATCAGCTGGAACACATTAATAATACAGTTAAGTACAGACAGCCCAGACCTAAATTGAAGATGACAGTTACAGCATGATCATTAAATTCCAGCTGGTTTTACTTATTTACAAATAATCGACAACTGTCTGAGCAGATTCCAGTCTGGTGCTAGGTGTGAAAGCAGTTCAGATGGGTTTAGCTTTCTTCACCCATGTCAGAGAGATCGCTCTGATCCCGCTGCAGCTGCTCTGAAGCCCCAGTCCAAAAGGCTTGTTCCCTTCCTTTTTCCAGCTCTCTTTGTGTTCTGCACAAAGAGCCGCAGAGCCGAGCGCTATTGGCAGAAAACGCTGCTCCAGATGGAGGAGATGGAGTCGCAGATCCGGGAGGAGATCCGCAAAGGTAACTCACTGTCTGGGTAACTCACCCTGTCTGAGTAACTAACTCACCGTCTGGGTAACTCACCGTCAGGGTAACTCACCGTCTGGGTAACTAACTCACCGTCTGGGGTATCACCGTCAGGGTAACTCACCGTCGGTAACTAACTCACCGTCTGGTAACTCCACCGTCTGGGTAACTAACTCACCGTTTGGGTAACTCACCGTTGGGTAACTCACCCTGTCTGGGTAACTCACCGTCTGGGTAACTCACCGTCTGGGTAACTCACCGTCTGGGTAACTCACCGTCTGGGTAAAACTCACCCCGTCTGGGTAAAACTCACCGTCTGGGTAACTCACCGTCTGGGTAACTCACCGTCAGGGTAACTCACCGTCTGGGTGCCAGGGAGCGGGGCTGGGAGGGGCTGCTGGGTTAGCAGGCTTGAAGCCATTCACTTTTGCCCTGTAGAAGTTACAGAATTATTTGTAGGACAATTTCTGTCATCATTCCCTCCCTGTGAGCCGGGTTTGGGAATGTGGCTCCGTGCTGGAAGTGTGGCTCTGCCTGTCCTGCTGCCTGGCTTGAGCCAGCCCCTGATCTCCAGTGCCACCAGCTCTGCCCTGGGTTAGTGGCCCTTGGCTGTGTCAGAGGGTTACTGAAGGCCACGCTGTCCTTCAGTGTGCTTTACTCTTGGGTGCCACAGAAACTCAGCACGCTTTCTCATAGAGCAATGGGAGAAGTATTCCAGGTGTTGGCAGCTGCCATCCCATGGTCCATGATCCCGACACATCGGCTCCTGTCCTGTCCTGTCCTGTCCTGTCCTGTCCTGTCCTGTCCTGAGGGGCTGAGGGCACCTGGGGCTGGGCTCCTGGGGCAGAGGATGTTCTGTCAGTGCTTGGGGCAGGGTGTACAGTGTGATGGTTAAACCCCAATGGGCTCAGAGCAACCACAGCTCCAGCCCAGCGAGGGAATGTGTTATAGAGCAGAGAAGAGCTGGGCTGTGCTTTCCAGTGGCAGCCTGTCTCAGCTGCTGCGGGATCAGGCTCTCACCATCTCGGGTCTCTTTGTTGAAGGTTTTGCAGAGCTGCAGACAGACATGACAGACCTGACCAAGGAGCTGAACCGCAGCCAGGGGATCCCCTTCCTGGAGTACAAGCACTTTGTCACCAGGACATTCTTCCCCAAAGTAAGGAGACAGTGTGTGTCACGGGCACCTCATTGCTCCCAGATACTTCCCAACCAGTGCTAAAGGGCTTTTACAGTGTCACAAAATCATTCCACTGTTACATATTTACTTGTCACATATTTCAGCCTTAATTATCATCAAAAGTGGAGCCGCACCTCCTGGCATGTCATACAAGGTCAGGCTTGCTCACACATGACAGGAGCTGGTGGCAATTGTGCCAGGAGTTGCTCCAGCTTTCCCCTTCGGGGCCATTGGACACCATCTTCTGAAAGCATGCACAGGAGCAGAGTGCAGGGGACTCTCCTTCTGCTCAGGGGCTCCAGTGTCACTCCACTCCATCCAGCACAGGCTGAAGGGTGGTCAAGTGTGAATCTGCCCTTGGCAATAGGGAGAGGGGCTTTTTGTCCCCTGCAGGGTGCTCCCAAGCATTCCCAGCAGCTTTGCAGGCCCTCAGGAGCTCTTGGGATTCTCTGTCTGTCCCTCCTCCCTGTCCAGGCTGGGTGTGTGGGTCCCTTGGGCACCCAGTCCCAATGTGTCTGCCCAGAGTCCTTTGGCAGAGCTGCAGCAGACGTGCTGGTGCCATCACTCCTGTCACTGGCTGCTCTGCAGCTGCCTGGGTGCCCTTCACTAGGGCTGTATTTCACCCTTGAGGCAGCGGAGTGTCGGTGCTGAGGACTGAGATGGTGATTTATGACTGCAGAGTGTTTCATTAGTAGCTATTACTCAGGCCTTTCAGTTATCCAGTCTCCATATCTCTGCACATGAGAGGCATTAAGATTCAGGATGCTATATGAATGCTAAAGATTTAAACATTTTGCCCATCTGTTTTAAAAGTTACGTATGTTGAAACACCCAGAACTCCTCTATTTTTATTTAGTCTTCTGTAAAGCTTTCTCTTCTGGGAGTTTTCTAGCTGTCACATTACTCTATTTGCAGTCTCCCTGCCCTCCCAGCCTTGTGTCTGTGCAAACGTCTGCCTCCCCCCATCCTTGTGGTGTTTGCTCATTCCAGAGGCTCTTGCCAAGTGTTTCAAGGTCCCTAAAGCAGCCCATGCATGCCTTTGGAACGGGTGGCCTTAGTCCCACTGACATCTGCCCATCCCCTCGCTGGGGTGGACAGCACACGGGGGGTCCCTGTGGGTGCAGTGCCCTCCCTGACTTTGTGCTTGGTTCCAGTGTTCCTCCCTGTACGAGGAGTGCTACATCCTGCCCTCGCAGCAGCTCAGCTCCCAGCTGCAAGAAACACATCCCCTCCTGGTAGGGGAATGGAAGGTAAGTGACCCAGCACAGAACAAATGCTTTGGGGTATTGCTGACTGTTAACACAGAGCAGCAGGGCTCACTGAAGGAGGCAGATCTGTGAATCTGCTCTTGCATGGAGAAGCTTGGCCTGGGATTCCAGGGAATCCAGCTGGGAAGCCAGCAGCTTCCTGGCTCTGCTGAGAGCTCCTCTCCCTGTGTGTTATAGTGTGTGTCACTTCAGTCCCAACTGCAGTTCTTCATAAGTGAGATTCCTCTCAAAAGGGACTCGGTAAAAGCTGCTGTTGTCTCAGAGCTGAGTTTCATGTGAATGAGAAGTAGGCAGTGAAGAGTCAGAGTTGCTTAGATTTGAAGGGACATGTGCTAAAAGCAGCCCCATCTCGATGACTTTTCTGAGGGCCTCGTCCAACTGTGCCAAATACTTTCAAGGACAGAAATCCCACAGCCTCTCGGGGCCTCATTCCAATGTATGACACCCTTAAAAGCGAGAACTGCCTTCCTTTTCTTTAGTTAGTGTCCCATGCTCCAGCTGGTGTCCCCCTGGCACTGTGCCATTGAAGAGCCCGGCTCTGTCCTCTCTGCTCTCCACAGGGCAGCTGATGCTGCAGAAAGGTCTCCCTTTGTCCTTTCTCAAAGCTGACCCAACCCAGCCCTCTCCACCTGTCCTTGCACACCCACGAACTGTTTTGTCAGTCCTCAGCTGCACTTGCCCCGTTTGTCTGACAGTGGGAGCCCCAAAGTGGCCAGAGTGCTCCAGGAAAAGCTCGGGGTTTGTCTGACAGTGGGAGCCCCAAGATGGCCAGAGTGCTCCAGGAAAAGCTCGGGGTTTGTCTGACAGTGGGAGCCCCAAAGTGGCCAGAGTGCTCCAGGAAAAGCTCGGGGTTTGTCTGACAGTGGGAGCCCCAGACTGGCCAGAGTGCTCCAGGAGAAGCTCGGGCTGCTGAGCAGAATGGAGTGGCCACTGCTGGCCCAGCTGTGAGCTCCTTGCCAGCGAAGCTGCTGACTGCTGCAGCACAGGACGAGGGGCTCTCTGCTCACAATCCCTGTGCTCTGGCGGGGCATCCCTGCACTCCAGAGGAGTGAAATGTGGAGGAAAACACCATGCAGGCTTTTCTCAGTCTGCTTTCTAAATTTTTTCAGATCCCTGAGAACTGCAGACCCAACATGGAAGAAGGAATTTCTCTGTTCTCCACCTTACTCAACAACAAGCACTTCCTCATCGTGTTTGTCCATGCTCTCGAGCAACAGAAGGACTTTGCTGTCAGAGACAGGTATGAGCTTCAGAATCAAAGACTTGGCAGCTGGAGGAGTCTGATTTATCCCTAATCCATAATAACGCAGCCAGTGTCTGGGGCTATGTGTTTCAGTGAACAACTGAGTTATATTTGCCTACACTTTTCTGCTAGAAATGGATGGCCATGAACCCTGTAGAGCCCTCACTCATTTGGGATAACAGTAAGATTTGGTTTAACAGTAAGAGGGTGCAGGCCTCCCTGAGGGTTGGAACTTCTAACACCGTTAAGAAGGCTCATGAGAATGGTCTGAAAGACTGCCTTTGTGTGTTGGGTGTTTTAGTGCCAGCCAGCAGGCCAGTCTCACTGATTGGGGTTTGAGTCCTGTACCATTCTGTGTTCCAGGTGTAACTTGGCCTCCCTGCTTACTATTGCATTGCATGGGAAACTGGAGTACTACACTAGCATCATGAAGGACCTCTTGGTGGACCTAATAGATGCTTCAGCTTCCAAAAATCCCAAGCTGATGCTGAGGAGGACAGAGTCTGTAGTGGAGAAGATGCTGACCAACTGGATGTCCATCTGCATGTAC
The DNA here is from genome assembly GCA_009741485.1 of Malurus cyaneus samueli. Lineage (NCBI taxonomy): Eukaryota > Metazoa > Chordata > Aves > Passeriformes > Maluridae > Malurus > Malurus cyaneus. Next base: position 20,961,808 of record CM019225.1, read on the forward strand.
AGCTATCTCAGAGTAAGAGAGCCTGCGATGCTGCAGGGTCACAGTGTGCAGAGGGATGAGGAGTGTGGGCAACAATGACACGTGCTAACAGTGCCACTCAAACTGTCTCTAATTGTCAAACTGATTGGATGATATTGAATATTGAATGATTCAGGGGTAGGAAAGGAACCTGAAGTTCAGTTGCGTCTCCGGTTCTGCCCAGGGCTTTGGAGAGCTCAGTTTTCATGGCAGAGAGCGTGGATCAGCGTTTTCATTGTGTTTCAGGAAGCTGAAAAATAACCAGAATGGCAGGAGGTTTTGGCAAGTGCCTGCCCCTGTGCCCAGAGGGTGTGGGGTCTCTTAGCAGAGGCATCTTCGTGGTTCTGCACGAATCCGAGCAGGAGAGGTGGGGTGTTGTCCCACAGGGCTGACTGTCTTCTGATGGGAATGAGCAGGAATATGTTTGGCATCTCAGAGCCATCAGCACTCCATCTGTTCAGTGCTTTATCTCCAACATTTGCCAGTTCTGTTTGGAATTCCCCAGAAGAATTGAGCAATAACTTAATTGATTCCACAGCAGTTAATTGGAGGACACCCCATTATACCCACGGGGAGAGCCTTGAAAAAGCTTTTGAAAGTCTCTTTTCCCAGAGTGTTTTCTACATTCACAGAAGCGATTCTATATTGTCTTCATACATACTGTGATTTATTCTGATCCCAGATGATCACTTTTTGTCCGAAGCCTGTGGTTTTGTTGTTCATAATCTTTCATTTTAGCTGATGCAATTAGCCACTTGAATAAAAGAAGAGTTACAGGAGTGTATGAGGATGGCTGTGCCAATGTAGCAGAGCTATCCAGCCTGAAGGGCAGAAAAGAGGAAATTAGTAACATTTTTTTAATATTCAGATTTTGTGCTTGTAGTTAAACCACTGGAGAAAAAAAGTGCTGGCCTCTCGTTTTGGGGAGGGGAGACCACATGTAAGGCATCTGATCCATCTCCAGCTTGTGCTAAAAATGGACATAGTGCAAGAAGGCTTCCTCAGGGAACAAGGAAAAAGAGGAAAGTGGAGCCTTATCAGTGAGCCTGAGGCTTGAGCACATTGCACAGCTCAGTGGTGCTGAGGAGGGCCAGGAGTGGCCGTGGGTGGGAGCTGCCCATTCCCAGGGGGAGTGCCCAGGGCTGGGGGAGCCGGGAGTGCCCCCTCCTCAAACCCTGCACAGGGTGACTGTGGGGTGACTGTGGGGTGACTGCAGAGCTCTTGGGCCCCTGGCTGAATACCCATTTCCATGTGCCTGCAGCAGGTCCTTGGCAGGGCTAAGGCTGCACTCAGGCTTTGCAGTCCCCTCCATGCCCAGCCTGAAGCCATGGCAGTGCAGAACATCACCACAGCCTATATCCGACCTCTGACAGCAAATGATTTTCAAACTAAAGTGCACTAAAGTTGATGTCCAAGAGACTCTGACATCACATGTGCTCCACAGTAAGGGTGAGATCAGAGGGGACACTGAGCTGCTCCTGAAATACGAAGAGGGAGAAGAATTGGGCAGACAGGAGTGTCTGGAAAGGTTCCTGAACTGTCCCAGTGACACAAGTCCTGCTGTCAAAGGGACAGGGGTTTGTCAGGATCAGCAGAGCTGCTGCCTTCCCCACCACACACAGGAGGACAGAGCCCCTGTGGTGGAACAGATGACACCTCTGCACACGGCTGGTGTCATCTCAGGGCTGTGATTTAAATAGCCAAACGCCTCCCATGTGCTCTGCGTTCCTCGGGTCAAACTCTGCTGCCTCCAGAGAGGCATTTCTTGGTAGGAAGAAGCCTCGCCCGCCTGCCTGCAGCACTGCTTTGTCAGACATGTGATGATGGGCCTGGTTTTCATTCCTGAATTATCCCCATTAATCACAATGTCTATTTGAAACAGCTGCTGTGAAAGTCCCTGCCGTTGTGCATGGAAAAATTCCCAGTGCTTGTATTTTCCCTTGTAAGTCAACGCTACATGCTCAGAACATTTGTTTCACATTAATGCTCTGCATAACAGCCCGTCCATTTGTGTTTTGGGGTAGATGATTTGAAGGAGCTGTCTTCACTGGGAGGGAGCTGCTGCCACAGGCATCGTGGTGTGCACGTGGAGGGCACCTGAAGGGAATGGAGTCCCCACTGCCCTTTGGGGATGGCTCAGCCTTTGGGGGATGGCTCAGCATTTGGGGATGGCTCAGCATTTGGGGATGGCTCAGCATTTGGGGATGGCTCAGCTTTGGGGATGGCTCAGCCTTTGGGGGATGGCTCTGCATTTGGGGATGGCTCAGCATTTGGGGGATGGCTCAGCCTTTGGGGGATGGCTCAGCATTTGGGGATGGCTCAGCCTTTGGGGATGGCTCAGCATTTGGGGATGGCTCAGCATTTGGGGATGGCTCAGCATTTGGGGATGGCTCAGCCTTTGGGGGATGGCTCTGCATTTGGGGATGGCTCAGCATTTGGGGATGGCTCAGCATTTGGGGATGGCTCAGCCTTTGGGGGATGGCTCGCATTTGGGGATGGCTCAGCCTTTGGGGATGGCTCAGCATTTGGGGATGGCTCAGCCTTTGGGGAGATGGGCTCAGCATTTGGGGATGGCTCAGCCTTTGGGGGATGGCTCAGCATTTGGGGATGGCTCAGCATTTGGGGATGGCTCAGCCTTTGGGGGCCATTTGGGGGCTCAGCATTTGGGGGATGGCTCAGCATTTGGGGATGGCTCAGCATTTGGGGATGGCTCAGCATTTGGGGGATGGCTCAGCATTTGGGGATGGCATGGGCTGGAAGGGGCTGCCTGGGAGGGACCTACAGCATTTGCACAATCAATGCAGAGCTCTCTGCACAACTGAGTGAGGATTGTAGATGAAATAGTCCATAGCTCTACTTTGTGCTACAGTTTTGGTGGAAAAAGCGTAAAAAGAAAGTCTTCCCCATGTTACCATTGTGCCTGGCTCCTAACAGGGTCAGGGAATTAAAGGAAAAGTAAGGTTGTGGAATTCAGCTTTTATGTCTGTGTCCAAGCTTACCCAAGTTTTGCATGTGTGATGGAGGTTTGATTCTTCCCAGAATGCAAACAGATAATTGTCCCAAAATTAGCAGCCACTTGGGATAAGCAGCTGTTTTCTGTGCTTTTCTGTTCCTGGCCTTACCAAAACATTTTTGAAATGACTGTAGTGTGTTCCTGGGAGGACATCTATAATAACTTGACAGAGTTGTGTTAATAGGGCAGTAACATGTGAATCCAGTCTGTGCTCTAAACCTTTTTATTTTCCCAAGCCTATAAAAATGAAGCCCTCCCACGCTCCTTGTGCGTGGAACAGTTCAAGTCCTGCCAGCCTGCACTGTGCTTTCCATTACTGCAGTTATTTCAGTGCCCTGGGTAGCTTTAAGAGCCCATAACAGTTCAGTCAAAAATGAAAATGAAGTCTCATTAAAATACATTCACAATAGGAGGAAAAAAAGGCCCCAGACTGTGTTTTTTTAAGTACTTTTTTTTGTCCTGAATCAGCACTGATCTCTTCTGGTTAAACTTCCTTTCTCCTAACTAGCCAAGTCCAAAGACGGTTTTGATTCCTTTCCAGATGACTTTTCTGAACAATGCTGGAGGTTTCACAAGTTTGCCATTTTATCTCTAGTCCCTGCCAGCCCTTCTTTCCCTGCTTTGAAATTCGCTGTCTGATTAGCGCTTTTCCAGATTTCCATAACATCCCACAGTTCCTGAGCCTGAAAGCCAAAAAGTCCAACAGAAATAGCATTTCTGCAGCAGAGCGCTGTTGCTGTGTCCCCTGTGGCCTGGGCTGGATCCTGTGTGTCCACCCTGCAGTGACCCCACAGTGCCCGGGGCAGTTTGGTGTGGGCACGAAGGTGGCACAGAGCCGTGCCCATTTCAGCCATAAGGGCTCTCAGAACAGTAGGATTTGCCCTTTTTGAATGGTTTGGGAGGCCTGGCATGGCAGGGACAGGCAGGCACCAGAGCCCAGCCCTGGGTTTGGCCTCAGGCTTGTCCCTGCTCCTGTGTGACACAAACAGGATCCTGCAGGCAGCGTGACAGTGGCAGTGACAGTGACAGTGACAGTGACAGTGACAGTGCCAGTGACCCTGCCCCTGACCCTGTGTGCAGGGCCAGCCAGCGGTGCCGTGTGGCTCGCAGGATGGGGCAGTGGTACTGCAGCCTGACGAGGTCTCTGTGTTAGTGTTGTCCCTTGTTATATCTGGCTTCTGCCTTTCTCTCCAAAATGAATTCTTTGTGTCCTCTGCACATTCTCCACTCTTTGCAGTCCTCAGCTTCTCCACTTTCCTGACTCCCACCTTCTTCTGCGTTCTGGAGGCCATGCCTTCCTCCATTGCAGCCTCTGCAGCCCTGCTCTGAGCCCATTTTGTGCTGCCTGCTCATAGGAGCATTGCAGGAATCATTAACCCCCTGCAGCAGAGCCAGGAGCCTCCCTGTGTTGATGGAGTTACCCCTGAGCAGGAATCGAGTGCCCTTCTGGCACAGATGGCATTGGCCACCAACAGCTCTGCTGCATCACCACCATCAACCACACCAAATGCAGCACATCCAAATTGACACAGAACTAATTGCTTCAGCAATTATAGGGCAATTAGAATAAAAGAATCACCAAGTTTTAATTAAGAAGCAGATTGAACAGGATTTAGCAGCTCCTAGCTGAGAAATACCGAAACCGTTGGGTATCTGCTGTGTGGAGCAGCTCTCAGATGGCAGAGCTGTGTGTGCAGAGGGGGAGGGACATGCTCACAATACATAAATGTGCAGAATCTGCACTTTGGAAAGAAATTGAATGTGAGCATTGGGGAGAATGGGATGTACTCTAACACCAAAGAGCTCCTTAAGAACATGCCTTATGTTTCCCTTACCCATCGGTGCAGCAGCAGCAATGGATCCGAAATTTGCTGTTAAACTGCGTAGCTGAATCTCATCACAAACAGATCCTCCTTGTTATGTCTTTGGTTCTTGCTGCAGCAGTGCCTCAGCTCACCTCTGTCCCATGAACATTGATGGATGTAAGGAGTTAAATGGTGTGTTTGCTTGCTGTGCCATGGGAACAGCTCGCTGACCCTGCTCCTCTCTGCTTTGCTCTGCTGAGGCTTCTGCTGTGGTATGGGAAGAATGAGCTGGTTCCCAGAGCCACAGGCCAGGCTGCTCCCCGTGGAGCTCAGTGGCAAACCAGGCAGTGCAAAAAGAGGTTCTGCTGACACATTCATGAGAAAGGGTGCCCAGATATCTCTGTACTTGGATTTCTGTGCACATCAGCCCTTTCTTGTCCTGCTGAGTGCAGCATGTCATACAGTCTGTGCCCTGTCAGATTGCAGGAAGCATCTCTGTAGCACAGTGTGTTTTGTAGCACAGATTCTCCCTTTTCCTGTGTAATTCACATGTAAATGAATGCACATTTGTATTTTGCCAAGCATGTGCCCCTGGTTCTGAGCAGCACCCAGCTCTGCCTGCAGGGTGGCCCAGCATCCCACAGCTCCAGTGCTTGCTGCACAGCTCGGATGGGCTGTGTTGATGCTGACAATTACAGCATCCCCAAAAATGCCCTGTGGCTGTTGTTGGCTGTGGTGTCCTGTTCCCCATCTGTGCTGTCATGTTGCCACACGTCTGAAAACTTCTGAGCAGCCCCAAGGAGATGCAAGTGGGAATTGAGAGGCAATGCCCCCTCCAGGCTTTACAGCCCTGGGGTGGACAGGTCCTGCTCCCTGGTGTCCAGAGGAACCTTCAGTGTCCCCCCCGAGCCTGTCCTGCCGTGCTGCTGATGGAGCCCTCACCACCAGCTCTCCTTTGCTGACTTGATCTTCTTTTCTTTCCTCAGGAAACTGTTGGAGAGCCCTTCTTCCTGCTGATCTGTGCCATCAAACAGCAGATTAACAAGGGCTCCATCGATGCCATTACAGGGAAGGCCAGGTACACCCTCAATGAGGAGTGGCTGCTGAGGGAGAACATAGAGGCAAAGCCGAGGGTGAGTACCCAGTGCTGAGGTGAGAGGGGATTGCTGTGCTCACAGCATTTGGCTCTGCACAGCTCGTGAGAGGAAAAGAGCCCAGACAAAAAGAGGAGAGAGTTGCTCTCATTGCCCCCAGATTTTGGCTGCAGCTGAGGCAGTCAGGGAGCTGTTCCTGCCGGGTCTCTGAGCAGTGTCTGGGGCAGCCTGCAGACCTTCCCACTGCCTGTGCCCTGGTGCAGCAGCTCTGGAGTGGCAGCAAGGTCCAGCTCTGCAGCAGACCCATCCCATCCTGCAGCAGGCGCAGATCTCGTTTAAGCAGTGGAGTTTGGAGCATGGAGCAATGGAGCAATGAGCTTTGGCAGCCACATTAGCAGCCAGTGGAGCTGAGCAGCTGAGGACATGGCTGCTGGTGGGGCTGAGCCTTCCTCCTGCCTGTGCTGCTCGAGCCCCTTTAGTGGGACAGCGTGAGAGGGAGCTGCTCTGGGGCTCCTGTGCTCTCCCAGATGGGTCCACAGAGCCCTCAGCCCCTGGGCCTGTCAATCAGTGCATCTCATGCTGCAAACATTGATGGCCACATTAGTTCAGCCCAATTTCCATCAGCACGGGGCCCAGGGTGCACCAGCCAGAGCTGTGCAGGCACCACAGCTTGCAGGCATTGCTGGCAGGCAGCAGAACCAGGCAGCTCACGCCTAACCTCTGCTTACAGAACCTCAACGTCTCCTTCCAAGGCTGTGGGATGGATTCCCTGAGCGTCAGAGCCATGGACACAGACACACTCAGTCAAGTGAAGGAGAAAATTCTGGAGGCCTTCTGCAAGAACGTCCCCTACTCGCAGTGGCCAAGAGTGGAAGATGTTGACCTCGGTAAGGATCAGGCAGTCCATAAAACCAGCTCAGTGCTGGGCAGCAGCTCCTGGGGCCTGTCCGAGCAGTGGCTGAAGCAGCTCTGGCAGGAGGGCAGACACCAGTCCATGCAGTCCCTACCCCTGGCCCTGCCTCTTCAGGCTGGGGTCTCACTCCTCTCCTCTCTGGGTCTCACCTCTCTCCTCTCTGGGTCTCACTCCTCTCCTCTCTGGGTCTCACTCCTCTCCTCTCTGGGTCTCACCTCTCTCCTCTCTGGGTCTCACCTCTCTCCTCTCTGGGTCTCACTCCTCTCCTCTCTGGGTCTCACCTCTCTCCTCTCTGGGTCTCACCTCTCTCCTCTCTGGGTCTCACCTCTCTCCTCTCTGGGTCTCACCTCTCTCCTCTCTGGGTTCTCACTCCTCTCCTCTCTGGGTCTCACCCCTCTCCTCTCTGGGTCTCACCTCTCTCCTCTCTGGGTCTCACTCTCTCCTCTCTGGGTCTCACCTCTCTCCTCTCTGGGTCTCACCTCTCTCCTCTCTGGGTCTCACTCCTCTCCTCTCTGGGTCTCACTCCTCTCCTCTCTGGGTCTCACCTCTCTCCTCTCTGGGTCTCACTCCTCTCCTCTCTGGGTCTCCCTCTCTCCTCTCTGGGTCTCACTCTCTCCTCTCTGGGTCTCCCCTCTCTCCTCTCTGGGTCTCCCCTCTCTCCTCTCTGGGTCTCACTCCTCTCCTCTCTGGGTCTCCCCTCTCTCCTCTCTGGGTCTCCCCTCTCTCCTCTCTGGGTCTCACTCCTCTCCTCTCTGGGTCTCACCTCTCTCCTCTCTGGGTTTCACTCCTCTCCTCTCTGGTCTCACCTCTCTCCTCTCTGGGTCTCACCTCTCTCCTCTCTGGGTCTCACCTCTCTCCTCTCTGGGTTCTCACTCCTCTCCTCTCTGGGTCTCACCTCTCTCCTCTCTGGGTCTCACCTCTCTCCTCTCTGGGTCTCACCTCTCTCCTCTCTGGGTCTCACCTCTCTCCTCTCTGGGTCTCACTCCTCTCCTCTCTGGGTCTCACCTCTCTCCTCTCTGGGTCTCACCTCTCTCCTCTCTGGGTCTCACTCCTCTCCTCTCTGGGTCTCACCTCTCTCCTCTCTGGGTTCTCACTCCTCTCCTCTCTGGGTCTCACTCCTCTCCTCTCTGGGTCTCACCTCTCTCCTCTCTGGGTCTCACTCCTCTCCTCTCTGGGTCTCACTCCTCTCCTCTCTGGGTCTCACCTCTCTCCTCTCTGGGTCTCACCTCTCTCCTCTCTGGGTCTCACCTCTCTCCTCTCTGGGTCTCCCCTCTCTCCTCTCTGGGTCTCACCCCTCTCCTCTCTGGGTCTCACTCCTCTCCTCTCTGGGTCTCACTCCTCTCCTCTCTGGGTCTCCCCTCTCTCCTCTCTGGGTCTCCTCCTCTCTCCTCTCTGGGTCTCACCCCTCTCCTCTCTGGGTCTCACTCCTCTCCTCTCTGGGTCTCACCTCCTCTCCTCTCTGGGTCTCACCCCTCTCCTCTCTGGGTCTCACCTCTCTCCTCTCTGGGTCTCACCTCCTCTCCTCTCTGGGTCTCACCCCTCTCCTCTCTGGGTCTCACCCCTCTCCTCTCTGGGTCTCACTCCTCTCCTCTCTGGGTCTCACTCCTCTCCTCTCTCTGGTCAGAGTGGTTTGCCACCAGCACTGACAGCTACATCCTGCGGGACCTCGATGACACCTCGGTGGTGGAGGATGGCAGGAAGAAACTCAACACTTTAGCACATTACAAGGTAAAGGGAACTGCACCTCCTCGGAGCCTGCCTGGCCTCCAGGGCAAGCTGCATTCGCCTCCAAAAACAGAACGTCAGGAACGAGCAGGGAGGTTGCCATAGCTCCGTCAGAGCTTCCAGGGAATAGACATCTGCCCTGGCGAGCATCTCGTTAATATTGCAACACACAGAAACTAATTAACACTCTTCATGCAAAACAAGTTATTACTGACAAGAGAAAGAGGAGGGGAAAAAGCTCTTGTTCCCAAGGGCCACCAGTCTGGCTGATCAGTATCACTGTGCTCTTGATCCACGCTCCTGCTGAAATCACAGCTACAACTGTCAGTGCCTGCTCTGAGCAGGGCCTGGGGATACCATCGAGGAACCAAAGCCAAAAATAGGAGGAAACATGGCAAATCAGATTGTTTTCTTGACTGTTTTTCTGTTTAAAATTAAATGAAACCACAAATACTTAATGATTTTCATATTCCCTGATCTGCCTGGAAGCATAATTCTCACTGGTCTGTAGCTGTGCATGGAAAACAAAAGTGGAGCTGAGTGCTCATGAATGTGGTTATCAGGGTATTGTGCTGCACAGCCAAGTGCTGGCAAGGTGCCCCACAGGGCTCAGCCACTCCCTGCTCTCATTTTGGGAAAGGCAAACCAGCACCTGCACAGCACAGTTCTCCTTCCTTTTCAGATTGCCTGGTGTTGACATCCCAAACATGTATCTTAGATACACATATTTGCCCAGTTGCCATCGGGTTTGAGATTCTCACTATCTTGTAATTGTGCTGAAGATTCCCTTTGCACGTATTGGGGGCCAGGGGCGGGGCAGGGCGGGTTCCAGGGATGTTTGTGGCAGATCCATGACTGCACCAGCATCCCCAGCTCCTGGGATCTTCCAGGAGGACACTGATAACCCTCCATCCTACGTGACCCCACCACCAGTCTGTGTTCTTCCCTGTCTCCACAGATCCCTGAAGGGGCATCCCTGGCTATGAGTTTGACAGACAAGAAGGACACCACGCTGAGCAGAGGTAACGTCTCACTGCTCTTGCCCTGCTGCTGGTGATGGGCAGGAATGCCTGCACTGTCAGAGCATTTCAGTTTGGGCTCCCTGACTGAGCTGCTGTGTCTCTCTTCTTCACAGTGAAGGATTTGGACACGGAGAAGTACTTCCACTTGGTAAGGATCCTGCCCTGGCTGCAGGGATGGTGGCTGCATGTGGGGTCCCTTCCTGCCCCTCCGTGGGGAGCAGAGCCAGCACTCCAGGACACCCACTCTGCAGTGGCACTGCCACCCGTGGGGCACATGGGGGACACTTGGGGGACTCTGCTTCCCCAGAGGTGTCCTGCTGTCATGATAGCAAGGATGCAGAGTGCACAGCATCCCCTGTCTCTCCTGCACTGGACTCTGTGATGAAAGTGGAGGTCTCAGCCTGGCTGATACTGATTTAAATGATGCCTGTAGTGTCAGATGTGATGAACAAGCTGGATTAGAGCTCATTAGTTCTCTTCAGCTGGGTTCAAAGAGGTGCACAAAGGTGATCTGTAGATGAGCTTTATCTGTAGATAAACTGAGGGACAGGATAAAGAGTTTCTGGGATGGCAGAGGAATGGAAGTGTCTGGTGGAGCTGCTGGCAGCACACAGAGCTGAGGGCCGTGGTCAGAGCATGGCATGGCCCAGTGTCACAAAGCTTTGGCTGTCACCTGCTGGGAGCTCCTGGCATTCTGCCTGTTCCTGGGATGAGCAGGTCCATGGGTTCTGTGCTGGAAGCACAAAGTGCTAAATGCTGCTAAAAGCTGTTATGAAAAGAGGTGTAATGGACAACAACAATATTTTATAGCCTGCTTTGGGGTTTTTTTCCTCTGCAAGAGATTCCATGCTCAAATAGAAGCAAGCACACACTCACACACACACACACACAAGGCAAGGAGGGAAAAGGGATGGGAAACCAACTGTTCACATGTGAGACAATGTACGATGGATGTCAGTTCCTTGTTTTGTCATTACAGAGCAGCAATTCACTGACCTGACCAGTAGAATGTTAATTTTTGTTTTAAAAAAGCCAGTATTCCTACATGTTGCTCTTTTCCCAAGTGCAGGCACAGCTGGTTCCTGCAGCAGCCACGTGCATTGTGGCTGGGAGCCCAAGGTGCAGTCAGAAAGGGCTGTGAGAGCCCAGGGGGGCAGGCAGGCCATGCAAAGGGAGATGGATGGGTTCATTTCCTTCATCTAAGGTGAGAGAGGAAATAAAGGGCACAGGAGAAACAAAGCTCAGAAAACAGTATTATGAAACATGTTTTAAAAGCCATATAAAGATGTGTTTATAAAGTAGGGACTGCTTTTTAATTGAATTTTGTATGCAGTTGAAATTCTATGCTGAAAGGAGAATGTAGTGTGACACTTCCAGAGATGGGTGCTCTGACCATGTGCTTTATCTGGGGCCAGGTTCTCCCAACAGATGAATCAGTGGAACATAAGAAGTCCCACAGACAGAGCCATCGGAAGAAAGTCCTTCCCGAGATTTACCTGACCCGGCTGCTCTCCACCAAGGTAGGAGCCAGGCCAGCCCCGTTCCTGGCAGGTGGGATGTTAGTGAGAGAAGCCACTCCAGGGAAGGGCTGGGTGCTCCAGGGAAGTGGAGTGGCTGCTCCAGGAAGGGATGGTGCGTCCAGGAAGCGGTTCGAGGAGGGATGGAGTGCTCCAGGGAAGGGATGGATGCTCTCAGGGAGAAGGGATGGACTGCTCCAGGGAAGGGATGGATGCTCCAGGGAAGGATGGATGCTCCAGGAAGGGCTGCCTGCTCCAGGGAAGGGCTGCCTGCTCCAGGAAGGGAATGGGCTTGCTCCAGGGAAGGATGGGCTGCTCCCAGGGAAAGGGATGGGTGCTCCAGGAAGGAGTGGGTGCCTCCAGGGAAAGGCTGCTGCTCCAGGGAAGGGATGGGTGCTCCAGGGAAGGGATGGCTGCTCCAGGGAAGGGATGGGTGCTCCAGGGAAGGGTGGTGCTCCAGGGAAGGGAAGGTGCTCCAGGAAGGTGCTGCTCCAGGGAGTGTCTCAGGGAAGGGATGCTGCTCCAGGAAGGGAGGATGCTCCAGGGAAGGGATGGATGCTCCAGGGAAGGCGATGGATGCTCCAGGGAAGGGCTGCCTGCTCCAGGGAAGGGCTGCCTGCTCCAGGGAAGGGATGGCTGCTCCAGGGAAGGGATGGCTGCTCCAGGGAAGGGATGGGTGCTCCAGGGAAGGGATGGTGCTCCAGGGAAGGGCTGGGTGCTCCAGGGAAGGGATGGGTGCTCCAGGGAAGGGATGGGTGCTCCAGGGAAGGGATGGCTGCTCCAAGTGCTGCCAGGGAGGGCAGAGGGATGGAGCTCAGGGAATGCTCCAGGGAAGGGCTGGTGCTCCAGGGAAGGGCTGCCTGCTCCAGGGAGATGCTGCCTGCTCCAGGGAAGGGATGGCTGCTCCAGGGAAGGGATGGCTGCTCCAGGGAGGGATGGGGCTCCAGGGAAGGGCTGGGTGCTCCAGGGAAGGGATGGGTGCTCCAGGAAGGGTGTGCTCCAGGGAAGGATGGCTGCTCCAGGGAAGGGAGGTGCTCCAGGGAAGGGATGGGTGCTCAGGGAAGGGATGGCTGCCTCCAGGGAAGGATGGCTGCTCCAGGGAAGGCTGGGTGCTCAGGGAGGCACTGCCTGCTCCAGGGAAGGGCTGGCTGCTCCAGGGAAGGGACATGGGTCCCGAGCTGGCTGTCAGGGAAAGGCTGGCTGCTCACAGGGAAGGGCTGGCTGCTCCAGGGAAGGGATGGGTGCTCCAGGGAAGGGCTGGGTGATCCTAGAAGGTGCTGGCACTCCTCTCCTGGATGGCTGGAGCATGTTTAGTCAGGCTGTCGGGCTCCTCAGGGTCCTTCCCAGCTCATCCTTGCTGCTGTGTGATTCCCCACATGATCCCCCTGGGATGGACTGGGCTCTGTGCAGATGAAAGGGATTCTGGCTGCCCCAGGGCTTGCACTGCACAGCTGAGACCTGAACCATCTCCACAGAAAGAGATGCTGCTGGGACAGGAGAGGGAGATGCTCAGCTATGGGAGCGATGGCTGTGCAATCTGAGGTCAGATCTGGCCTATTTTTAATCCCAGCATGGTGCCTCACTGAAGCAGAGATCACAAGGATGGCCACAAGTCTCTAGTCTTTGTTGTCTGTGCTGTACAGAACAAGCACAGATGTGAGACCCCAGCAGTAAGAAAGAAAATCTCGATGCCAAAAGAAATTAACCCCAAATGCAAGTTCATTATCTGTCTATCCACAAACAAACCATTCCCTCCCTGCTTTGGCATCCCCTTTCTGTTCAGACATGCAGCTGGCAGCAAAGCATTTCCCTCATGTGCAGCTCTTCCAGTATCCTCCTGGCCTTGGTGCTGCTGCTCTCCCAGAGTCCACTGTGTTCTTGTCCTGCAGGGCACACTCCAGAAGTTCCTGGATGATTTGTTCAAAGCCATTCTCAGTATCCGAGATGATAAACCGCCTGTGGCTGTCAAGTATTTCTTTGACTTCCTAGAGGAGCAGGCAGAGAAGAGAGGGATCACAGACCCTGACACTCTGCACATCTGGAAGACCAACAGGTTTGCTAATCCTTCTTTTCTTCCTTCCATCTCTCAGCAGCAGCAGCTGCAAAACCCTGTGCCCTGGACTAATCATTCAGCTGCTAAAAGAGGGACTTGGAAAACAGGGAGGATGGCAGAGAGGGCTGCAAAAGATGAAACCAAACACAGGATTGGAGAGCTTTGAACAAATATGGAGCTCAGGGGAACAGTGAGCTGAAACAGGAGGCATGGGCAGACAAAGCACAGAAAGAACTGGCACACAGAAATAATGAAAGGAGAAACAGGATGATGGGAGACAGCACCGGAGATCTGAGACAGAGTCCAAAATCCTGTCAGGTCTGGAAACATCAGGGGAATTTTAAAACCAGCATATCTGGAGCCTTTTCATTTGCTTTTGGCCTTTTCATCCCTTGGGGACACTTTTCTTGACTTATCCTGTGTCCAGGCTGAGTGTCCAGGGCACTCACAGGGCTCTGGGAGCGGGTGCTGGGACAGGGGTGTGCTGGGGAGCACCACAGCACTGGGAGCAGATGGAACGGGGCTGAGGGACACAAACAGCAGGAATGGGGTGGAGGAGGCAGAGTGGAGGGGAAACAGTGCAGTAAGCACTGAGAGAGAGCAGGGAGCATGGAGGGAATGTCAAGGAGAGTTTCAGCACTCTGGAGACTGTGGAGACAGGAGCCGCTTCCAGCCCAGTGTGTGAAAATTAAAACTAAATTTTACTGGGAGAGCAGGCATGCAGATAAAATCATTGGGCAGCAGATCTGCCTACCCTTTACTACCTTCGTTGGCCTGTAGAGCAAAGACTTACAGGGGCTTTCACTTCTCATCTGCTGAGGAGGGTGGGATGGGTGAGCAATAGACCAAAGCTGTGTTGTGGCCAAATCAGCAGTGAAATAACTGAAGGAGAATATTATGAGAGAGCAGAAAAAAAGACAGATGAAATTAATTTTGTGGGGCCAGGCTCACTGTCAGAATCAGATGATGGTTACTGTCAGGGGAAAGGGAAAAGGAGGTGACACCATTGCTCCAAAGAGCATCAGGTGGGGAGCACGGTCTCAACAGAGCCACACAGGCAAAGCTGCTGGAGCCTGTCTGGGCCTGTGGGTCTGCTGAGGAGCAGGGCCATGTGTGTGCCCAGAGAAGGCTTTGTGTGCAATCACTGTCCGTGCCATGCCCTCCTGAATAAACATCTTGGGCTTGAAGGTGTGTGCCTGCCCCCTTATCAAGGCAGGGTCTGTATTGGGGATGATCTCCTCAGCTTTCCTCTCTACTGCTCACTTTCTATCATCATCTTTCCTGCATTTCCACCCCACTGCCTCTGGAACACCCAAATTCATCTGGTGCTTATTCCTGGATCCTTCCCTTTGCAGTCTGCCGCTGAGGTTTTGGGTGAACATCCTGAAGAACCCGCAGTTTGTGTTTGACATAGACAAGACAGATCACATCGACGCCTGTCTGTCCGTGATCGCCCAGGCCTTCATCGATGCCTGCTCGCTCTCGGACCTGCAGCTGGGCAAGGTACCCCTGGGGAGGCACCAGGGCCAGGCTGGGTGGCCAGAGGGGCACAGATCACAGTCCAGCCTCCCCCACGCTGGCCTGGAGCCATTGCTTGGGCTCATGCAGCCGAGCTTTGGCTGGTCCAGGATGTGTTTTCCCCTCCTTCCCCATCCCTGGAGATCAGGCCTGCCTCACCTGGAGCTGTGGGGCTGTCCTGGCCATCCCAGTGACACCTCAGGGCATGGCAGGCCTTGGCAAGCACTGCCCCAGTGTCCTCTGCTCCATTCAGCCTCTCTGCCCTACACTGCCGTGCCCAGGGCAGGCTGGAGCCCAGCACACCATGGGGGTGTGAGCCCACTCCCATGGGGATCTGATCCTGCTCCAGCACACCATGGGGATCTGATCCTGCCAGCACACCATGGGGATCTGATCCTGCTCCAGCACACCATGGGGATCTGATCCTGCCAGCACACCATGGGGATCTGATCCTGCTCAGCACACCATGGGGATCTGATCCTGCCCAGCACACCATGGGGATCTGATCCTGCTCCAGCACACCATGGGGATCTGATCCTGCCCAGCACACCATGGGGATCTGATCCTGCTCAGCACACCATGGGGATCTGATCCTGCTCCCATGGGGATCTGATCCTGCCCAGCACACCATGGGGATCTGATCCTGCTCAGCACACCATGGGGATCTGATCCTGCTCAGCACACCATGGGGATCTGATCCTGCCAGCACACCATGGGGATCTGATCCTGCTCAGCACACCATGGGGATCTGATCCTGCCCAGCACACCATGGGGATCTGACCCTCCCAGCACACCATGGGGATCTGACCTTCCAGCACACCATGGGGATCTGATCCTGCCCAGCACACCATGGGGATCTGATCCTGCTCCCAGCACACCATGGGGATCTGATCCTGCCCAGCACACCATGGGGATCTGATCCTGCTCCCAGCACACCATGGGGATCTGATCCTGCCCAGCACACCATGGGGATCTGATCCTGCTCCCAGCACACCATGGGGATCTGATCCTGCCAGCACACCATGGGGATCTGATCCTGCTCCAGCACACCATGGGGATCTGATCCTGCCCAGCACACCATGGGGATCTGATCCTGCTCCCAGCACACCATGGGGATCTGATCCTGCCCAGCACACCATGGGGATCTGAGCCCACTCCCAGCACACCATGGGGATCTGATCCTGCTCCCAGCACACCATGGGGATCTGATCCTGCTCCCAGCACACCATGGAGGCTGCAGAGCCAGGTCCATCTCCCACCCTCCAGCCCCACACACGGTCACTCAGGGCTGGCTGCAGTAAGACATCCCGTGTGCGTATTTCTCCTTTCTCCTGCTGCCTTGGCTGAGCCCAGTGTTGACATTTGAAACTTCCTGACATAAGTTTTATTAAGAAATGCTGTAAATCACTCGCACTGCACCCCCACCCCCAAAGCTAGTGGTGACAGTGTGTGATTTGGGGACACCCTGCAGTGACGGGGTGGGCTCTACGCCCTCAGCCCCAGAGCTGCAGGAAGCCTTTGCTGGGAGAGGTTAATGCTGGAGGAAGATCTAATGAGTGCTTGATTTTTTGTTTGTTTGGGTTTTGGTCTTTTTTTTGCATGTGTTACGAAACACCTACAATTTGTCCTTGTCAAGTGGCAGATGAGGGGAAGAGGGGTCAGCTGGAGTCAGACAGCAGATGGAAACATTTTACAGGAATACAATAGCATAAGTCAATGAATTGTTGAGTAGTGTGGGAAGAATAAATCTCAGCAGAAAAATTAGCTTGCATGTATGCTCCACATATCACTGAGAGTTCCAGGGTGGATTCTTCTCTTATTTTCAGCATGTTTCTCTCAATACTGCAAATGTGTGAGCAGACTCAGCCCACACATCAGCAGTGCACAAGCAGTTA
Organism: Malurus cyaneus samueli; assembly: GCA_009741485.1. Lineage (NCBI taxonomy): Eukaryota > Metazoa > Chordata > Aves > Passeriformes > Maluridae > Malurus > Malurus cyaneus. The sequence goes on from CM019225.1 coordinate 20,978,381, forward strand.
ATGAACCAGTGCCCTTCTCCTCATAATACAATCAAATCGGACACAAATTTAAAAACAACTTAGAGAAGAGGCAGCATTTTCCTTTGTACTGCTGAGAAAAAAAAATGCCATGAGCAGGCTCTGCAAGTTGGCCATATTCTTGCAATGCCTTGTCCCTGGGTTTGAAAATGAACTGTTGTGGGATGTGGTGCCCATTTCCTGCTCCCCCTGTGACATGACCCAAGCCACAGATTGCAGCAGTGGAAAGAAGTCACCACGGAACCCTTATTCCTGCCTTATTCCTATGCACAGCCAGGATGCTGCCCCTGGCAGAGCCCAGCACTCCCTGTCCTCAGCAGATCCCCTCCCCTCTCCACTGTCAGAGCCCCGGCAAGCACTGCAGGCTTGGCAGGACACGGTGATCTCACTCCATTTGATGTCCCCAAGCCTGGGGCAGGTCCCCTTGGGGCTGCAACACCAGGCTACTCAGCCAATTTCGCTCCTGAGGTAATGGTAGCAGCACGACAGGATTACCTTGGGGTTAAAATTATTCATGCTGTGTTTGCAAGGAGGGCAGCAGGGTTGTGCCTCCACTGGTACAACCCAGTTGTGTGGCTGGGAGGTTTAAGGCTGCTGTGTCCAAGCTGACATTAATCAAGAGAACTCAGTATTCTCTGTTAATTACCTTACATGCAATCAATTTAGGCCAGGCAGGCTGGATTAGCCAATGCAAAATAAATCAAAGCTACATAAAAAATCCAAAAGCAACATTCAACTGACAGAGGTCAGCTTGTAAGATAGCTTTGTTCTTTGGCTTAGATCAGTGTAGCTGCTCAAGAGACCCCAGCAAACAGATGCAGAAGGCTGTCCCTTGTTGCCCATTTGCACACACAGCACCACAGAGACAAGTGTTTGATGTGGCACGGGTGTGCCCCTCACCTGCAGAGATCAGCTGGCAGTCAGCCACCCCAACTGATCCTGGCTGCTCTTTTAGCCTGTGCTTGCTGTGAATTCAAACATTCACCCAGCTCCCCCCTGTAGGCACTGAGGGGATGGACAGTGACCTCATGCTGGGACAAAGGGCAGCAGGACAGTGCTGCAGCTCCCCGGGCTCGTGGTGACCCTCACAGATCCTCGATGTGTCGGAGCCCTGTGCCATGAGCTGCTTGCTGCTGTCCCCCTGCTCTCCTTTCTGGTGACACTCAGGACCAAAGGCAAAGCTGGTCCTGCACCCAGCTGTAGCTGAGCTCCCTGTCTGTTGTCAGTGCTTTGGTCAAGCAAACAGGATAACATTTCCAGCCAGGAACAGCTCAGTGCCTGATTTCAGTGTCTCACTCTGCTCTAGGACTCCCCGACCAACAAGCTGCTGTACGCCAAGGAGATCCCTGAGTACCGGAAGATAGTGCAGAGATACTACAAGCAAATCCACGACATGCCCCCGCTGAGTGAGCAGGAGATGAATGCCCACCTGGCAGAGGAGTCACGGGTAAGGGCTGCAAGGGATGGGGTGAGTCTGCAGGCTCATTGTCCTGCTGGAGCCTGGCAGCAGCAGAGAAAGCACAAGGGCTGCAATCGGCTACTGCTCAGATGCTGGAAGGAGCACACAAGGAAAGAGATTTTGCCTGAAACTTCCACACACAAACTTCATCTGACCTAATTCCAAGCATCTTCAATTACTGCCCGAGCTGCAGCAAACACCCATGAATTGCTTGAGCCTAACTAGATCTGGCACCACTGGGAGTTGAGAGCAAAATTCAGTGCCAAAAAGCCAGAAAGTGTGGACAAGGATCTCAGCTGGCTCTGAGGCACCACTGCCAGGGCTGGCCCCGAGTCCCAGGCAGCCCCTGGCAGCCAGCCCTGGTACCAGCCACAGGAGCTGGCAGCCACACTGCAGATCAGAGTCGTGCCAGTGATGCGCCACAGGTTCCACAAAATCAAACCTCCTCCCTGCGGTGTTGTAGCTTTGGGCACTGAGCGGGATTTTTCTATTGATACCCTACAGCCCAGCTGATGTGCTGCCCCCTCCTGTGAAATGGCATTGGCATAGAGGGATAAGCAGTGCTGCACAGCGTGGGTATTTACAGCTGGATTTGAAAGGACTGAGACCCGTCCTGCTGCATGCAAATTCACCTTCCTTAAAAATCCAGCTGCACCAACACATCAGCAAAGTCAGGCAAAACCTGCTTTTGTGGTAGTCAGTGCATGCTGGCTGGGCTGGAACTCACATGCTCCATCCTGCTGATATTCTCCCCTCTTTCTTCTGTCTTTATAAAGAAATACCGAAATGAGTTCAACACCAATGTCGCCATGGCTGAGATATACAAATACGCCAAGAGATACCGCTCCCAGGTGAGTGAGGTTTGCAGCTCTTGGGGCTCTGGCCTGCCTGGAAAGGGAGGAGCCATGGCTGGGGTAACCCCGCAGGCAGACACCTGCATCCATCCCACAGATCAGGGACTATCGGGGTTGGCATAATTGCAGGACATATGTAATAGATGCACATGTAGATGCACCTGTGCTCTGTCCCTCGGCTGGCAACTTTGTGGAAGCCAAGGCCACCTATTTCCAGCTGATCTTAATGTCTTTTGGCTGGGCTGGAGTGAAGAAGGGCTTCCAGATGTGTAAACCAGCAAATGCTTTCAGGGGAGCAAAATATGCAGATAAGGCCCATCCACAAAATAACTTGCACCCAATGTCCCCACCCTGTCTGGCTCCTGCCCCTGTGTCCTGTGGGCTGGTGCTGTGCTCTCAGCTCTGTAATTGCTGTGCATTTTTGTCATACACCACTGCACTCAGCCCTGGCTGGGGACCCTTGGACAGCAGAAATGCTGGGGGTGTGAGCACAGGGGCTCTGGGCAGGGTGGGCTCTGGGGCAGGGTGGGCTCAGGGTGAGCTCTGGACAGGGTGGGCTCTGCTCTGGGCAGGGTGGGCTCTCCCCACTGGAGCTCTGGCTGGGATTTGGGTCTGCTGGGGTGAGCTGGTGGGCACCCCACCCTGCCTCAGCATCACCTGCCTGTGTCTCGCACAGATCGTGGCCGCCCTGGATGCAAACCCCACCACAAAGCGCACCCAGCTCCAGCACAAATTTGAGCAGGTGATTGCGCTCATGGAGGACAACATCTATGAGTGCTGCAGTGAAGCCTAGGCCGGCTGCAGCCCTGGAAGTGACCTTTGTTGCAGCACAGTGCCACTGGAAAGCTGCCCTCAGCCACAGGCACACCTTGGTCATCCTCAAGCCAGCCTTGTGGAGGGGTGGGCCTGCCCATGGCTGAAAGTTTCCGTCAGCTAAAAAGAAGCCACGAGACCTTTCCGAGCAGCTAAAACTCCTCTGGTCTGCACTGTGGCACCCATAATTTATTTGCTGCTGCCAGCCAGAAATGGAGGCATGACACCTGTGGCAAGCTCAGTCCACACTTTCCCCCTGGTCAGCACCCAAGCAGTCAGCACTCGGAGCATCCCTGTGCGTGGTTCCTCAGGACAAGGGATGAGGCTGCAGCAGCTGCAACAACAGACACAAAGCAGAAGGGTTGCCTCAGGGATAATGACCACAGACAGCAAAGACTATCATAGCCTGAGCTCCCTTCCACTCCATCCTTCCAACATCCTTGTTTTTACAACACCAGGGACTCATCAGCTGTTCACTGTCTGCTGCATTCTGTGTATTTTTGTGCCTTTTAATTTTTGTACTGTATGTGTAAACATAACCACTCCTGCATCTGAGATTTGGGCAACACGGGGAACTTGGGGCCGAGACAAAGCAGTTGCTTCCCAAGCAGCTAAGGCATGGAGAAAGCACTTTATCCCCGATGAGACAGCTGTTTGGGAGCTGGAGGGAGCCCAGGCTGTGTTAGCATCACAAGGGCTGTTCTGCATTTCCTGGGTTCCTGTCTCTTGTGCGTGGCAAGCTGGAGGTGCGGTGGGTAGGTGAACATGCCAGCAGCCAGCTGACCAGAGTCACAGTCCCAGACTGGAGGGAGCTGCTGAAGGAAGGACCCTTCACTCCTGGCCCTGCCAGGCTGGCTGTGCACGTGTCCATGGCACTGCCCCACCTCAGCCCCAGCAGGGCTAGCCCCTGCTGACAGCCTCAAGCCACACTCAGGGCAACCAACAGGCAGCACTGCCTGTCCCTGTGGCCATCACCAAACACGAGGTCAGTGCTGCACGGGTGTCCCCTGAAGCAGTTTATTCTGCTGGCTGTGGCCCAGCCCCGTGGCTGGTACCTGAGAAAAGCCCAGAGAGCTGGGTCTGGCTGCATGGCCAGCCTGTGTCCAGCCCTTAAAGGGGAGGGACTGGACCCAAACCTGGCAGCCCAGCACTGACCCAGGCCACAGAGCACCTCAGCACCCAGCGCTGCAGACCAGGGTGGAGGGTCCCAGCTCAGGCTGGCTCAGTGAAAGGGTCCCACTGGCAGACAAGTGGAGCTTGCCCAAGGCTGGACACCCAGTGCCACCCACAGCACCTGCACCGGGGCAGCTCCAGCCCAGCCTGGTGGCCCATTGTCCTTCCTGCAGCCCGGGCTATGACTGCTCTGGGCTGCAGACAGGCACAGGCTGCACTCACCTCCACCACTGTTCAACCCAGCATTCCTGCAGGGAAAGGCTCCTGCCCACACGGTGACCCACCGGTTCTGCCCATAGGAACGAACCTAAGTTACTACCTCACTGCAGGAGGATGAAAGGGAAGCCTTCCTTAGCCATCCAGCTGGCTGGGCTGCAGCTTGGTGTTTGATGACTTTGTCCAACAGAACTCCTGGGTGATTCACTGCCATGGACAGGTGGTCTCCATTCCATCATTTCCAGTAATGCCACATTTGTCAGAAACCAGAACATCAGAGTTGTGTATGTGTACATAGATATCTATTTTAAAACAAACAATAGTCTTTATCCAGTATGTTAAAAGGTGGGGAGGGAGGGGAGGGAAAGGGGAAGAATAGAGGTTTTTTTTAAAAGAGAACTACAGAAAAAGTACTTACACTGTGGAGGTCTCAATGTCTTTGCTGAGGATGTGGCTTCAGAATAGAAACTCTAAGAATGTAGCTGGGCTACATTTTATTTTGAAAGTGATTTCACAAAAATTTCTTGATGTTTTTTTTTTTTCTTTTAGAAACTGTGAATAGCTGCCAGAGATGTAGGCAGGCCCAGCACAGGAAAGGTCAGGGCAAGAAGGACCGAGGTAGCAGAGAGCACTGATCTTGGCTGGCGGCAGGGAAAGGGCCATGGAGCTATAGCCTCGTGTTGTTTCTTGCAGGGAAAGGATACAGGTGAGCCAAGAGTAAGCAGAGTTTGCCTCCAGGTGCTGTGACTGGGCCATATATTGGGGCTATTGCTTTATTATTTAATTTTTTTCCAAAGCCAAAAAAAAAAAGAAGTAGTTGCTACAGCCATTTAAAGGAGCAACTTTAACAGTAAATATCGAGGGTTTGTAGTGTTGCCTGAACCTTCAAGCCCTTTGTAACATGTTTTTAAACTTTGGCACGTGTTGTGGGTGTAGTGCCCTTACCTGCTGTGTAGTGGAAGTGGCAGACTCCTGGCAAAGCCTATCTTTGTAATAAAACAAGGTGCTGAACCTGTGGAGTGCAGTTCCTGTCGTGCATGTGGGGAGGACACACATGAGGACCCCTGCACAGACAAGCTTTGCACATGCAAGACACGCTATGTGCAGGGTCAGCAGCCCGGTGAGAACAGGTTTGTACCCTCGGGGCTGCAGAGCTCACTGCATCCACACCCCACGCCCACAGCCCTGGTTCCTCCCTAGGAAGGGCCGGGCACAGGAGGGGATGATTGGCACGAGAACACAGCAGCCCCTGAAGTGACCAACACTGTGCACATGAACACCAGGAGCCCCACAGAAGCACTGAGGCCAGGCACCCTCACCTGTGCCAGGTGCCCAGCCCTGGGGATGGTGCCTCTCCGCAGCCTCAGGGAGCCAGTGCCTCCCTGTACCCCCAGAACTGGGTCTGTGGCTTCAGCACCCCAATACCAGCTCTAGTCTGGGGCCTTTAATGACCACACCATTGCTAAACCTTCCACTTCCCCCAGTAAAATCTCTGCTTTGCAGACACCAGATTTTCTCCTTCCACTAGAAAGTTGATTTAGCTTTTGCAAAGCTAAATCCAGCCATGAAGTTATTTGGCCTCTCTGAAAGCAAGAGAGCTTTGCATTTCACCCTGGTGCCTGTGAGAGGGAGGACACTGCCCCATAGGTGAGTGGTGCTCTGAGGCCACCCCATCTGAGGATCCAGTGAACTCTGCTCAGTTACTGCTGCCACATTCCCCACCCTGTCCCTGGGGGGACACAAATTCCAGCCCCATTAAGGGGCTGGAGTCTAAAGAGAAGTTAGTTTGCTCAGCTCTTGCTTAAGCCCTGAAGCGAGGCCAGGAGCCTTGGAGGGCAATGGCAAGGCCAGTTGCCAGATTAACAAAATCCTCTTTAGAAAGAGTTTTACTTCCACTTATATTCTCCAACCCAGAAGGACTGTAACCCTTTACATGATCAGCATGACCTTCAGAAGGACTCTGCTCTGGGCAGAGCAAAAGAAATTTGGGCATTTGAAGGTATTAAATGGAAATGTGATACATGGTCCACAGGAGCTCACAAAACAAGTTTGGAGGTGGGAACTGTGCCACAGACAGGTAATAAGAGCATGAGCTATCCTGGAAGTGACAGTAACATCCCAAACTTGTTTGTCTGAGCCCCAAAACACCTTTATCTTCCTCTTACTGTAGATGAGCCACAGGCTGGTTCACCTGTGCTGAGAGATGCCCGTGGCACGCACCCAGCCCTGCCGCTCTGGTGCTCCTGTAATCCCAGCTCAGCAGGCATTAGCCCAAGGGCAGCCAGGAGGGCAGAAGGGTGGACACCTCGCACAGACTGTAGGCACCATGATCCCACCACAGAACTGGCCAAGCCTGAGCTTCTTTGTTGCTGGGAGTGTCACCATGCTGTGTCCCACAGGTGTCAGGGCCCTGCCCATCTCCTGCCAGAGGGGATCACTCCCAGCCTGCACACACACAGCCCCAAAGCGCAGCACCACAGCAGGGGACACTTGGGGACACAGAGAGCACCCCTCCATCAGGGCAGGCTGTCCACAGCATCAGCTCACCACCGTGCCATGCAGGCTGAGGACACGGCTAAGGGATTTTGGCCCTTGGATGGAAGCACAGAGACCAGGACCCACAAGCAGGGCAACAGTCACGTCATTTCATGAGGCAAATAAAGAAGCTTTATTAGGATGAGGTGAACACAGAGTTAAAACCTGTTGTAGGGATGGAAATCAGAGGCAGGACTGAGCTCCCTATGGAGCCTTTGTGTCCTCTGCCCCGGGGGCTGCCTTTTTCACCCTGGCCTTCCCCTGCCCAGCTCCTGGGGTCACCCGGGCCTTCCCTGACGGGTCTTGACCTCCCTGTGCCTTGGGGCCATCCTGCTGTGCCCCCCGGGCCACCTTCCCCTTGTTCTTTCCCCTGGGGGCCTTTTGAGGCTTCTTCAGCCCTGCACCTGCAGAAGATTGACTTTGAGCCCCTCCTGCAGTGTCAGCAGCCAGGGCAGTGCTGGGTGCTGAGTGTCCTTTCTGGCGGTGCTTCGGGGGCCCTGAGAGCCCTGGGCCGTGAGCCTGGGGCCAGTCAGCCGCTTGTGGGTGCTTTGCTCTGTCACTGCTGGGCTTCTCTGCCGCTCGTGGCTGGGCCTGGACGGAAGGGAAGAGAGCACCTCAGGTTATGGCCATGCCATGAGCCACCCAACCCCACTGCCAGTCCCTACTCACATTCAGGGCCTTTGCCTTGGGCTGCTGCTTCGTGGCACCTGGAGAAAAAGGGCAGGGGGTGAGGGCCGGTGGGGCCAGGCAGTGTGAGGGGGCTCACAGCACCCACAGCACCCACCCTACAGCCCCCATAGCCCTCAGCCCACAGCACCCACAGCACCCACAGCCCTCACCTCGCTGTCGTGCTCCCGCCACAGGTGCTGGTCCAGTCCCTTTCTGTCCTCGGTCGGGATCGGCCTGGCCCAGCTGCTGCTTGTGCCGTGGTTTCTTGAGCGCTAACTGCGGTTCAGAGAGGGGTGTCACCGGGGCCAGCCATCACCTCACCCCAGCCCGGGCTCCAGCAGCTCCCTGCTCACCTTGAAGGTGCCCGTGGCCCCCACAGCAGAGGAATTGTGCGGCCGCACCAGGTCCCCACAGCTCAGCCCCTTGCTCAGAGCCTGCTTCAGCAGATACTTGAGGCGGATGGGGTCCACGCTGGGGTACTTGGCCAGGATGAAACGCTTGATGGCAATGACAGAGGCGCCCTTCTTCTCATCGTGGGCCCGCAGCGCCTCTTTGACCATCTGCAGGGTTGGAGGGTGCTGGGCCCGGTAGCGCTGGGCGATGCCAGCAGCCGTGTCTGCTGCAAAAGGCACCATTTGGGACCAGAGTCCATTCACATCCCGGGGCTGCAAAGCCCCCACAGCCACGCAGCCACAACCCTGCTCATCCCTGCAGCCCCCAGGAACAACAGGCACCATAGCTGGAGCCAAACCCCAGCTCTGAGGGACCCCCCAGCACCTGCAGAGCCCTTACCCAGCGGAGGCTCCATGGCAGCACCAAAGCCCAGAGTCCAGGCAGGCACAGGCAGCTCTACCCACAGCAGCACAAGCCCTGCCATGCCCAGCTCAGCTCAGCTCCATCATTTAAAGGATGAGCAGCCTGGCTGCAGGTGCTCATTGGCACCTGCTAATTGCTCTGGCCAAAGCCCTGCTGGGAACCTGAGGGTGCTTTGCCAGTCTTTGTGAGGGGCTGCAGGGAGAAGGGGCACACCTAAGCAGAGAGTTTGGAGAGGGAAGAGAGAGGGGGGTTTGCAGGATGATTGTCCTGAACAGGCAGACAAAAGGTGTCTACCTGCTGCTGGGGGTGTTGGGGTGCTGGGATTGCAGCTGCCAACGCTTGTTGTGGGTGCACAGGGAGCCAGCCCCGAATATGGGGCCCACACAGACCCTGTGCCCATCAGTGTGCTGCTGGGATGTGCTGTCTACCTTCACCAAGGATGGATTCACTGGGAAATGGCAGTCGGATAATTGTGGGGCAGGGGGGCAGGGGAAGATTCCACAAGTATGAGGAGGAAAATGAAGAACTGCTTGGTTTGCCAGCAGAGGCAGGAGCAGCAACTCTCCCCAGGTGTCACAAACCATTGACCCCTGCCCGCTGAATTCCCCACAACCCCTCCGTGCAGGCACCTGTGCTTGTGAGGAGCACCTGAGCAAATCACCAATGACTCTTTGGTGTAGAAACAGTGCAAATGTCCCCTCTGCAGGGACTCCCTCTTCACACAGGACGCACAGGGCTTTTGTGTGCAGTCTGTTGGAAAGGTGAGGAAGCTGTAAAGCAGGGTTACGTGATAGTAGGACTGGTTCACAGCCATCTCAGCAGAGCACAGCAATGGACCTGCAAAGTGCTGCCCATGGAGATCTTTGTCAAGGTCTGCACCCACCGCTTGAGCCCAGGGGCCAGATCCTGGCTGAGGTGCCAGGAGGAGCCAGGTCTGGAGCAAGGAGCTGGGAGATAGACCCATGGGCCCTGTTCCCCTCCAGACCAGCAGCCCAGCCTGTTTCTTGCTCCATTTCCAGTCCATTTCTGAATTCCCCAGGAAGGGGGAAAGGGGACAGTGAGAGCACTGGAAGGCTGCTGGGGCTGGCACCACAGAAGGTTTGGGTGGGTCTCCTCTTCCTGGAACCATCCATGCCTCTCTGGTAGCTCTGTGATGCCTCTGGGATCTGGCTGAGTTGGCAGGGGGGTCCCAAACTCTGCTTGTCCCCAACACCTCCAGCAGCAGCCGGGCAGCACAGTGAGAGGAGACAGCCCACGGGCTCGAGACCAGCCTTGTGCCAGGGCTGATCCTCTGCAGGCAGGAGAACCATGGTGCCAGACATCAGCACACTCCTGTGGAGCACAGCCTCATGGACAGCAAATAAACACTGAATCCTTCCTGCTCTTCCCATCAAAACCACCTCCCTGATTTGAAGTACATGAATCAGACATCAGCCTAAACACTGAATTATTCATAAAACTCTAATCTTTAGATTTCACTGAATATGCAGAAGTACCAATAAAAAAAATAATGAGAGAATTGTACTTGCAAATTGCTCTTTATTAAGGGTATAACTTGCACGGGCTCTATACGTTCCCTGTTAGTCCTTGCAAAGCTGCATAGGATTAGAAATCAGAGAGGATAATAATGTACAAAAATAGTTTCAAATGTTGATAACATTGAACAGTGAGAAAAACATCTTATTTGTATAACTGAACTAAAAATAAAAATGAAGAACACTGCTACAATTGCAATATGCCATCTTGTAGTGCTTTGAACATATGTCAGCATCTCTGAGCCATATGCTGCAGCGTGGGGGCGGCTCAGCCCTGCACTGGGCAGCCTCAGCATCACAAGAGCGGCCCCAAACCTCCTGCTACAGCCGAAATGGGGAGGGGCGTGGGGAGATTATGGGGGGCTTGGCCCTAGGAGTCCAAAGATGCCCAAGGAAGAGAGGTGGGAGTGCGGAGAAGGAGAATGAGTGCCGGGGAGCGTGGAGCAGGGAGCCCTGCTGTCCCTGAGTGCTGCGGTGGGACACTGTGCTGTGCTGTGCTGTGCTGTGCTGCCTGCCAGGCAGGACCCGGGCACTGGAATCTGTCCCATCCCTCTGGAGGAACCCTGCTGCCTTCTGGCACTTCTGGCAGATGGGACAGGGCTGGAGCTGAGAGCATCTGGCAGTGCTGGGGCACTTTGCAGCACCCAAAATTGCTCTGGGCAGCCAGAGTGTGATGGGGCTGAGGGGCTGGGCAGCACTGGCTGGGATCCATCTCCAGCAACAGAGAGGGGCCCCAGCTCCGGCCCTGGCAGCAGCAGATGCAGAACGTGCCCTGAGGTGCCCTGAACGAGCCCTGGCTGAGGTGTCAGGGTGGGGTGAGGGAAGTAAGGATGGATCTGCCATGGCCCAGGCACGGCAGAGCTCTCTGACCCAGAGTCTGCACTCAGAGAAGGGGCGTGAGCTCTCAGCAAGTCAACAGAAATGCATGGATTTACACCAGAGGAGCTAAGCCTTTGCATTTTAATTACAAAATGTGTACACATTATCAGCCTTGTTCCCAGGGTTCCTAGTGCCAGGAGCGAGGAGCCCACCCCCAGGACCCTGGCCACGGTGAAGCGGGGGTGGCGATGGGGCTAAGTTGGTGCTCCCAGGGCAGCGTCCCAGGGGCTGGCTGCTCCCCTGGGCCTATGCAGGAGAGACCTGGCTGGTGGACACGGACGAGGTCTCTGTCTTGCCAGCAGACGTGTCCTCATCACCCAGTGGGTTCTTGCCACAGCAGAGGGTTGTGATCATGCAGTTACGGAACTGGAGAGAGGGAAGCCCATGGTGAGGCAGGCAGACACCATGCGGCTCTGCAGAGCTGGCTTTAAGCCCAGCAGAGCTGCTTGGAAGCCCCCAGGAGGCACTATGGCAGTGGAGCCTCCAGGCCCACTCCCGCTGCCCATCCCATCTGCTGCAGTGCTCTCTCCTCCAGGTGGGATGGCCTCGCATTTGCGAGATTTATGCAACACCAAGGATGGGCTGCACAGTCAGCTTCCCATGTGCCAGGACCACATCTCCTGGAAACAGCCCCTACTCCAGACCACTGGCACCTCGAGGTGCTGTAACTCTCTGCCAGCTGTTATAAACACAAAGGAGGAGTTCCACTCACCTGTTTGTTCATTACGATGTAGATCACGGGGTTGTAGATGGCAGAGCTCTTGGCAAAGAACGCCGGGATGGTCATGAAGATGGGCCCGAAATCTGATCCCTGGTTGGTAAAGATGTAGAATGCAACGCTGGCATAGGGGACCCAGCAGATGAGGAAGGCAATGACCATGATGATGACCATTCGAGTCACTTCTTTCTCTGCCTTCTGGGTGGTGGCAGATTCCTGCTGCTGGGCTGCAGCCTGCAGGCAGAAGGGACAGGAAACGTGATGGAGACAGTGGGTACTGCACTGGTAGGGACATGGGATCAGGGCAGTAGTCTGACTGCACATCTGTGTGGAGTTTGTGATTTCCCTCTGCATGGATTGCCAGGCTGGCTCCTGGAGGCCCTCCCTCCCTCCATTCTTGAGCCTGCTGTGGGCTCCTTCCAGCACTGGGGACAGGGGTAGCCCTATGGCCACTGCATCTGGCAGGTACTCACCTCCTTGACAGTGCAAACCAGGTTCCCATAGCAGAAGAAAATGATTGTCAGCGGGATCATGAAGTGAACCACAAACATGTAGATGACAAAAGATTCATTGTTGACCTCTGGCTTCAGAGTGTAATAGTCAATCCCGCAGGAGCACTGCATGCCCTCGGGGATGTACCTGCAAGGTGAGCCCAGCAGGTCAGCACCCCGCAGAGGAGACTGGCTGGAAGCCACAGATGAGCCAACAGCCAGGCTCCCACCCCCCAACGCCGGGCCCAGGGCTTTCCCTACCTGGACCAGCCAAAAAGTGGGGGAGCAGCACACGCCAAGGCCATGATCCAGGAGAAGGCAACGCCCATGACGGCATGGTTCTCCCCAAAACGGAAATTGCTCATGGGTTTGCAGACCACTACGTATCTTTCGATAGCCAGAACCACCAGTGACCAGAGAGCAATTTCACCTGCACCAGAGAAGGAAAGTACAAGGGGACTTTGAGCAACTAGAAAAGCAAAACACCCTGATGGCAGCATGAGACCTTCTCAGACTGATGTTCCTGAGGACAACCCCTGCAACAGCAGCTCAATCTTCACCAATGGTTCAGAAAGAGAAATGAAGAAAGGTCAAGTGCAGATGTGGTAGAACAGTATGAGAAGACCCCTTCTCACTGCTGCCCACAGGAACCACTTTGCTGAGATATTTGAGATCCATGGTGGATCCCACCATTCATCCCAGACAGCACCTGCACCTGCAAGCCTGTAGCCACCCTGAGATGCAGTGAGTGCACATCAGCTCAGGATTTCCCCTCACTACTCACAGCTTCCCAGGAAACTTGTGCTGTAAGGACCTAAACCAGTAAAAGAGTAGCTGTGGCTGAAGGCCGAGCCAAATGAAGGAGGGTGTTTTTAGATACACAATTGCTGTTCAGACTCTGTTTGTTTATGTGCCAGGGGGGCATGGGGAGGAGAGCCAGCTCTGCTCACCCATACCACCATGCACCACACCAGAGCAATGGCAGATTCAGCCCTGCAAAATAGGAGAAACAAAATTATCATCTCATGAGTCAGAAAGTGAGCCAAGGAGGTGTGCAAATGCAACAGCTGCAAAATCTGGTATTGGCTGCTTTTCATTGCTGCACAGTGATTCTCAGGACGCTAAGGTGGCTCCCAAAATAAAGTTTTTTTAAGAAGCGTCACTTGTCACTTTCTTCATCTCCTACCTGGAAACATGGCAATGGCCTCAGTACACATCAGCAGCAGATCAAGGACATTCCAGGTCCCACGTTTTCCCAAGATCATCTATGTATTTCCCTCCCACTCATAAAATCTGGGGAAGACAGACTCCTGACAGAAGACTTTTGAATATTTGGAAAACTTACCACCCAGTGTGGCAAAGAAGCCTTCGATGTAGCACCCTGTTACTCCAAAGACAAAGTACCCATGCATGGAGGTGTACATGGTGGTTGTGAAGCCTCCAAATACCATGAAGAGGTTGGCGAATGCCAGGTTCAGAAGGATGTAGTTTAGAGGTGTCCGCAGCTTCTTGTGCTGGATGGTGACATAGAGCGTGAGAAAGTTGATGGGGAAACCAAGCAGGATCAACATGAACATGTAGGCAGCCAGCACCGAGAACTTCCAGGGCTCAGCCAGGTAATACTGAGGGTACTCAAAGGGGCTCCGCACCACCCCGCTCTTGTTGGACATGGGGACATAGAAGTCTTGGCCTTCCGTCCCATTCATGGTTGCAGTTTGTCAGGTGTTTTTCGCTCTTGCTCTGGGAGTTCTTTTGTGCAAGGGGGAAATGGCCTCTGAAATGGAGCTCCTGCCACCTCTCAGCCTTCACTGTCACCCCAAGGAGAACCAGCTGTGCTCTCCTCTACAGGGCACCTCTTATAAAGTGTCCCCTTGGTAAGCTCCAGGCACTGGTGTCAGCACAATTCGGGCTCAGAGTATTATTAATCATAATCATGTTGGAGTAATTGGCTTTCCTGGGAAGGTGTTAAGGTGACACCTGTTTGTGGCCAGTGCTGTCATTGCTGGAGACCACGGCTCATGGTCACATACATAGAAATGGGTCTGCAACCCACCATTTACTGGAGGGGCTCAAAGCAGGCAGCAGCTCCTTTTGCACAGCCTCTCTCTTCCTTTCCATTCCCTGCTAACAGGAGGGACTGTTATTTGTGGGTCAAATCCCAGGACTGTGGGTTTGGGGGCTGCAAACGATGGCTGGGCTGGGCAGGTGTGGTCCCTCAGTGACAGAGGGGTGTCCCAGCCCCACACTTACAAAGGAAATGTGGATCTATGACACCAGCCAGGCCCCACAGATCTGCCAGTCCCTGTGAAAGGCTGCAGAAGGCAGCATGACCAAACCTTCTTCCATGGGCTCCAGCCACCTTTCTACTCAAGATTTGGCTGTGGAGGTTTGACCACCACAGTGGAACACTGGCTCCATTGGCAGGTTATCAGCCATCTCCTCTGTGCCTGGCTTTGTATGGGATTTGGGTCATGCCAACCACATTGGTAACACCCAATAAATAACCCAATAAATAACCTAGTCCATCTCTCCTAGACTGCTGAGAAGGCTGCTGGACCAGGACACTGATGAGAGGTTCAGAGCTGAAGCCAACATTCAGCTTCATATATTGCTTGACAGACAACCTCAGTCTCCTCAAACTTTGCATAATCATCAAACTCCACAGGCAAGGCTGTTGTTAGAGCCTTTCATGTCATCTATATCTCTCTGACTTACCATTCCATGCACTCAGCTGTGCTTGAAACATTCCTTGTGTCAACCAGCAGCTGAGTTACCCATCTTTCCTTAATTTTTCAGAGGCAGTGGGACAAAACTTACAGGAGGTGAGCACATGGAGACTGTTTGCTCTGCTCCTTTGTGGGTGACGGAGGCTGGAAGGGAGTTGAGCACCCACCTCCCCTTGCTGTTTTGGGTGCTGAGTTGAGCGTTCCTCACAGCCAGGAGGAGGTAAATGAGAGGTCCTCATTCAGCACAGGAGGATGTACCAGAGCTCCTGGAACTCATGCGTGCAAGGTAGGCAGAAATTCATGTCCTCCTGGCCATAAGAAACTTCCTCCAGTCCTGGCCTAGTTTTCACCAATGTTCCTTGTAGGTTAGTTTAGCAATAAGCTCAATAGGAAAAAGCTCAAAGTGCTTTTTCTGTCCTTAGAGCAGAGACCAAGCTGTGAAACTTGCTCACTAAGTGGGGAAGAAGCTGAAGTGCTGGCTCCACAAACTAAGGCAGACTTCACTGGCAGCCCAATGCAGGCCACAGTCCCTGGACAGTCCCAAAGGTCTTCCTTCAGCTTAACATGAAAACCCCACATCCTCACACACACTCTGCTCACCCTAAGCCCCTCTCAATTAATTTCTCACACTTGTTGCCAAGGCCAGCGCAGTGTCACTTTCTAACTGCAAATGCAGCTGTTTACACTTGTACCTGGGCACACAGGGATTAAAGATTTATTTCCTAAAACACTTTAAGCTGATGCAATAAGCCATTGCTGAGGTAGCAGCTGCTAGACAGAGCTTAGGGCAGTGTGCGTCACCAGTGGACGCAGCAGTGGGACAGGTGGACAGCAGGGAAACAGAGGCACAGGGCAAACTGCTCCCAACAAAGGGCTGTGGTGGGACCTCCTGTACCTTCAGGGACTCCTCAGCATGAAGCCAGCTGGTGGGCCCTGTGGTATAAACCAGCCTGGACTAGAACACCTTCATCATGTATGGGACAATGTGGAGTGTTTCTGCCCAGAACAGCCCAAAACGCTTTTCAAAGCTAGACTGTACTCACAGAGTTGTTGGGGGAAAAACAAAAAGCTTTCTTTCTCAGGCCATTTTGTCTCTCTGTCACAGCAAACCCTTTCTCTCCACTTTTACAAGTTTTCAGTGCCACTGGCTCTGCACAGCCAGCTCAGTTCCAGAAGGAGCTGAATTCCACCCTGGCTCCCATCTCAAACAGCATTGTTTATCCATGTGAATAGCAGTCTTCCCTGCAAACAGTGACAGCTGAGTCAGAAAGCAGGCGAGCTGTAATTAGAACAGAATGTTTTTAAAGTGATGAATCAAGCAAACTTGGTCAGGAACTAGTGAGGGACTCTGAAACCCGGCAGTGAGATTGCAGGGTGTCCATTTCCAGAGGAACTCAAGCAGACACACATCCTGTTTCACATCCAAAATGCTGCTCCCATAGGAGCTGCTCTGCCAGCACCAACCACCTCAGCGAGTTGTTCATGTCCTATCCCATCAGGATAAAGGCAGGCTGAACAGACAGGCTGCCATCACACCAGAATTCGTGGCAACACGGGCACAGTTTATATGGATTAAAGTCAAGAGACACATTGCTCCCCAGCTCCAGCCAAGGCAGTTACTCCCAGGACTGTGACCACGGTGAGATTCCCCTGCCCAGGGCTACCCTGGTGTGGCTGGCACGGAGTTCACCTCCCTCCCAGCAGTGTGGGGTGCATGCACTGGGGTCTAAACCAGCACTGGGATTACACAGGTGCTGAACTGGGGCTGAGCACTGGGGTCTCCATTCTCCCTGCCCTGTCCCCCTCAGCAGGGACAGAGCTAGGACAGCTGGCCAAAGGGGTGTGCCACTCCAGATATGTTGTGCTCCAAAATAAAAGCTCAGGGAAGTGAGGAAGAATGGAGGATGTGGTGTTTGCCTTCCCAAGTGATGGCTCATGCTGAGCCCTGCTCTCCAGGAAGCAGGGAATAAATTTTCTTGCTTTGCTTACACGCAGAGATCTGCTTTAGCTATTAAACTGTCTTTGTCTCAACACAGGAGTTTCTTGGCTTTTGCTCTCCTACTTCCTGCCCAGTCCTGCAGGGAGAGAAGCCAATGTGGGAGCTCAGGTGTGCCTGGGGCAGGGGGTCCATCCCCTCCCACCCGCACACACAGCCTGCCCTTGGCTCAGGACTGACACCACGCTGGGGACACTGCTCACAGCACAGCCTCAGCACAGCCCTGCATGGCAGCACCACAGAGCTCAGCTCTGCACAGCCTGACAATTCAACCAGGTGAATTCTCCTACCCCAGGGTGGCTGTGAGATGCCCCCACGTGCCATGAGAGCAGAACTCTTCAGATTATATTTGAAGGGCTCTCAACTCTAAATGCTGTTCTTGTCTAAATGGAATAGAAAGGAAAAAAGAAATTCAAGATCAGAAGCATCAGCATTATTGCAAATTCTGAGACAATAAATAGTGAAAAATAGTCCCATTTATTTGGAGATCTGTCAATAACTGGTGTGTGTTAAGGAGTAAATCAAATCATAGCACAATTAGGAGTAAGAACCATTATTTAAAAGGCTGAACTTGATCCTAGAAACATTTCTGTAAAATTCTGTGGCATTTCAGCTGCTTGCCTGGAAAATGCAGAGCACATTCACAAATACCAGATATTTTAATTTTTAAAAATATTTACATTTTTTCAACTTGGTTCTACTTTTACCCATAAAATGGAACAAGACGTAACTAAGTTGTTAGGAAAGCTCTGCAGATCTAAGTGTTGTGTCAAGCCAACAGGGGAGTCTGTTGTTGAGGTAAAAGATTGGTGTTCTTCATTGGTTTGACTCATCTATTCTCCGCCGACAGAATGGACAGCAATTATGCTGAAGTATGAGGAGCTCATAGTCTTCTGTGTGAAACATCTGTTAATTAAGAACAGATTGAAGACAAATTAGCCTGTACTCTGCTCAAAGAAAACGCAAACTGAGTTTAATAGCACAGATTTTCCAAAAGCACCATCAGAGAGGATTGGTCCTTGGTTTCAATCACCTGAGATGCTCCAGCACTCCACAGACCTCTGCCAGTGCTGCTAAGAAGGCACAAACACATTAACTGCTTTTGCAAAAGGATGGACAATCAGGCAGTAGTGTAAGCAAACACGACTGAATTCCAGCATTTCAAAAAGTAATTTCTGAGCAAGGGAGGAGCAGAACTGAACCACAACAGTCACTGACTGATTGTCCTTGCTAGACCAGGCCACAAGTCAGAGAGACAAAGGAAAAGGAAATAAATACAAATCCGCTTCTGTTGGTCAGCCAAGGTTTTCTCAAGAGGCTCTGACTTGCTGTCAGGGCAACTTCTCAAATTCAGCCACCAGCAAGTCTTCCAAGACAGCTGTTCCTCTGTCCCTCACACAGCTCAGAGTTGGGGTTTCATTGCTCTGCCTCTATCTCATTCAGGAATTTGCTGAGTACATTTTGGAGTACGAGGTTTCAATGATTAGCACTGCTTCACCCATCAGGCTCTGGACAGGGCTGGTTGTTTATTTTCTACACCCCTCCCTGCAAACAGTACCTGGAAGCAGGATGGACACATGGTGATGGAGGCGTCGGGCAGCAGCGAGCGGTAAAACTGCCAGGGCAGCGGCTTCGGCCAGCGCTTGATCAGCACATCCCTGCGGCTCATGGAGCACAGCACAGCACGGCTGACAACCACGGGCACGAACTCACAGCCTCCCTGCTGCAGAGAGCAGAGTCACACAATCACTGAGAGCAGAGTGACAGAATCACTGAGAGCAGAGTGAACACAATCACTGAGAGCAGAGTGACAGAATCACTGAGAGAGAGCAGAGTGACACAATCACTGAGAGCAGAGTGACACAATCACTGAGAGCAGAGTGACACAATCACTGAGAGAGAGCAGAGTCACACAATCACTGAGAGCAGAGTCACACAATCACTGAGAGCAGAGTCACACAATCACTGAGAGCAGAGTCACACAATCACTGAGAGCAGTGACACAATCATTGAGAGCAGAGTGTACACAATCACTGAGAGCAGAGTGACACAATCACTGAGAGCAGGAGTGACCACAATCACTGAGAAGCAGAGTCACCACAATCACTGAGAGCAGAGGCACAAATTCACTGAGAGCAGAGTGACACAATCACTGAGAGATAGAAGCAGAGTCACACAATCACTGAGAGCAGAGTGCACAAATCACTGAGAGCAGATGACACAATCACGAGAGAGAGCAGAGTGACACAATCACTGAGAGAGAGCAGAGTACACAATCACTGAGAGCAGAGGTCACAGAATCACTGAGAGCAGAGTCACAGAATCACTGAGAGCAGAGTGACACAATCACTGAGAGCAGAGTGACACAATCACTGAGAGAGAGCAGAGTGACACAATCACTGAGAGAGAGCAGAGTGACACAATCACTGAGAGCAGAGTCACACAATCACTGAGAGCAGAGTCACCACAAAATCCTGAGAGCACAGAAGTCACACAATCACTGGAGAGAGCAGAGTCACACAATCACTGAGAGCAGAGTGACAGAATCACTGAGAGCAGAGTGACACAATCACTGAGAGAGAGCAGAGTGACACAATCACTGAGAGAGAGCAGAGTCACACAATCACTGAGAGCAGAGTCACAGAATCACTGAGAGCAGAGTCACAGAATCACTGAGAGCAGAGTGACACAATCACTGAGAGCAGAGTGACACAATCACTGAGAGAGAGCAGAGTGACACATCATTGAGAGAGAGCAGAGTGACACAATCACTGAGAGCAGAGTCACACAATCACTGAGAGCAGAGTCACAATCACTGAGAGCAGAGTCACACAATCACTGGAGAGAGCAGATACACAATCACTGAGAGAGAGCAGAGTGACACAATCACTGAGAGAGAGCAGAGTGACACAATCACTGAGAGAGAGCAGAGTGACACAATCACTGAGAGCAGTCACACAATCACTGAGAGCAGAGTCACACAATCACTGAGAGCAGAGTCACACAATCACTGAGAGCAGTCACACAATCACTGAGAGCAGAGTCACACAATCACTGAGAGCAGAGTCACACAATCACTGAGAGCAGAGTCACACAATCACGAGAGAGCAGAGTCACACAATCACTGAGAGCAGTCACACAATCACTGAGAGCAGAGTCACACAATCACTGAGAGCAGAGTCACACAATCACTGAGAGCAGTCACACAATCACTGAGAGCAGAGTCACACAATCACTGAGAGCAGAGTCACAGAATCACTGAGAGCAGAGTGACACAATCACTGAGAGCAGAGTGACACAATCACTGAGAGCAGACAGTGACAATCACTGAGAGCAGAGTCACACAATCACTGAGAGAGCAGAGTGACACAAATCACTGAGAGCAGAGTCACACAATCACTGAGAGAGAGCAGAGTGACAGAATCACTGAGAGAGCAGAGTGACACAATCATTGAGAGAGAGCAGAGTGACACAATCACTGAGAGCAGAGTGACACAATCACTGAGAGAGCAGAGTGACACAATCACTGAGAAGAGCAGTCACAATCACTGAGAGCAGAGTACAGAATCACTGAGAGCAGAGTCACGAACAGAATCACTGAGAGAGCAGAGTGACACAATCACTGGAGAGCAGAGTGACACAAATCACTGAGAGCAGAGTGACACAATCACTGAGAGAGCAGAGTGACACAATCACTGAGAGCAGAGTCACACAATCACTGAGAGAGAGCAGAGTCACAGAATCACTGAGAGCAGAGTCACACAATCACTGAGAGAGAGCAGAGTGGACACAATCACTGAGAGCAGAGTTCACACATCACTGAGAGAGAGCAGAGTCACAGAATCACTGAGAGAGCAGAGTCACACAATCACTGAGAGAGAGCAGAGTGACACAATCACTGAGAGCAGAGTCACACAATCACTGAGAGCAGAGTCACAGAATCACTGAGAGAGAGCAGAGTCACACAATCACTGAGAGCAGAGTGACACAATCACTGAGAGAGCAGAGTGACACCCAATCACTGAGAGAGAGCAGAGTGACACAATCACTGAGAGAGAGCAGAGTCACACAATCACTGAGAGCAGTGTCACACAATCACTGGTACCACTGCCAGGCCCTTGAGGATTCCTCAGTCGTTGTAAGGCACAAAGGAAAATCCAGCAGAAGAAGCTACTGTAGAACTAACCCAAGCTTTGTCTCACCAAACTCCCCGTCAGTTTTATCAAAACCTTCAGCAACAGCAGCATCCAGCCACATCTTTCCAGTGAGTGGCCCTTATCACTTTAACACAATTTCTTGTAAATAATGTCCATACTCACAGTCTCTATGAAACTCTCACAGTAAGATCTGCTCTATAGATGTGCTGCTGCTGTACCAGTGCACGGTGAGAACACAAAATTCCAGGAACATTTAGTTTAAGATCTCTGTTGTTTTGTGAGGTTTGTGTATGTTTGTTTGGGGTGGTTTTGTGGGGGTTTTTCTGCTTTGTTTATTTACTTTTGAGTGGTTTTGTTTGTTTTTTTTAAGAGAGGAGCTAACTGGTTAGTCCATTTCCCTCTCAAGTGCCCTCTCTGCAGCTCTCATCTTGGTACCACACTCACCAGAAGAGAGGTTTTGTAAAGTAAAATTTCCTACTGATTTCTGTTGGTACAGACAAGTACAGTTCTTACCTCAAAGCTCAGTTTTGCTGTAAAGGGATCATCCTCTTCAATATAATCTGTACTGTCATCAAGCCTCAAACTCTGAGCATCTGGATGCATTCTTAAGGAAGGACAAGAACTGTAAATTTGGCTCTGATTACCAGAGCTCTGATTACTGACAGAATCAGTATGAAAGCACCCCAGCAGGACCAAAACCCTTGCTGCTTCAGGGTATCTCAACTATGACAGTGCCGAGGTCATTACAAAAAGTAGCAAGAAGGCCTGGCAGGGATTTCCAGTGCCTGGGGAAGTTTATCAGTGCAGCTGAGGCAGAACAGCCAGACTGACCATAGCCAGGCATGACATTAGCTCTTACCCTTCCAGAGATGGCAGAGAAAAACAAGCAATCTAGTAAAATTGTATTTTTGGGTAGCTATTGTCAGAGTTTGTTTGCTTTTGTGCAATACTCTACATCTCTTATTTGATAACCCCCACAGCAGCTGGAGCTCTGGATACCAAAGCATTCCAAACCAGATCCCAACAGGAACAGTTGTGAAGTGCTGCTTCCCTTGGCTGAGAGAAGGCAGCCTCTCAAGGAAGCTGTTAGTGGGAGCAACAAACTCCAGATTCAGAAAACAGCACACATCGAATAGCTAAAACGTGGCATTCCACTGTTAAAAATAAACAATGCACATGATTAGAAATTAACTGTCCTCATGAAAAAAACTTCTCGACAATATTAGGTTTAGTTAAACCATACTTTGGTTGTCATACTACATGATAAGGAAAAAAGATGCAATTGTATTTACATCAGTCATATGACCAAAAGGAAGGTTTAAACCTAAGGAAAAAATAAACTCAAACTTTAATTTTTCCCTAAGAAAAGGACTGGAAACCCGGAAACCCGTTCTTATCAAAAGGATACTGTTGCTCGTCATCTCTTGCCATTTATCCTCTCTTTTAGTCACTCTTGGAGCTTCAAGATCAATGAGAGCTACAGCTTCTTCATCCGTGATGCCATCTTCCAAATAGAACTCAACCAGATGCAGCACCTCTGAAACGTGGGAAAGGCAGGAAGGGTTTGACTGCAGGAACTCACAGCAGAACCTGTGCTCCTTCAGCAACAGCTCTGGCTTCCACCACAGTGATACTCTACCCACCTTCTCTCATGAAATAGGTAAATAAAATAAAATTACAGCAAACCAAAGCCCCTGAACTCCTGAAAGGATTGTGTCTGTCTTCAGAGAACACTAGATGCATTTCTGTGTCTGGCAATAAAACAATGCTGTGCTGCTGTCCCCAGGACAAGAGGCAAATTTAACAGCAAAGGGAACATTTGTTTGGCCAAATAACATTGCAGAGAGAAGGAATTAAGCACTAACCCACTCTGTTAACATTTATCTACTTGCAAAGCATGAGCAAACCCACATCCCAACAGACCGTAGGAGGAGGCCGAGAAGACAAAAGGCTGTCTGCAGTTAATGCAGACGTTCCCCAGGTTATTCAGCAAAGGGTTGTTGGTGGAGCACCTGTAACACAGGGGCACCAGCTCCTGAAAAGACAAATTGAGAGCACGGTAATCACAGAGCAGCACATCCTCAAGTCTTTGTTTTCAATTAAATATGGGCCCCTTCAGCTGACAACACTGACATAACACCAGCACCCGTCTGGAGAAGCACTGCTGTGAAATCAAATCCTTTCAACATCTGAAAATGCTTTCCCTTTTTAACAAACCAGCAAGTTTTCACATTAAAAATAGCTGTCTTCACCATTCTAACAATTAAATTTTCACCTTGCCCTTGCAGTAACAGAAGCAGAATCCTGCCTCAAATGCATAGGGACAAAAGTAGCTGAAGAGAAGGTTACTGAAGCAAAGTTTTTTGCTCTTAAGATTTGGTCAAATTTAGGTTCGCAAATTAATTCATCTCTTTTCAAGAGCAGAGTTATTTTAGGCAATATTTAGGTTATTTTTAAAAAGTGTGTTTCTATTATTTTAGGAGGCCAGGTGCATGTTCACTGGTACAATGCAATTTATTTTTAGTGAGTACTCCCTGAGACACAGCTTTATAGAACACTGCAGAGAGCCAGACTTCAGTGAAAGAAGAAAAGGTGTTAAAATAAGATTTATGGAAGGAAGGTCACTGAAGGGATGAAGGGAGGAGGGAAAGAGTGTTAGGAGTGGGACAAATGGAAGTGACCTCCAGCTGGAGAGAGAGACAAAGACTGTGGAGCAATAGTGTGTGAACTGAGAAGAAAAGGGCTTGAAAGAATTAATAGACAGAGAGGAAGGTGACTGCAAGAGAGGAGAGGAAGGATGGAAGCTGCCCACAAAGAGATGGATGATTTTAATTTGCTCTCAGGAGCAGAAGGAAGTCTGACTTGAAGAATAACAATAAAAGGACTGTGTTTCCAGCAGAAATATAATTATATCACAGAGCCATACATAATATATTTCAGATTGCTTTGTGCACACAGGAACTCGGATTCTTGGATTAGGCCACATATTAATGATTAACATGAAACACATTACAACTTACTTCACTGTCATGGAATGGCTTGGATCGGATTGTCAGGCTGCCCAGCTCAACAGATTTCTGGAACCTCTCTGGGATCTGCAGCCCCTGCAGTTTGTCATAGGCATGACGAGCCAATTTATATGCACCAAGTGCTTTACTCTGTTTTGCAAGGGCCAATAATGTATTGCTGTAATTTAATTAAGGCATAAAAATACATACAGCAGTTAGGAAAAAATGCAATACTCTGTCTAATCATAAAAGTTGTGCAATGAAGCATATCCAACACTGGGACTTCAAACAGGTTTTAACCAAAGAAATCTATTTACAGAACTTCATTTACAAACATGTGTGAAAGGACTATCAAAGTATCTTTAACTGGGCAGATATTCAATGTGGCCTAACAGAGTTACATGTTAGCTTATCTGCACAGCTCTCCAAAATAATAACAAAAAAACAAAATAAAAGAATGAACAAAAAATTCCAAAAAACAAACTAGTGCAGCTCAGCATACCATAGTTTGAAGATGCTGATTATCCTTTAGGGACAAAAGTCCCAATAATGATAACCAACAGCTGACACTGAAGATTCCCTGCAGGAGGTGCCTTTTGTCATTCCTTTCATGTACCACATAACTTCTGGATTTGGTACTGTATTGGAAGGATACACTTTTGAGATCCCCAAAGGAGTCTCCTTCGTTAAGCTGTGAAGCAGAAACCTGGAAATATTGAAGAGGGTTTCAGGCAAGTGGAAGCTGAACGGCTCCTCCTGTGATATGAAAAACATAGACACACATTTCTAAGCTGGAAAACCAACAACTTACATCACTAAGCATCACCGCATCAGGCACCTCTAGTACTGTGTTTCTTTCATGCTGTTGAAAAAAGAAATGTTGACAAAATATAGCAAGTGGATTTTGCATGTCTTTATCACCAAAGCTTGTGCCTGATACACATGGAAAAGAGAGAGAGAGAGATCAGTGCAGCTGAGCCAGAACCTTTCACAGGTTATTTAAAAATGAGGGCAGTCTGCACAGCCCCAGTGCAGTCTCCAGTGCTGAGAGATCTAAAACAGTCTGACAGCAAAGACTCCACAGCAGAGTCTTATTTTGGTCAAGGGCACAGAGCAAGGGTTCTCAAATGTTTTAGAACAGATATTTACACCAACAGTACGGCAACATGCCTCTAATTGCTGGAATTAGCAGGAGCTCCTCACTGCACATCACTGACACACGCAGCAGCTGTGGCAATCCCTAGGCTAGCACACCTTCTTCTGTTACCCCATTTTCCAATGACTAAGGGAAAAACTGAGCCTGGCCTGTGCAGGAGCAGGCTCAGGTCACCATGGGACCAAACCAAGGCAAAAAGGGCCATGGGCAGGAGGAAGGTCAGGCACAGGCACAGCCCTGCTCCACCTGCACTGCAGCTCTGAGGAACTGAGCAAGTTTTTGCACACTACAGCTGAAGACTGTGTAATAAAACAAAATAAAGTTAAATAAATAAACAAAGTTGCCATACAGTATCATTGATGTACATTCAATGTTTAATTGCCCGAAAAGTCATTAACTAATCCTAGTTATTTCTGGACTTCCCAAGGTAAAAAGTTCAGGAAGCATAAATACACAATTCAAAAGCGAGTATCTTACAGTGTATCTTTGAATAAAGTGATAGACATGGTAAACTTCTGCCAAACGCTGGAAGTGATGAAACTTCTGCAACATTTCAGTCTGCTGTGGTTCATTCTCTGCAGGAGGCAAAAGCATTGGTGTCAGTCTCAAAAAGCAGTCTGTGAGACTCAGCTGCTATGATTTTAGCACCAGCACTTGCAGAGGAGGTATGTACCAGGTCAAGTGTACCCCATCTACCCGTGAAAATCATGTGTTTACAGAGCTGCTATTCTTCTGAGCTCTCTTCTGGTCTGAAATAAGCACCAGAAAACACAGAAGAGTTGAGACAATGGCTTGACACAGCCAGAGGCTACAGCTGAGCTACAGGTAGAAAGCAGCAGGTGTGCATCCCTCGAAACCTCTTCCAGAATGCCAGAGTTCACAAATAAAATTAGTTTTGAAAACTTAACTTTCACAAATACCAAATATACTACCAAACCATTTGGAAAAATGTGCATCTCAGGTATCTGAGGGGAGACAGATAAGCTGAACTAAAACCAAAGGTATTTAAGAGCATCAGGCAAAAGACAGTATTGCCAACCTTTTGTATTCCTTATTGATAAAGTACACCTATTAACACCTCTGTCCTAGTGAAATACATTTGGGAGACAAGATGACAGCTAGCAAACAGTTCTACCTGTTGGTGTAAATAATTTGTAACCTCCCTAACCTGTGTTCAAACCCTTGAGGTAACTCAGTCTCCAACATCTTTTATTTACTAGCACGTTCACCCTCCAGGCAATGGATGTGGTGGGAATGTGCACGAGGATATATGGTCCCAGGAGGCACCATTTTCATCCCAGCCAGACTTCAGAAACAGCCTTATGCCTGCTGATGTCATTGGTTTGTTTATTTGTTTTAAATTAGCACATGGGAAAACCAGGGGACTACAAAAATAGCACAGGCCTGAGATATGCACAGCATTAAAGAACCCAAAGCAAAGCACCCAGCAGAGAAGCAGCTGCAGCAGTGCTCTCACATCACAGGAGCTGTTTGCCCACTTGCACAATAAGGTAACAAACACAAACTTCCTCTCGGTGACTCACCTTGGGCTATGTCTAAGCACTGCATGGAAAGCATCCAATAATAATAGGCTGCATCATTAAATCTGCTCTCAACCACAGCATTGTGTGTGAGCTGCTCCAGCACCCTCACAGCCTCTCTCTGCCTGCCAGCCTTGTGAAATGCTGCAGAGAGCAAAACAAAGAGGCTTTACAGAATGATTATATCAATTAACAGAAATTAATGGTTTGGAATTGAGAACAGTCTATCCAGCCCGTATCAAACACTCTCTCCAGGCAGGATAAAAGGGATTATACACTGGCCTTTTCCTCCTTGAAATCAGCCATACAAACAAACGGAACAGGAGAAGATTCTATGTATTCTGGAGTTTTCACAGTCTCAGTAGCCCTTAAGCTCAAGGAGTGTGTACAATACTGGTTGCTGGGGGTTTTTAAACAGAAAAGAGGGAAGATGCTGGGATTATTACATCTCTGTACAAACAACAGTGATCTCCAAACAGTGCAAATCATAACTTCACTCATAACTTCAATGGTTTGAAGTCAGTGCTCTTACTTGTGCAAATCTGGTATTACCTATACACAAGGTAAAATTGTATTTTCCATTAAGTTTTATAAGATGGCTGCCATATTTTGAATTTTTGTGGGATAAAACTATTAAGATAGTTCCAATTATATGCCAAATACTCACATATATAAGTGCCACACTCACATATATAACAAGATAGAAAATCTGGACCTATATTCAGATGCCATCATTTTTGATTGACCCACCACATTTTCTTATAAAATAAGGAGATTTTAATTTACTTTAAAACCAGTATGAAAACATGGGTTATATTTGGTTTTGAGTTCCACTGCTAAGAAATTTGCCAGGGCAGAGTCTGCATATTCTGTAGTGGAGAACTATGGAGTAAATATGGAGTGAGCAGTGCTCTGTCAGTGGCATTCTCACCTTTTTGGGCTTCTTCAAATCGATCATTCTCTGCCAGCCACTGAGCATAAGGCACATAGACTTCATCTTTGAATTCAGGATGCTTTTCACTCAGAGTAAATGCCTGAGGTAAATAAAAAATTCATTCTTAGAATATTGCATGGTTCAAGCAGTTCAAGAGTTTAGAATACTCCACAGAATCAATCTTTCAGCTCTAAGAAAATTCTCAATAAAACATATACACAGAATAGAGAGTGTAATCCATATTTTCTCCAGTAAGAAACTAATGTGTTTTAAAATAAAAAGCAATCAACAATAAAAGAAAAGAAGCTTAGCATAATAACAGGCTGACTATTGAAACAGGAAGACTTGAAAGTGATTATCTGGGAAATTTAGTAGATTTGTATTTTTACTGAATACATCTTCTAAAGAAATGGAAGGAACACTATAAACGCAGTTTAGATTCACTTTCAGAAAACCACAGCACCACCAAGCACACGCTGGCACACAGGACTAATTGAAATACTCTGAATCCTTCTGCAGAAGCCTCTCTTCCTCCCTGCCTGCCTCTCCCTCACACAGTGCTGGGGGAGCCAGACATTTGTCTCCTTTCTTTGTTGCAAGCAGTGGCAATAAGAAGCAGAGTTTTTCCAAGCAGCAATCAGTGGCACACTTACCTCCTCCCAGCGATGAGTCTCCACGTGGAGCTGGACCAGTGCTTTCAGGTCACCAACCTTCATGTACGTCTCTGCAGCATAGCCAGGGTTATCAAGTTGCTTAAAATAGAAGGCACATTTGGCCAAAGGCTCCCGCTCAGCTTTATCCAGCTTTCGAGCAATTTCAATTAACCTAGACTCAGCAAAAACAAGTCAGACATTTCAGATTCTGCCTTGGTGCTTTGCCTTTTAATTACTGTCATAACTTCATCTTTAATCAGTTAACATTTAATAAACTTTGTAACAGTACTACCATGCAACACCATTTAAACATTTTCAGTAAACATTCCAAATAGCATTTTTCCCTTTTGCAAACTCAATCCCCTTCCCTCACTCTCTACTCACACATTCAGCTCTGTATCTCAGCCTCCACACAGAGCTCTGCAGATGGAAGGAGGGGACACATCCTCCCTAAGTGGCACAGGACACACTCCCCCAATCCTGACCTGAGCAACAGACTCCTGAATAAATAACACCCCTGAGCCACACAGCAAAACAGAGCCAAGGGCAGGCTCAGACCAAGATCTTCTGGCAGCTCAGCAAATGACCCCAAAGTGTCACCTCCTTGATGAGAAATGACCAGTGAAAGGAGCAGCCACACAATTTCTAAAGACTCTGTGCTCCAGGGGACTTCTCTGTCTTCCACAGGATTATCCTAAACAGCTGGAAACAGCAGCAATGGGCCACCAGGTACAATCACTGTTGTGATGATCACTCTAAAGCTTGAGCCATTCCAGGTATTTTACAGTCTCACACTGGATATGAACCCATGCATACTCTTCCCTGCTGTAATGCATTTGTTTTTGTAACGTATTTATGGCTCTATCCTCTAAATATATGCAATTTTAAAAACATTTTAAATCACAGATGTGCTTCAAATAATCTAATATAAAGGCAGATACCAAATACATTTAGTCTTATTTTAAAATGATGTGGAATTCACAGTATCTCATCCAAGCTTTCATTACACATTATCTCTGAGGTGAAACAAACGTACACATGCAGCCAGCCGTGCTCCCCGCTGATCTCAATGGCCCTCATGTGCTCTCCAGCAGAGAGGTACATCTCCACTGCTGCCTTTGGCTCATTGATGTCCTTGGCCCAGTCTGCTTGTTTCTTTATTAGCATCTTCGTGTCTTTGGGATCTCCGGATCCCAGAAAATCCTGCAACAGTGCAATACAAAAGTCTGCATTACCTTCTGGTCACAAATATTGCTCCAGTCTAAACTCTAAAATACATAAAGGCTTTTGTAATGAGTATCATGATGCTTCCTAAGGACAGAAATATTCCATAGGGGCAACACAGACTGAGCCAGCTTTCAGCAGTTCATCAGCAAGGCCTTGTGTCTGTCAGGAAACAATGGAAGTCTCCCAATCAGATAGGTTTCAATTTTTAAAAAAGCCAGAAGATTCTGGCCAGGCCCAGAGAAGGACAATGCAGCTGCCTTAGAGGCCACACTCACATCCCCTCCTGCAGTCCCTAAGCCTGGCTCAGTGGATAGGAGTCTTGATTTCTGCATGCTTGTCAGGAACAGGCCTTCCCAAAACAAAATGCTACTAACCTAAAAACTCGAATACATCAATTCCAAGTTTCAGATTTTCTCTTGCAAGTCAAGCAGGTATGGATTCATTCTCAAATAAAACCAGCCCCAGCCCACGCTCAGTTAACAACAGCACATCCACTTAATCATATGCTGGCACCATGATGCCCCACCACAAATCAACTGAAGGCTGAAATAATTATCAAGTGTCTTTGCAAGAAACAAGATTTTTGAAAAATATATCTCTGAAATTATTTTATAAGGACAGAACCACAGCTGCTTGGAAGTTGAGAGTGCTCTGAAGCACTGCTTGGACTTGTGCAGGGAATGCAAACACCAAGCCTGGACACTGGTGACAACCATTTTGGAAATATTTCTAATAGTTCAGCTTCTTCTGCCAGTACTAAAGCTCTGGCACCATATGGTTCACATCTGTTGACATCATGTGCCAGGAGAAAAAAACAAAACAAAACCCCTTCAACACCAGAAGATCGATTAAGAGCAATTTTGTCTGTTAACAGAACAGGCTACTGTCCATTAAACAACTTCTATCAAATGAATAATCACAACAGAGGAGAAGTGACAGGTGGGAAAAGAGTGGAAAACTGTGTATCCTCTGTGTTTCTGGCAAATTCTGATTCAGGTTTAAAGAAAAAAAAAACCCAAAGTAACAAATGGGCAAAAACTTCTACAAGGAGCACCACTCAGCAGATCTGCTCCACCACTGCAATTGGGCAGTGCCCACTCCAGCCAGAAATGCACCCCAGCAGCTCCAGTCCTAAGTGAGCTCCAGCCTGGATTCTGCAGCACAGCCCTGCTCCAGGAACAGCTACACGGCTATCCTGACAGCATTTCAACATGGACAACTGCATGAACAGTGAACTCAAACAACCTCTCTGGCATGACTTGTGTTCCAGCTTAGATCACCAAAATAAGCCCAAAATCAAAAGCTCAGCTTCTCGCAGCATAAAGACTTTTTTGTGAGTTGTGATCTGGTGCTGTGATAACGAGCCTGTGACCAGATATCAAAGGACTCCCAACCTCTGCCTCCAGTCTGGACTCTCCATCCAGACCTCATCAAAGTCATGCACAAGAAAACAGCTTCTGTGGGTCCCTTTGAATAATTCCGGCAGCATCAGGAAACAACACCACAAAAACACATCCCTCCCTCATCTATCTTTCTTTGGATAAATAACTGGCAAACAAAGGGATTTTACATGTTCTTCCATGTCCTGTGCACTTCCTGCACAAGAAGCTGCCTTCATATGCTCTGAAGTACCTTGAATTTCTCTGAATGGAGTCACTCTGAAGTACAGGAGAATGAGACCTCTTGCTCCCTACTGGTTAAATATAGACATGACTACAGCCAAGAATTAAAAGATTCTTACAAGGCCTTATGGGAACATTTTCCTGCATGAATTACGTTTATGTTCAAGAGGAGCCAAAACACTGAAGTCAACAAGAGACTCATCAGACAAAAATAGCGGAAGTCGGGCTTACATCAGCAAAGCCCCTAAACATTTCTGTTGGGCTCTTGGAAGAAAAGGATCTCTCTGCAGCATGGCTGGGGGAATCTCTGCTAACAGAATTGCTGTGCACGTCATGGTGAATTCTTTGTCCTGGACTGGGCAGAATAAGGCTCTGATGAGTGATGAATGAGACTACACAGTGCATGCATTCTCAGGGATTTTGATAAGCAAACACCATAGCAGACTTAAAAGCCAAGTAATGCCTCTTATCACTATATAAAACCCTAACTTTTTAGAATCATATTCAATTTATTTCTACATGGAAACACAGTTTTAAAAAAAGTCAAGATATTGAATCTTTGGAAGAAAATTCTGTAGTAAACAAACATATTCTAGGTTAGCATATTATACAGTTTTTCAAATGCGTTGATATAGAACTACTGACTTACTTTAACACAAATATATTTTTATTATAACAAGTGTACTACTTTATCATCTTTAGAGGATAAACAAATAAAAGGGGACTCGAGTGAGATAATGGGGAAGAAGCAATCATAAACCCAAAATTTTTAGTTTTGAAAGAAGGAAAACTCCTATGGATAATACTTTAAATCACAGGAGTCATTGTTGGTGGTTTCCACCAAACAAATTCACTGAAATTTCCACAGCCATATTTGAGACTCTACAAAACACAACCTGCTGCCTTGGTAGCACACTCTGAAGAAAAATGCCACTGTTACACCCAGGCCAGAGACACTTTTCCTCTTGTAAACCAAATCAACTCCAAACAATTACTTGAAAATAGAATTGGAATTGAAAGCCCACATTTCATCCAAACCTTGTGTAGGATCATACTTTGGAAACAATTACAAGTAGATCAATATTTCTGCATTTCAATGTTCAGTCCCCACCTTGGCATGGTCAAACATGCGCAGGTCAGAGTACATCTCCAGAGCCAGGTTTTCATGGCCACTCTTCTTGTACAGCTTTGCTGCCTCATGGAACTTCCCCTGGTAGGCATAAACATCAGCCAGGAACAGGTCATTGTTGTTCTCTCCATGCTTCTTCCTGTCCTGGAAAAACAGAAAAACTGAAGAGACATGTAGAAAATATTCTAGATGATCAGGACCTAGGTGAGAAATAGCCATTGAGGAAACAGATCTTCAGGCTCAGATTCTAACTGTTAATAATTAAAAACTGGGATATCATAATTATGCCTCTCCTACATTGCTGGTGAATTTATAATTAAAGGATTAAATCCCTTCTTAATTAAAA
The DNA here is from genome assembly GCA_009741485.1 of Malurus cyaneus samueli. Classification (NCBI taxonomy): domain Eukaryota; kingdom Metazoa; phylum Chordata; class Aves; order Passeriformes; family Maluridae; genus Malurus; species Malurus cyaneus. The sequence goes on from CM019225.1 coordinate 21,011,052, forward strand.
TTGGGAAGAGCAAAATTAAATGTCACTATACAAACCAAAGTGATGAAAAATCACTTCTCTTGATTTCACACAGGAAAATTAACACATACTATCATTGTGCCAGGCTATTTTTAAAAAGGCATCTGATGGGCTTTTTATTTTATCCCATACAAACTCACTAGCATATAATTTGGCTAAATAAACAATATGCCAGGTGGGATGACAAACAGGAGGATAAGTGTCAGCAATCAGTAGATTCAGAAGGTGTCAGCCTGCCTCTAACATAGCAGTGACACCTCCACTGTCCATACACACAAGAGGTCATGGATTTGGATCAGCACTCATCACTTCCAGAGCAGCTGAACATGCTCTCCTGGCAATCAGAACTGCTGAAGGCAGCCTGAGGACAGCATGAGAGCAGTGCCACAGAGAAATCCTTCACATGGATCAAAGCACAGCAGAACCCTGAGAGTGAGGGACCCAGGACACGAACTGGCACACGTGTGTGTGTGTTTCAATGTGTCTCATCCTGTATATTGGACACACACAAATACCCTGCTTGGAATAAAATCATAACTGCAGTTAGCCCACATGCTATGGAAGCACATAGCTGTGAACTGAATTGAAAGAAAATTGCACACAAGGGGAACAGCATTCCACAAGTGTCCAAATTGAGTCCTCTGCTACCAAAGGGGCTCAGCCATCACTCCCTGCTCACCCTCACTGCCTGGGCTGACACTGAGCTGGTGTTCAGAGCTCCCTTCAAAAACTTGCTAAAATGAATAATCACAGGACTTGCTACAGTTCTTTTTGAAGACTCCACAGAATCATGCCAGACAGAGATGGCAACTATTTTTCTCTACCATCAATTAGGAAAAAAAAAGTGTCATTACTGAGAGAAAACCATCACATTATTGGAATATATGTCCTCAGTTACACCCCTACAAGCCTTAAAAGGAATCCAATCCACTGCAGGCAAGAGTATGTGGGGATGTAGAGCTCACTGCAGAAGGAGCATTTTTAAGAAGCGTGAAAGTAAATTTATGCCTATTTATAAGGAGAACTTTTCTCATTAAACGGAATATGACATGAAAAATCCAGAATATCCTCAACAAATGCAGATCTGGAGAAGCATATGTGGAAAAGAAAGGTTACTACTGGTGAGAGAAAGCTCTCATCTACATATACCCTTGGAAAGACAAAAAAAAGAAAATCAACAACAGAAAAAGGGGCTCTTAATGCAGACCTTTATCCTGTGTTAGAGAAAAGTTCACTGCAACCAGCTGGCAGTTTGACAGCAGCAGAACAGCTCTGCAGACATGAAGACAAGAAGTGTATCTTTGAAGAGAAGGTGTAAATGTAATTAACACAAGGAAGAGGAATTCCCTTTATGCCATCTCCATGCAAATCTTTAAGCATTATGTTGCCATCTCTGCAGAAGGACAAGAGTGATGTATTTTCAAGTGCTCATGACAGACAGTTATTGTTGAGTGAAACTCTATCAGGAAGTGTGAAAAGAACAGGAAAGAGTGATTAGAGCACAGTACAGAAGTATGGAATCCCAAATTCTATTTCCAGTTGTCACAGACTTGTCATGAGACCTTGAGTTTGTCATTTAATTTCTCTGGGCCTGTTACTGTCTCTGCAAGGAGGAGATAATAGTAATTACCCACCTCCAGGGGGTAGGAAAAGGCTTAATGAACTCATGTTTATCAAGTATTCTGTACTAAGCTCTGTCAGCACAGTCGTATTCTACCAATTATTAATTGAATATTGAACATTTTTCCAGTTCTGCCAAACAGTTTCAGAAGTTCTTGTCCCACACTTGTATTTTGATCCATGAAATTCCAATCCTATGATTAGAATTTGAGTCACCTCTACTAACCAGCTTTTTTCACTTCAAACACATCTCCAACAGTCAGAAGGGGTACCCAAATAAAAGTCCTTCCAAAATGAAAGTATTGATTTTGGCACAGTAAAAAGTTTAAGAAAATCTTGAACACTCACTTACCTCTATGCTGCTGATCAGTTCTAAATATCGAAGGTCTCGTACCCTGGTAAATGCCTATTGAAAATAATTTTAAAAAAAGAATAAAAGGCATTAACTTGAAAACCCAGAAAAAGCCAAATATTGTTCTGCATGAATCAAGCTGTCTTCATGCAAGGAGGACAGGCAGACTCTGCTGAGTTTGGGTTAGTGCAGTCCTGAAGCTGCAGGGCTGTGACTGTGACTGTGGTCCCAGAGTTGTTACAGAAAAGGAAACAATACAGCTCCAACAGCTCAGCACTGACAGGAGCAGCACTGGAACTGGAGCTGTGTCAGTCCCCCAGGAAACACAAAGCATCAATTAAAATATTACATGCTTTAGTTCTGGCTGTTTCACAGCTTCTCCATTCTGATGTGAGGTGTGACACAGACAAGGAAATTTCAGGAAACTATTACAAGGAAGGGCATATAACTGATGGTATTATCAAACCCTGCTGCATATGCTTCTAGTTTTTAAACCATTCCAAAAATCCAGCCTGAAAGGAGCTCAGAGAGAGGAAAGGGAGTAAGAAGACGATAAGATAAAAGTACTCTAAGACAGTGTAATATCTTTGCAAAGGGAGATAAATGTGCAACCCAAAGTCTCAAGAGGCAAAGTCACGTGCAGGTTGCAGCAGCTCAGCACTTATTACTGACATGCATCACAAAACAGAAATTTAACTCTTTGGGCTGCACATTCAAGACTTCCAACCAAACTAGTACTTCAGAGGACACAGAATATTCTACTTACATTGGATTAGACTAGGAACTATGAGAGCCTTTAATGTCAAGAAGCTGCTTTTGTTCAAATTAATCCGCTCTAATTCTAAGAGGGCACTACTTTAAAATGCCAAGGAGGCAGTGGAAACTTCTTTTTAAGAGTGTCTATTTGCATGAAGCCATCCATGAGACTGGAATTATTCTGATGCCTCCACTTAAGGAAAAAAAAAAGCACCTAATTTCCATTTTTGAAAAATAATCTGTTATTAAAAGATGTCTATCATTACAGGCCATTCTTGCATATTTTTAGAATGTTTTATCTTTTATACAATATTCATGACATTGAACTCAGTTCACTCTCTTTTATTTGAGGTGGTGAAAGAAAAGAGGGAAGTATTTTACGCCAGAGAAAACTCAATTCTTAACTCTATGCCCACTCACAGACCACTCCCCAAAGCAAGGCACGCCACGCAAAAAAGGACTAAAATCACACAATCCCATCACCACTGCCTTCCCAGAATGTTAATGAGTAGATAACAAAGAACAGGAAATTTCCCCGTTTGTACTGAGGCTGTATGAAATGTTCAGGGTAAAAGGGCAGGTTTGCAGCACAGGGAAGGTGGGGCCAAAGGCAGCTGAGCATCCTCTGCTGCCTCCCCGTGGGCTCTGCTCAACCCAGCTCTGCTCCCCTAAGCTCATCATGCATTCTCCAACTGAAACCATTCCATTCTAGCAAACACTTCGATTCAGAACACGGCATTTATCTAGAGAGATATATGAGACTTCAGTTTCAAACCTCATCTCAACGTCCTGAGTATATAACAAACAACTGATTACTGTGTCTTACTCCACAAATAAAAGACAAGCAAGAGAGTAACCCAGGAACGCCACTCGCATTCCAGTCACACAACATAAATTACACACACACACAAATATAAAACCCAAGCTTTCTGCTGAACGAGCAAACAAATGCTTTACCCTTTTAGCAGTTTCAAACTCCAGCCCTTCCAAGGCTTCCATGGCCAGCTCTTTCCAGTCAGCATCAGTCACTCCCAAACAGGCAATTTGATAGGCTTCCTTAAACATTTTTCGTTCCAGATATTGATACATGGGTGCAGACTGAGGATTGCCATAGGAAAAAAATATAAGTATTAGAATGCATAATACTGAGATATATTAGTGAAATTCTCTACACACAGTGGGAAAAACAAAGATATATTCTAATAAACATTACAAGCCACCTGGAGAATAAGCATCTGAGTTTTGTACACAGACAGGACAATATTCTGGGGTGATCATTAACATATCTTTAGACAAGCTGGGTTAATTATATTCCAAACTCATACATTTTGAAATCTTCAGTTCCTTGCAATATTAGGAAGTAGTTAAGAATGTGAATTCTTCTGGGAATTTGACATGCTAAATAACACACACACACATTTCTACTGCTTCTCAGGACGCAGAAAGCAGCATTTCATGTAAGGCAATCCCTAAATTTTGAATATAAAGGCTACACATGTATATATATTATACATGTAATGTCTATATACATTCAGACTAAAATACACAGTTTAAATACTGCCTAAACACATCTAGATGAAGCAACAAAAAGACAGTACTTGATGTATTCAAGAAAAATAAAATTACAGCTGGGGAAAAGTTACATAGAGAAAACATAGTAAAAAAATCACAGGAGGCAAAGCCTGCACTGTATTAGATTATGTGCATTTTCAAGTAGAAAGGAAGAATCAGAAACAACAATTACCATCAACAGAAAGCAAGTTAGCTTAATTAATACCCAAGAAACAAAATTAAAATAGATCACACAATATAACTTAAATAACAATGAAGAAAGTGTGAACTGCAATCATTTTAGTAATAAAATACAAGTAAATCACTGAAAAGCTTCTTCACTTGTTAAACATTCATGTTTATGAGATATAAAGCTACACTTAATGAGATTAAAGGATTACCTGCGGAACTTCAACTGCTGACATAGAGAAAACATGAAGGCAGAAGATCTTGGAGCCATTGTAACCCACAACAAAGCCTTGCAGTTTTTGCTGATGGACAGGAAAGTTACTGGCTTTGATATTGAGGTAACCTCCCCCAGAAAAGCAAAGCATATCCTCACACTGGGTATTCCAGGCCACGCTGTTAGCATTGGGTTCCTAATGAGCAAACAACTCAGGATTACAACTGATGCAATCACATCTTAATCGAAGAAATACACCTCCTTCAGCTAGAATGTTTGACCCATTGCAGCCTGGTGTGTACACACACACTGATTATTCACATTTGCAGGACATCTGCAATATCCCAAAGCCTGGGTATTCCTAAACAGATTCACAGAATTTAATACACAGCTATAATTCTCTTGCCTTTTATGTGTATTTACTCTTGATCTCTACAATCAAACTGTAGAACATAATACCAAATTCCACAATAACATGCTCTCAGCACATTTAATTGATCATTTCTCAGTCCATTACACAAAGGACATTACAGACCTTATCTCTGCAGCACTCCATCCTTGCTATCAAGTGTATTCTGAAAACATTTAATCAGCATTAATAAGTCACTGCTAAACTGCCAGTGAAGAGAGCATTATCAAGATTCCTTTTATAGCTTATGAATACAAGACGAACAAAGATGTTTAGGCTTTAATTCTGTTTGTACTAATGACAAAACTAAAATGCTCATTAACTGCAATGCTTCAGAGGGAACAAGGGCAGAGTTCTAAATTAAACTAAAAAGGTCACATGTCTAAGTGCTCTTTATTCAGCTGTTGCTCACATAGATCTCCTGTTTTCTCATTTCTACTCCATCATCTCTGAAAGGTGGTTTTGACAAACAGATCATAGTTAAATCCTACAAGATGTGATCAATAGCTTAAATGAGTTACATGAATTGCTGCACAGCAACACTTTTGGGACGTTCAGCGCTCCAAATTACTTCCTGCCCTCCCGCCCCAGCTTTTCAGAACAACAACTTTCCATTTTCACCTGAAACAAGAGCTCCTTGGTATGAATGTCATAGACCAGGCAGGTGTCGTTCTCATCCACCACGGCCAGCTTGCTGCGGGACGCGCTCATGTCCAGGCAGCGCACGGCCGTCGATTGCTTCAGCAGCACGATGGCCAGCGCGTTATCCACAAAGATCTTCAGGATCTAGACACATGGAAACAAACACCAGCCAGTTTGTCAGCAGCCAGCAGAGCAGGTGAAAACCTCAGTGCTGCTTGAAGTGTGAAATCACAAGGTTTTGCAGAGACAAATTAAGGAAATGGCTCCGGTTTAAGGTCTCTTTAGCAGACTGGCTGCTACAACATGCTCTAGGTCACAACCCTATACAAATAAACCAGCTATTCATCTTGAATTCCTAATGCTCCACTGGTTACACAATTTCATTAATACAGGAATTTATAACATACTGAAGACTGGTGTGTGAAACAGAGAGCACCTACACCTTGAGAACAGCCACACCCTCACAAGTCATCATCACCAGATGTGTACACACCTCCAAACCCCTATTAAAGGCAAACCTCCTCTCAGTTCACCAAGAACTCAATTTTTGTCAGTTGATATGAACAACTTACAGACTTTTAGACAAAGTTAAACATATCTGTATGAATTTTACTGTCAGAAAATGTGCAAGACAGAAGTAATTAATTTTTAATCCCAAAATGAAACTGTCAAATAAAACTTGCCCTTCAAGAGCACAGAACACATTTTACTTGCAGTGAAGACACAGACATCATGTGTTACCTGACCATTCTTCAGACCAACCAAGAGGCCTTCTCTTCCTGGAGGTCCTCCAATTACTTTAATGTAACGAATAAGAGATTCCATCAGCCATTCTCGTTCTTTAACACCACTAAATGAGAGGCACTGCAATCTCTTCTCCTAAGGACATGGTAAGATATAAAACACAGTCACAGCATGGAGGTGAAGACAAAAATCTGTGTCTGATGTGTGATGTTTGCATCTATACTAGCAGGTATGTCTACTTTTACATTTAAAAATCATAAAGTCAAATACTCAATTTAGTGAGTGAATTCTTCAAGGTTTTCCAATCCTATGAACAAGCAAAACCAAACACCCCCAGTCTTTTTCCAGCATTCTCTCCCACCCAAAAGGTCTCCTGGATTCTAAGCCAATTTATGGAATTCAATAGAGATCCTGTTTAACTGAACCAAGTCACCTGAGCCCAGCAAAATGCCAGCTCTGCATGGCACACCAGGACTGCCTTGGGAAGGGCTGGAACTGATCCCACAGGACAGTCGTGTCCTGCCAGCCACTGACTGGGATCTCTGCCATGAACACTGAACACACCCCAGGACTACTCTAGCTTTTAATGCACATACCTGGCATAAAATAATGTGATCTGAACACACCACCAGCAAGTTACATTCAAATTTCTTTATGATCTTTTCCTTCACCCGATAGTACATATCTGCAGAGTCATCTGAGTATAACTCATAAATCAGGATTTTCTCTGGCATCTGAATGGCTAATCTGTTTTTGTAGATTGCAATTTTCTTCACAAGCTCTCTCCCTTTTATCCTAACTAGAAAGAAAAAAACACCAAAACAATACAAGCTGACACAAGAATAACATACAGAAATCAGAAAACTAATAGACACAAATTTAATCTCTCCAAAGCCTCTCTAAAATTCAAAGCACATTTCTGCTCAGATGTGTTTGCTGCTCTGCATCTACGTAACCTGCTACCCTTTCACAGTTTACCACCCTCTCTGATTTGTCACAGCACATTCTGGAGCAGTACTTCAATTCCCTGCCATAAAAAGCCAGCAGAAATGAAGACACAAAATAAGCACAGACCCTTGAGATTATACGCAAAGAAAATAATAGCTAAATATGACATACAATATTTTTATCTCATTTTCAGAGATTAAAAGCTTATTCTAAGAGGCCCTGTCCCTCCCAGTATCTCCACCAATCCCCACAATATTAAGCTTCTCAGCACTGAACTTGCACACTCCAAGTTCACACTCTCCTCGTGTAAAGTGTGTTCCACAGTTAGAGTGCCAAAGTGACAACAGCCTGTCAGGTACATGCAGTGTATATTCCAAGTGTCCCAATGGGTATTCATTAAATGCCAGAACAAACTACATGAAGCTTTGGCCTGCCTGCAAGTGTGCAATTACCTTTTTGCTCCGTGATGAGGTGCTGGACAATAACATCAGTCATGTTGTCCCTGTAGGCATAGCGATCTTTATAGAGGCCATGGACTGTGCTGAAAATCAGCTGGTAGAAGGAGATTGTTCCATCCTGACACCCTACTGCCTGAACACAACAAGAGAAGAATTTCAGTTAATTGGTATATGCAGGTGAGAATTGGCAAAGTGTGGTGTTTATGTGAACATCGTGTCCCTTTTTCTGCATAATGTATGGATGAATACCAATTACAGCTGACACATATTTAACCATGGCACAAGTGCAGAATGAGAATGCCACCACTGAGCATGGAGACCACCATGCTGGGTGGGGGTCTTGGGTTTATTTGGTTGGGGTTTTGCTTAGATTTTTTGCAGGGCTGTGTGTTTGTTTATTTTTAAATTTACTTTAATTCTCTTCCCACTTGTACAAAGCTCATAGTGTAGCATTTTGGGCTGACAGCTGACCTGCAGGCATTTTCTTCCCATCATGGAATTCGATTTGGTCAGTTCTAGAGGTTATTAGCTGTTCTTTTTAATTATTTTTCACTCCTCTTTTTTAATCAAAACGCAGCAGATGTCTTAGCATTTGAAAGAGAGTGTTATGCTCCTTACATCCTTCTACCAGCTCAGGTTTTACTTCTGCAGAATATTTGTAATTCCAGTGGCAGTTCTAGGACCACCCCAGACACTGCTCAGGTTCTACTGCCTCATTAGCAATGTCTAAGCAACTGAGTTTGAAATGTATGGTCTTTAGGGACAGATTCCCTGTGAAAATGTCATAGAAAAGCCCCTACTCACCACGTAGTTGGAGTCTGGTTTAATTTTGCAGGTCCACACCCAGCTGCTATGCTCTCCCACAGTGCCCAGGCGAACCCCATCCCTTGTGAAGAGGGAAACCTGCCTGTCTGAACCTCCCAGCAACAGATACTCTCCTTTAGTAAAGTAGCTGATGCAGCATGGGTCAAAATTCAGCACTCTGTCCTTCCCAATCTACAAGGGAAAATAAAACAAAAAAAAAAATCAAAAACATTAACAAAAGGATCATTTCATATTTTCCAATGGCAACAAGTGCCATCACTGATACTATTCATCTCCTCCATGCATGAACCATTGGCTACATTAAGATTCCAAAGGCAGCTCTAAAATTGTCCAAAAATCCCTCCAGTCCTAAACAATTCTGCTCAGAATACAGCAACCCGCAAAACCCCTTTAACCAGCTGAAAAAAACAACAAAGACATTCTCTACAAAGCAGTGAACCACGACAGAGAAATCAGCAAAGTTGTAAGGGCTTTAATGCAAAATTGTGAGTCAGCAGTTGAACTGCTATGGGAGAAACAAGAGCTGAAGAAAAAATGGTTTAAAAAAAAGTAGACTCATAAAAGACTGGGAAAACAGAAGAGATTTAATGTAACTAATAAAGCACCAGTATACAAACACTTTGACTGTAGGACACAAAACAGATCCAAAAATACCCCGTGACTCTTGAATAAACTCCCTGAGACATACCTGCTTGCCACTCAGGTGGTAAAAGGAAAGCTTCTGACCCCAGTCTGCCACAGCTAAAATGTCATTGCGTTCATCTCTGCCAAAAACAAGGAGTAATTCTACAGCAATTTATTTTATTAAATTTCTTAGAGCAACAGAACCAAGTAGTACAAGAGCAGAATTCACTTCATGTTACTCTTTAAAAGTCACAACCTGAAAGGACAGCAGATATACCTTATCATTTAAACCTGTGGAAAACAGTTTGGGGACACAAAATCAAAACCAGGCTCCTCTAGAGGAATAATTCAAAACTTGAGGCATCACTTCACTGGAGCTCTGTGAGCAGTGGACACAGTGGAGCAAACAGTCCCTTGACAAGTGCAGCACTAGGCCCACATTCTGATTTAGCTGTACCAGTACAGAGCCACCATCACATCAAAGTCTACAAAACTGAGCAAGAGGGAACTGCAGTGATCACAGTAACATGTTCATGTGAGACAAGCAGCAGGCTGAGGAAAGACTTCAGGTCCCAAATTTAACTCCACTACTCTGACATGATCTATTCAGCTTGAAACAAAACAGGAAAGTCCCTTTCTCCACAGCTCCTTGACTGAAGAGGAGATGGTAACCTGAATGTTGTGCTGCAAACAATGCCTCTAGCCAGGAACTGAACACAAAACAATCAGACAAAAATATAATGAAATGACAATCCAAGGCACCCTCCCTTAGGTCAGTGCATGGCACACACACTGGGGGGTTGTACACACCTATGTCATGATGAACACACACCAGCAGAACAACTAAGACCATACAGGTAACTATTAAACAAGAATTTCCTATCTTTTGAATATCTGTACCCTGCATAATACTTAGTCCTTCCTGTGAAATGCTGTTCCAGGTAATATAGATACATATGTTCCTTTGAAGTTTCACTCACAAGTTGCAAGAGGCCTCCTTTTCCCTGTGCTCTGTCTCTGGCTGACTATCCTGCCTACTGCCAAGCCTGGATTCCAGTACTGGGGTCTCCTTTAGATAGCTCTGAACTGACTCCTCCTGTTGTTCATCTACTCTACTACAAAAATTCTGCCACCTACTGCAATAGCAATTGCTTGTTCATGTATTTGGAAGAATATTCCCTCTGAACTGAAACGACAGCTCCCCTTTTTCTCTCCTCCAATCCAAAGGGAACTTGTCCCCACACCTTTAAAAAAACATCAACAAAAAAAGAGTACAAAACAAAAAATAAATGTTTCTGGAGATCTGGTGAAGCTGAACCTCAAATCCTGGAGTCAGTTTTGGGCTCCCCATTTCCAGGAAGACATTGTCCAGAGAAGAACAGTGGAGCTTGGGAAGGGGCTGGAGCACAAGTCTGATGAGAAGCTGAGGGAGCTGGGGATGTTAAGCCTGGAGAAAAGGGGGCTCAGGAGGGACCTTCTGGCTCTCTGCAATCCCCTGACAGGAGGGAGCAGCCAGGGGGGGTTGGACTCTGCTTCGAGAGAACACAGGACAGGACAAGACAAGAGGAAATGGCTTTAAGCTGTGTCAGGGAAAGCTGAGGTTGAATATTGGGAACATTTCTTGTCCCAAGGTCGTCCAGCCCTAGCACAGGCTGCCCAGGGAGGTGGTGGAGTCCCCCTCCCTGGAGCAATTTAAAAGCAGTGTGGATGTGGAATTTGGTGACACGAGTTAGTGGTGCCTGGGCAATGCTGGGGGAATGGCTGAACTCGATGATCTCAGAGGGCTTTTCCAACCTAAACAATCCCATGCCTCTCATCTAAAGGGAACTTGCTCCCAGGTACTCCATTCAGCTGAAGACTGTCAGTAAGGCCAAAACCCCAGTATATAATCACTTAAAAAAAGGTAATACACATGGCATTAACCTGTTCCAGCAGGGACAAAAGTCAAGCCTTTCTGCAATCAATGAGCCAAGGATTATCTATCCAGCATGAAAAAAGGAAGGATGAAATTATTTACCTGGAAGGATTCCAACAAATTGACCATATTGGAGAGGAAGAGCCCCCTGGCCGCTCTATTTTCACTTTCTCATCACCATTTTTGTTCCTTATGCTGACAATGCCATTGAACATTCCCAAAGCAAGGTACTGGCCATCATTGGTCCAGCTGAGAAAACACATACATATTGAAGAGTAAACTACTACAAACAAGCAGCAGGAAAGTAGGACAGCACACTCACACAGGAATGGTAGATTAAAGTGTACTTCTATGAGGGAGTTCTGGGAGGTAGCGTGTAATCTGTTTATGCATCTAAACCCACATTTATAGCAACAGCACGCACTACATCGAGAACATTTTATCATATACACAGAAGTAAAATAAAAAAATTAAAGCTTGCAATATTTGTAATATGTGCTAAGTCAGAGATACACTTTGGGGACGGCAGATTCAGAACATGATCAGACAGAACAGCCTGGTGTGGGACAGAGGGGGCTATAGCATCTTCCCTGAAATGGTTTGTGTTGAAACTAACTTAAATGGCACAGATAACTGTTAATACTTACCTACAGCAAGTAATTTTGCAGCTTGTTTTATGTTTAGAGACTGACTTCTGTTCAGGAGACCACAAGCCTTGATGAAAAAAACCAAAAAAAAACAGTGACAAGTAAGTATGTGCCAACGTTTAGACTGGAAACTAACACTGTCAGAGAACTCAGCTGGGATTTTAGAGGCACCAAAGTCTTGTCCACTGCTAGAATGACATTCAAATACATACTATTTATTAGTAAACGGGGAAAAAATCCATCTAAATAACAGAGGATGTCTCTGAAAAAAATCCAAGTACAGAGCAGCACGTCTGTGACCGCCCACTACACTGCACTTTCCCATGGAGTTCAAGTGATCAAATCAGCACCCAATGTCACTGAACGTTAGGCAGCTTTGTGTCCCATCTCTGCTGCAGATACAGTGCTCCACCTGTCTGTGGTGAGCTCAGCTACCCAGCTGTAATGGAATTCACTGGATCAATGGAAAAGTTTGAGGGAGAAGACATACCAAAATCCCCAGATGAGCAGGATGCCAACTGATGAGTGAGAGGATTGTATGAAACGCACTGGATAGAGTCATTATGCCTACAATGAAGTTACAATCAGATTTCAATACATCATTCTTAAACATCCCTTTTCTGACTTTCAGCAAGTGAGCTGAAAGCTTTAGCAGATGCCAAAATAATTGGATTGGTTTATAGTACATCAAGTTAATCTGCTATTACTGTAAAGTAAATCAGTAATAAGCCTTATAAAAATTGTCTCCAAGTACCAAAATTCACTGTATTTCATCAAGATTAACTAAAGCTGTACAGCAACTGTGGTTTGTGAAATATGACTAAAGGTTGTATCCAAATTCTAAACCAAGTGTGTTCATGCAGGTTCTGTGCAGTGACCAGCTAACACAAACCAACTCGTGATAAATCTGCAGTCCAAAACAGAACATGAAGTTGTTGCTTAAGAAGGCTGACTGAAAATAAGCAGAAGATTGAAATACACCAGAAGTACCAAAAACATCTTAAATTTGATCTTTGAACCAGAATTACGGTTTATTATAGAAGACTGCTCATATTGAGTTTCATTTTATTCTGAGTTTCTCCAGCTCTCTGTCAGCTCTCTAAATTCACAGATTTCTCTGGACTGCCCACCTTCTTTTATGCCTTTAATTGCTTTCAGATACTTCAGCTGTTCTTTTCCTCCTCCCTCCCTATCATCCCTTTCCTCTGACCTTACTGAACCTTCTCCCAACTCTAATGGCTCACGCTCTTTGATTGCAGCAGTGCATAATCAAAATTGGCTTTTGACGCACAGAACTAAACGGCATCACTTACGTGTACTTCAGAATTCCTTCTAGCTTTGAAGTCCAAATTATCACACTTTTATCAGCAGAGCCAGATGCAAAGCGCTTGCCTAGGAATTAGAGATAATTTAAATCCCACATGTACAAGAATCACTTTCACTCCAAATACTCAATCAAAGAAAGAGCAAGAAGCTCTTGAACTTGGCAAGGCTCAAGTAATAAAGGGGCTGACACTGAGAGCCTGGTTGTGCTGCTGCTTCCCCAGCCACACGGAGATTCAATGGCTGTACTGCACCATTTCCATGGTCTTGGCAGTAACCAGTCCTCCCAGTGCTGTCCAGCCCCAGGCTGGAGATGATGGGAACAGTGACAAGTTAAACTAGTACACTGTCACAGGAACTCCCATCACACCAACAGCAGCAGCTGCAGGAAGGCTCCCAAGTCCATCGAGTGAGTCCCACTGAATGAGAGTTGAAGACCATGAGAGAACTGGAAGCACAGCGAAGTGAGCAGGTAACATGTGGAGATCAGGAGAGCAGGAAGCTCTGGGGGAGAGTTACTATAGGACTAAAACTCAGAGACAGAGGGGGAGTAGAAACAGGAATCTCTGAGGTGAGCCTTCTCCTCACATTACCCACGATTATACACTTAACCAGTGCAAAACCTAACACTGAGGTCAAAGGTGGAGGACAGGGGGACTATAGCTCTCACAGGTAGCACCTGTACAGCAGACCAAACCCTCCACTGGAGAACAAACCCCAGCACTCACATCTCAATCTGTGATTGATATAACCCCAATTTCTCCATTTTCAACGGGCAATAACAAATGGGAGAGATCCACTTCACAAACCAGGCTAACAGTGCTCCAAAGTGATATTTACCATCTTTGGCATAAGCCACGCAGTACACAGTGTCTTTATGTCCTTTCAAAGGCTGAATTAGGGTTCCATCAGAAGTGTCATACACCTGTTTAAATGGGGAGGAAAAAACACACAAATGAAAGAACTTGCACAAAAAAAAAAACCTTTCAGTGAATCACAGAACCACATTTGGGTGGAAAGCGACTTTAAAGCCCACCCAGTTCATGCCCCTATCATGGACAGTGATACCTTCCACCACACCAGGCTGCTTCAAGGCCTCTCCAACCCGGCCTTAAACACCTCTAGTGTGAGGTCTGGGATATAAAATTACTGAAGGCCAACAGATTATGCATTTCCTTACGTGTCTGCTGTTTGAACTACATATAGTTCATACAAGACAAAATGTTTTCCAGCATAGAATCAGCTCTCTGTAACATGATTCTTGTCAGTACTAGAAAATGCACAAAAGACATTTTCCACAGCTTGTTTGGCAGCTTGTTTTACATGTTACTGTTTTTTTTACCATTTCCTTTCACATTTTACATCTTGATGTTAAAACATCTTTCTTTGCATGATATGTTTTAACATAATAAATCACTGCAAAAGATCATCACTAAATACACGATTCTGTTAGTCCTGAAAATAACACCTGCTGTCCTTTAGTGCTGAACTCCAGCTCCACAATCCACCCATCCCTTCCTGCAGTACCTGAAAGCTTTGCAGCACATATGAGCAGCTGGCCCTGAGCTGCTCTTGCAGCATCCCCAAGGACCCACAATCAGCTTGAGCTGAAGCTTTCCACAATGCCAGAACACGGGTTTGAGCCTCCCCCCTTGTCAGAGATTTTAATGAAACTTATTATTAATGAAACTAATGTCTGTACCAGCACAGACTCTGCACTCTGTGCTCTGTGCCGGGCCTGGGGACAGGTTCATGGATCTCAAACCTCGGGAAAAGCACAAGAGGGCAAGATGATTAAAAATAAATTAAATCTTATTACTTCTGGCAATAGAGCTTAAAACTTGGTAAAAAACATTAAAAAGCTTCAAAACGCTTTTGAATTGGCCTGCATTAATATGTATGTTGCTGTGAGGCTGCACTGGCAGAGATAAGGGGATTTCGGCTAGGCTATATTCATAAGTTCATGTGGAAGCAGTGATGCTCATACAGTTGTAAAGGAGAGAGGACAGTTAGGTTTCCATACCAGCAGCCTGTTTCCAGCAGCAATTATCAGCTGGGTCCCATCCGGTTTGAACGCGAGGTCGTAAATACTGAGGGGAACAAACAAACCAAGAACCTGGTGTCAGGAGATGATAGAAAACATTCCTCGCCTGTCAGACTGTCCCATGGCAGCAGTGCTAACGGCACGGTGACTGTGGCTGTGATTCCCTCCCCGAGCAAAAGAAACCCCCGCGATCGACCCGCGCTCGGAACGCTCCCCGCCACCGGCCCCCCGTGCCGTGCCGAACAGCTGCTGGGAGCGGAACGGCCCGACACACCGGCTGTGCCCGCTCACCATTGCTCGGCCCTGTCGCGCCAGGTGAGCGCGGCCCGCATCCCCCGGACCCCGCACCGCCCTCACGGCCGGACCCGCTCCGCTCCGGGCACACCGCCCTCACGGCCGGACTTGTTCCGTTCCGTTCCGCTTCCTCCGTCCGGGCGCAGCTTCCCGGTCCCGCCGCTGCCACGGGCAACGCGCCTGCGCACGGGGCACTGTGCCCGCCGCCCCGCCAGGGGGCGCTGCCAGGCTCCGCCGAGCGTCACGTGACCGGGGCGGCAATGGCGGCGGGGAGCGCGGGAAACGGCGACGGGTGAGGAGACGCGGGGAACAGGGACAGGGACAGGGGACAGGGACAGGGGACAGGGACAGGGACAGGGACAGGGACAGGGACAGGGGACAGGGGAAGGGAACAGGGACAGGGGACACGGGAAGGGACAGGGACAGGGACAGGGACGGACAGGGACAGGGACAGGGACAGGGGACAGGAACAGGGGACAGGGAAACAGGGACAGGGGACAGGGACAGGGACAGGGACAGGGGACAGGGAGGGGACAGGGACAGGGGACAGGGACAGGGACAGGGCGGACAGGGGACAGGGAGGGGAGGGGACAGGGACAGGGGAACGGGACAGGAGCGGGACAGGGGAGACGGGACAGGGGACAGGACAGGGACAGGGACAGGGACAGGGACAGGACAGGGGACAGGGAACGGGGACAGGGACGGACATGGGACAGGGACAGGGGACAGGGACAGGGACAGGGACAGGGGACAGGACAGGGAAGGGACAGGACAGGGACAGAGGACAGGGACGGAAGGGGACAGGGACAGGGACAGGCAGGGACAGGGACAGGGACAACAGGATAGGGGACCGGGGACAGGGACCGGACAGGGGACAGGGACAGGGAACAGGGCGAACCCCAAGGGGACAGGGACAGGGACAACGGGACAGGGACAGGGACAGAACAAGCAGGAGGGGACAGAGGAAGGGACAGCAGGGGACCGGGGACAGGGGACAGGGACAGGGAGAGGACAGGGGACAGGGACAGGGAACAGGGATATGGGGAACAGGGACAGGGACAGGGGCCGGGGTCAGGGACAGGGGACAGGGACGGGGCACGGGACAGGGACAGGACAGGGACAGGGACAGGGACAGGGGACCAGGGATAGGGGACAGGGACAGGGGAGAGGGACAGGGACAGGAACAGGGGACAGGGATAGGGATTCAGGGACAAGGGACCGGGACAGGGGACAGGGACGGGAGGGGAAGGGACAGGGACAGGGACAGGGGAACGGGGACAGGGGACAAGGGACGAGGACAGGGGACACGGGGACAGGGGACAGGGACAGGGACAGGGCAGGGACATGGGGACAGGACAGGGGACAGGGACAGGGACAGGACAGGGGACAGGGAACAGGGACAGGACACGGGACAGGACAGGGACAGGGGACGCGGGACAGGGGACAGGGACAGGGACAGAAGGACAGGGACAGGGACAGAACATGGGAGGGCAGGGGACAGGGACAGCAGGGGACACCGGGGACAGGGACGGGGACAGGGGACACGCAGCAGGGACAGGAACAGGGACAGGGACAGCGGACAGGGAAAGGGGACAGTAGGGGACAGGGACAGGGGACCGGGACAGGGACAGAGACAGAGGGACAGCGGACAGGCGCAGGACAGGGACAGGGACAGGGACAGGGCAGGGCGCGGGGCTCGGCGGACGGTGGGCGTGTCGGGCCAGCCCGGGATCGTGTGGGGCCCGTGCCCGGCACTGTCCCCCGCCACCGGAGCTCCCCCGGCACCGGACTGACCCTGCTCTTCCTGCAGCCCCCGAGCCGGCAGCGGAGGCTCCAGCCCGATCCCAGCCCCGGCTCCAGCCCCAGCCCCGGCCCAGCGCCGTTCCCAGCCCAGCCCCAGCCCCAGCCCCAGCGCCTGTCCCAGCCCAGCCCCGCCCCACGGCGTTCCCCGGGCTGGCAGCGGGTGAGCAGCCGCCGGCGAGCGGGCAGGACGGCCGGGAGGATCGACGTGTGCTTCATCAGGTGAGGGTGAGGGTGAGCCGGGGCTGGCACTGAGCTCTGCGTGGCCTTTCTGTCAGGGTCACAGACAGCTGGGCAGACATCGCCTTGACAGCTGTTCCTGTCTTTTGTTTGGGGTTTTTATATACTACTGAAGGTTTTTTAAGGGAAGAGCAGAAGAATGAGAAAGCCATTGCTAATTTACTTTCCTTTCCCATCACAGCCCTGAAGGGAAGAAGCTGAGGTCAAAACGAGCACTTGTGGAGTATTTACAGAAAACTGGGGAGACAACACTGAAAGCAGCAGATTTTGATTTTACAGCTCCTCGAAGAAACACACGCTTAGGAATGAGGGCATGTGGCACAGGGGCTGCAAA
The DNA here is from genome assembly GCA_009741485.1 of Malurus cyaneus samueli. Classification (NCBI taxonomy): domain Eukaryota; kingdom Metazoa; phylum Chordata; class Aves; order Passeriformes; family Maluridae; genus Malurus; species Malurus cyaneus. Next base: position 21,028,999 of record CM019225.1, read on the forward strand.
GAGTGACCTGGAGAACGAAGATTGTCAGAGCAAAGTGCAGGAGCTTCAGGCACAGAATGGTGCTGAAGTTGGAATTCAGAACATCCAGGCTGGAAATGGACACCTGGAAGATGTTACATCTACTTCCAAAAGCGCAGATTTAGTAGTGGAAGGCACAAACCCAGAGGAGGGTTTGAAAACCAAAAAAAAGGGGTCAGGTGGGAAAAGTGTCCAAAGTAGGAAACCTAGGAAGAGCTCAGAAAGGAGGAACCAGGGTGACTCCAAGAGCAAGAGGCAGAGAAGAGTCTCTAGCACATGGGAGACTGAGTGTGTTGAGAACAAGAGGGTCTGTAGACAGACAGACACGAGTGGAGCTGACAGCCGGGCTGTGGGTGATCCTGTGCATGCAGGGAAAGCTCTGTCACACATGTCCAGGGCACGGCTGAGCTCAGTGGCTGCTGGCTCTCAGAGGGAGCTGTGTCACCTGCCAGAGGAGGGACCAGGCTCCAGTGACACACCTGCTGCAAGGCCTGAGCAGAAATCCTGTGGACTGGATACAGGGACAGTGCCAGATCTGCGGGATCGGGGTGGGCAGGATGGTAAATCTGACACTGAGGCGGATGCTGAGCCGTGGCACAGGATGAGCTGCACAGCAGTCACAATGTCACCAGGTGCGTGTGTGTGAGAGCAGAATGTGCTCCATCCTCACATTCTGCCAGAGCCTCTCCTGACTATTCAAGCCATGTGTTCTGCTTCAGCTCAAGCTGCTCTGACATCCAAATCTGTCTCATTGTTATCCAAATAACATTTAAATTGATTCAGACTTACTAAAAGCTGAAATGTACTGTACCAAACCTTATGCTGTACAGTGTCAGACAATAATCTGGAGAGGACTTAAGGCACGTTTGTGTTCTGTACATGAGAAGAATTCCTTCTGTTTCCATCACAGCCTAAAGTGGAAATGGTGTGTGAAACATGACAGCAAAATTCTTGGTTCTTCTTAATGCTGAAGTTTTATTTTTTTACAGAAGAGTCTGTCCCACGAACACAAGTGGAGAGAAAGAAAACAAGTCCATATTTTTCCAGTAAATACAGCAAAGAAGGTATTGTATTCTTTAGGGAAATACATTTTTTATGGGGGAGGGATAGGATGGCTTAGGATCAAGTGATAGTGTGGAAAATTCTTTACAGTTTGACTCTGGCTGCAGCTGTGCCAGTGAGCCACAATCCCCTGCAGCCCTGTAAAGGCTGTGTGGGAACTGCTGTGGCTCCATCTACATGCAGCACCTCCACAAAGATCATTCTGCTTCAGAGGCCTTCATCTGAATTATTTTTTAATTAAATAGGTAACTCCATCCTTTCCTGTCTAATGAACGTTCCTGTGTTGCCCCTGTACAGCCCCCAGCCCACCCAGAAGGAAGACCCTCAGAAAATGGACCCCTCCACGTTCTCCTTTCAATCTTGTCCAAGAAACCCTCTTCCATGATCCATGGAAGCTTCTCATTGCCACCATATTTCTCAATAAAACTTCAGGTAAGTAGAATAGCACAGGTTGGTGTGTAAATGTTGGGAAGTGTTACAGGGCTGAAACAGCTGCCAGTTTTAATGGCATTAATGAAAGAATCAATGTATATTAATTTATTAAACAATAATCCTTAGCTGGTAGCTTACCATGGAAAAGCTCACTTAAGAAAGCACATGGATAGTAGAGAAGGAGAATTCCCATCCCAGCCGTCTGCTGACAGGATTGTTTCACCAGGGAAAATGGCCATTCCAGTGCTCTGGGAGTTCCTGAAGAAGTACCCTTCCCCTGAGGTAGCCAGGGCTGCAGACTGGAAGGAGATGTCAGAGCTGCTCAGACCTCTTGGCCTCTACGAACTCAGAGCCAAAACTATCATCAGGTTCTCCGGTGGGTTTTCTTGGCATCTGGACAATCTTGGTTGCACTGGTAAAAGGCAAACAGCTTTGATCCAGAGGCTGCTCTGGTTTCTCCTGTGTATGGTGGGTTGGGGGTTATTCTGTGCAGCGTTTGGGATCTGTTGGTGTCACACAGGCAGTGCTGCTGATCCCAGTTTGAACTGGGAAAGAAACGCCAGCCACGCTTGGTTCTGTGGGTGACCAGGAAACTTCTTGGCATAGAGGAGACCCAAGCACCTGCAGCAGCACTGCTGTGTTTGCAGCACTGCTGTATGCAGCTCTGCTCAGGGTTGCTGAGGTGACCTGCAGAAGGCCCTTCCAGCTGGGATTTTTCTGATTCTGATATTCTCTATACTCAGAATCTGCAGAGGGATATTTTGTTCTGAGGAGAGAGCTGATTAAAACTTCCCCAGTGATTTGTTGAAGAGGTATTTAAGATTAACTCATGGAGATTCATGGCCTGCATTCACCAGGAAACACCTCAAGCTTGCATTTTTCATTTGAAATGTGCCCAAGTAAAGACATGTAAGAGTGGCAGAGGCTGCTGCCCCATTGCTCGTGTCCATAGTGTGTGCAGGGTGCTCAGTGCTGTGACCTGCCCTGCAGGTGAGTACCTGAGCAAGGCGTGGCGATACCCAATCGAGCTGCACGGCATTGGCAAGTATGGCAACGACTCCTACAGAATCTTCTGTGTCAACGAGTGGAAAGAGGTGGGTGGTGCCCTTCAGCAGCCATTGGGCTTGTACCTGCTGCCTCCTGCCTTTGGAGAGCCAACACAATGTTGGAGCAATGGGATGTTTTAAGGTGTTTTAGTAATTGTTCAGTGTTTTCCCTGTGTCCCAGGTGCAGCCACAGGACCACAAGTTGAATGTGTACCACACGTGGCTGTGGGAGAACAGGAAGAAGCTGAGCATCGACTGATCTGAGCTGGGGCTGAGCTGGCCCTGCCACCTCCCCTGAGCGCCCTTGCGGTTCTGGGTGTAAATATTTGTGTGATGTCCTGGCTGAAGTCATCGCTATTTTTAAATAAACGTGTCACTGTTTTGTAGTGCCTGTCCCTTGTTGAGGTGGAGGTCTGTGCCCACAGCTGCCTGTCCGGGCTGGAGCTCGCTGGAGGCGGCCATCCAGTGCCCAGCGCTGCCTCCCTCGGGGCCGGAGCAGTGTCCGCAGCCGCTCAGGCTGTCACAGCCACACTCGAGCTGTTCCCGGGCACCGTTCAGGGCTGTCACAGCCACACTCGAGCTGTTCCGGGCACCGCTCAGGCTGTCACAGCCACACTCGCGCTGTTCCGGGCACCGTTCAGGCTGTCACAGCCCCTCAGTGTCCCCACAGCCACACTCGCGCTGTCGGGCACTGTTCAGGGTGTCACAGCCCCTCAGTGTCCCCACAGCCACACTCGCGCTGTCCCGGGCACCGCTCAGGGTGTCACAGCCCCTCAGTGTCCCCACAGCCACACTCGCGCTGTCCCGGGCACTGTTCAGGGCTGTCACAGCCACACTCGCGCTGTCCCGGGCCGGTTCGTTGCCTTTGCTGAGCTCGGCGGAAGGAGCGGCGGACACAGCCGGGAAATGATGCCGACAGGTCCTGTCAGCCTCGTAGCAAGTGCGCCGTATGTGGCTGCAGGCAGCAAGCAGGGATCCGTTCTCTCGGGGCGCTCTCGCCGGACCGAACCTGCCCGGTGCCCCCTGACAGCGGCGGGGCGCTCTCCGCGCGTTCTCTCCGGTGCCCGGTGCTGTCTGCACGGCCGCGGCTCCGCACTCACCTGCCAGGACCGCCCGCGTGTCCCATAAGCGCCTGCGCGCGCAGCACCGCCCTCTCTCAGCGGGGCCTGCGGTGGAGGCGCCATCGGCACCGGTGAGTTGTGGCCGCGCCATCCGGGCCATCCGGACCCATCGGGACCCATCGGACCCATCCGGACCCCGGGGCTCCTGGCACGGACCGCTCCGCTCCCTTTTCCCTCATCTCCGCCGCATCTTTTCCCTGGGCCGCGGGAAGCGACCCCCGTGGGCCGGGGCCTGTGCTCTGCCCGCCGGTGGGACCCCGGCACGGGCGGCGGGGAGCCTTCTACCGTGCCCCTCCCGGGACATGCCTCGTTACGAGCCGGGCTGGGGCCTCTGCAGCGCGGGCTGGCGGAGCCGGGGGGTCGGAGCGCGGGCTGGACGCGCCGGTTCGGCCGGCTGCTGTCGCTGCAGTGCGCGCACGGGCACCGCGGCACCGGCGCGGCACCGGGCACCGAGCGCGGCACCGGGCACCGGGCCCGGGCGGGAGAGCGCGGGGATGACACCGCGGCACCTCCCAGGATCGCATCTGGAGAGCTCCAGTGCTCTGCCAGCTTCGGAGGCGGGAGGCAGAGCCACAGCAGACGAAAACCCATTCCCTCTCCGGCCCGGCGTGGCCCGCGAGGGAAGGCAGTCTGCGACACGCGCGGCTCGGGGGGGCTGCACCGCAGCGCGGTTGTGCCACTCACTCACCCCGCTCTGTCCCGCAGCCACCATGCCCGCCCTCAGGCCGCTCGTGAAACCCAAGATCGTCAAGAAGAGAACCAAGAAGTTCATCCGGCACCAGTCTGACCGCTATGTCAAGATCAAGGTGAGGAGTTGCTGCAGGTTCTCAAGAACAGGAACTTTGGGGGTACTTTTGGCGTTGGAGATGAAAGGAAGCTCAGCAAGATAGTGCCAAAGCTGCAGCAGCTGGGCAGGGAGAATTGGTGGAGGTGGGTGCACTGAGCCTTTAGGCCCGGTGTGTTCAGGGTGATCTCATTTTGTAACTCTTTTCTGCATTTCTACAGCGCAACTGGCGCAAACCCAGAGGCATCGACAACAGAGTGCGCCGGCGCTTCAAGGGGCAGATCCTGATGCCCAACATCGGCTATGGCAGCAATAAGAAGACAAAACACATGCTGCCCACGGGCTTCAGAAAGTTCCTGGTGCACAACGTGAAAGAGCTGGAAGTGCTGATGATGAGCAACAAGTGAGTGGGTGGGACCTGTACTCCTGTCTGGGAGAGGGGCACAGTGAGGGTGACACGAGGGAACCCATTGCTCTCAAAAGCACAAATGCCATCACGGTTCCCTCAGTGCCACTGGAGGGCAAGGGCACAGAGAGGCCTTGGGGCTGGCAACCACCTCCCCTTGGCAGAAATACACAACAATGGCAAACGAGGCTGTGCTGCATCACAGGTAACTGTGGTCAAAACTGGGGCTCCAGGTTAGACCTGGGCACAGATCTTCAGTGCTTCTTTTCACAAAGTAATAACAATTAACACTACTAACAACTGCCTGTGACCGAGTCATTCACAAGAAAAGCTGAGCTGTTTTGGAGGGGAGCTCCTGCTTCAGGCCACAGGTCAGGCTTGGTGAGGGGTGGCAGTTGTGGTTCAGTGCTCGTGCAGTGGTGCCCCTGTGCCCTGTGTGTCTGAGTGCTGCTGTCAGGACAGCTCCAGCTGCTTTCCCATGGTGGGCTGGCTCCAGAGGATTTGCTCTTGGTGCTGGAGCCAAGCCCAAAATACTCTCTCCATCCAACAGGTCGTACTGTGCAGAGATCGCCCACAACGTGTCCTCAAAGAACAGGAAGGTGATTGTGGAGAGAGCTGCACAGCTTGCCATCAAGATCACCAACCCCAATGCCAGACTGCGCAGCGAGGAGAACGAGTAACAGCCTCTGCAGCCCAGATGTATTTAATAAAATGTTTGTCCAACTTGGGTGCTGTTTTGCATGGGCAGAGGAGGGGCAGAACCCCCAGCTCTGCTGTCAGGGGCACTGAGGCAGCAGTGGCACGGTGATGGTCAGTGAACTCAGGCATGCAGGTTCACAAGTTCATTTTATTTTCTACCACCCAGACAACAGATAGACTTTCACACAGCACTATAACTACTCTTCACATCAACCACTCTGTCAAAGAAGAAAAGAAAGCACAGAACAGTTCAGGGCTACGAGGGCCATGATGGCCTCATCCTCTAGCTGGCTCGTAAGAAAGGTTGTAAGGCATGTTTTCCTGTACAATGCAGGATCTGAGCACAGCAGCCACGATGGGCTGTGTGCTTGCACACCTGGCTGCCACTTCTGCCCCCATTCTGATCTGGGCCCAGGACCAGTGAACCCTTGTGGCTGGTCACACACCAAGGTGCTTCAAAGGGAGAGAGAAGCCAGTGTTAGTGCAAAGCAAAGCTTAAGGTGGAGTTTGCCACTGAAACAGTCACCAATCATCCCTTGAGAACATGGCTGAGGTATTTTGCAGTCAAAACCATAAATATGGAAGCCAAGCGACAAAGCTTCATATTGCCTAAATGCCAAACTATGGAGCCACAGGAAAGAGGGTGGAGGTGTCAGGCAACTGCTTTGCTCGGTGCAGCCTCTAGCTCAGCAGCTGCAAGTGTCCTTTCCCAAAAGGTCTGTGGGAGGAACTCGATAAAGACATGGCCTCCAGTTTTTAGCTGTATTACTTAGTGAAATACTATAAATACATTCTTGGGCAATTTAAGGTAGAAAGTGCATGTGCAGTCATTAAAAAAACCATTTAAAGCTATTTTCCTTTGTACTGCAGTAAGGAGTGTTTGAGGAAGTAGTTTCCATTGTTCACAGAACCATAACTGCAATTGCTTTGTGTGACCCTTAAAACATACTGGAAGGTGGCAATACTCATCTTTCAGCCCACGCCCCTCCACAGGCCTGTGTTCCCCTGATCTTGGGTGTCTCATTCCAGTTCTGGGAGGTGTCTGATGCGAGTGTAGCTGAATCAAGCCAGTCACATTGTCCAGTTGGCACATTTCACACATCATCCTCAGTGTCTCCTGGGGCTGCCCAGGGACTTGGCTGTGGCAGGAGAGCATCTCCATGGCATTTATTCCTCCTTGCCCCGCTGGTGTCTATCTGCAGCAACCTGAGGGCAGGAGGGTGGTGGGGAAAAAACATCTTAGCTCATGTCCATTGACTCTGAGGTGGGGAGGGAAGCAGAATCTTTCTGAATGCTCTCAAAAAGTGATGCCATTTCAGGACTGGATCTGATCTGGGATGAAAACTCGGCCATTGCTGGGTTTTTCTCCACCTCCGGGATGGTCAGGAGAGCAGCCACTGCCCGCATGGCTGAACGCTTCAGCTCATCCTGCTTCTCAAACTCCTGCTTCACTGAACCCGCCTTCACCTGCAAATGCAAAGCCCCATTTTCAGTTGGCATTTAGGAAAGTCTGTAGAGGCACAGAACCAACATAGCAGCAGAGACCAGCAGGACCCAGCCCAGGCCTCCCGTTGCTCTCTTACCTTGGTGCAGCAGGTTGCCCGCAGGGGCTCCATCAGCCGCTCAAGCCGCTGCAGCACAGCGTGGGGGCACAGTGCCGAGAGCCGCGCCAGCATGATGAACGTCAGCATCTGGGCACGAGGGAAGGAAACTGCTCTTGGTTCTCTGTGGGCCAGGCTCAGAGCTGGGCCTGCTCTGCTGACACACTGAGCTGTACCCACACCGTGGGAGCTCTGCACTTGTGCAAGGGGCTTTGCTAAGAGCTTTGGTGGTACTGGAAATGCACCACTAGCAGCCAGTGGGCTGGAGCTGCAGCTGGCCCACGTGTGTGCAGTGCTGCAGGTGTCTGCAAAGGGCTGACAGCCCAGGGGGTACAGCCCTGCTCAGCATGGGGCTATGGGGATACACTGCTTGATTGCAGCTCAGGCCCACAGAAAATCACATCAGTCAGGGCACAGCACCTACCCGAATGTCATAGTGATCCTTAAGCCCATCCTCCACATGGTTCAGGTAGTCATAGATGTCCAGCCGGTCCAGGCAGCTCTCCAGCAAGGTGTACATGCACTCAAAAGCAGCTTTCCTCACATCAAGGCCATCGTCCACTGTGTGCTTGAATGGCCCCATCTCTACCTGAATCAAGACAAGCAGTAGAGCAGTCATCACACAGCTCTATCTAGCTTCCCCAGCAGCAAGTCACCGTGTGGCCCCCAGCTGAGCAGAGTTACCTCCCGGATGAGCTCCCTTCGGACTTTGGTTTCATTGTACAGGCTGGGTAGGACTGCATTCAGCAAATCCCGGATTAAAGAAGGCTTGTTGTGAGCAGCAGAATTAAACAGGGCTAAAGCCACACGGCGAACATTTAGGTCTGGATCTTGCAGAGTTTGTAAGAAGTCACCTGTGGGATAAGAACGCATCAGTCAGTCCTGCAGCCAAATCAAACTGATCAAACTTGTCTGAAACAGAAAGCCCAGTTCTGGACAGCAGATCCATTGCATGGGCTCCCTGGACATAAAACACTTTTCAGGTAGGTTATACTTCTTAAGTTCCTTTTTGAGGGGTGCTTGAATTCTGAGTTTAAATGCAGAAACACCCTAAAAAACAATGCAACATGCTCAAGAGTAAGGCATCAGTGTGTTTTGCAAGGACTCACGTTATAGTGTTGCTCTTTAATCCCAAAAGTGAAGAAATACATGTAAAAACTAACTGGACTAGATGAGGTTCACACAGGACTGGAAAATCCCTGAGTTGCTACCAACACCCAGCCTCTCATGCCCCCAGCTCACACCCCTGTCCATACAAGCCTACCTATGCAGCCTTTCAGGAGAGCATCAATGGGCTCAGGCTGGTCTGCAATCGTGAACTTGATGGCAGTAACCACAGTGCTCCGGGCATGTGGGGAGTCTGTGAAAAAGAGGGGAAGAAAGACAGTGAAAAATCAAGACATAAAATCCCTGCTGTAACTGTGGTACATCTGGCCTTGTTACACAAGTGTTACAGTGATAAGGGAATAGAGGATTCTTCTTGTCAACTCTGTGTTTAAACCTGCTCCCGCACAATCTCCTCGTGTAGCCCATGTTCCCAGCACCCTCCTGCTCCTGTGCAGACCAGTGCTCCTCTGATCCCCTTGCAGAGAGATCCATCTTGTTACCTGCTCTCCTCTTAACTGGCTTCACACCGTTGTACCCGTAGGCACTTTACAAGACAAATTCCCAGAAAAGGCAGCATTTTCCCACTTTGGCCATTGCCCTGCCCGTTACCTGCTGACAGCTGTTTCCTCAGGCGGGGCAGCAGCTCAGCAGGGTTCACCAAGGTCAGCTTCCCCAGGCATTCTGCCACCACGCTGCGCGTCCCCTCCTCTGTGCACTCACAGTGCTTGAAGAGCAGAGCCCAGATATCCTCCACGTAAGGGGCGAGGCTGTCGGCTGGCGACGAGCTGATGACTTCCTTCAGCGAGTGCAGCAGCAGGTACTGGCGCTTGGGCTGGCTCCCGATCTCCTTCAGCATGAAGGGCAGATACTCCTTCAGATTGCCCACGCTGACGTTCCCCAGCGCGTAGGAGGCGGCCGATTTCACCTCTTCGTTGGTGGAAGCGAACGCTTCCAGGATGACGGTTCTGAGCTCCCTCTGAGCACTGAGGTTTGTGCTGCGGCCCACCTCTGCCAGGAAGAGGAAAGCCAGCACTTGAACAGCAGGGCTGGACTTGGGGCTTTTCACATCCTGGACAAACTGGTTCACTGTGGCAGGGGCTTCCTTTGGGCAGCCCACGGCCAGGGCTGCCAGGCACTTGGCCACAGAGTGATACGCCTGTTTGTGCAACATTGGCGAGGCCCCGGCCGGGCCCGAGGAGTAAACGGGTGCTGTCAGCTGCTTCATCAGCTCCGGGTACCCCATGGCAGCCGTCTTTGTGAGGACCAGTGCTTGGAAGAATTCAGTGATGGCATTCAGGGCCCCTCCTTGAAGCAAAGGTGAGTGGACAAGGTGAAAGATTTCAGCAAGGACGGAGCCACTGATCTTGGAGATGCAAGATGGATAAACCTTGGCCAAAGTTGTGAGGAACATGATGGTCACCTGGGACACATGCATGTCATTCTCAGTGATTAAGACAGGGAGCTCTGTTAGCACAGCCTCAATCATGGCAGGCTTGAGGCTGTCACTGTAGTTCTTCACCAGGATGTCCAGAGCATTCAGAGTGCTCAGTTTCAAGGCACGTTGATTCTTTCTCAAGAAAGAAGCTAGAATGGGGAGACCTTCCCCAAGGATGAGTCTCAAATCTATTTTAAGTGGAGAACTAGCAATTAAGGTTAATGCTTTGACTGTTGTCAGTCTGGTGATTTCATTTTTGAGCCTCTCCAGAAATATCTTCAAGGTTGGGTGGAGGTCAGTGCTTAAATGGTCTCCCAAGTTGTAAATGATTTGAGCCATGCAGGAGATGGCACGTTCCTTCACCTCCTGGTCAATGTCAGCTGCCTTCAGCCGCTTCAGAGTCCCAGTGAAAATGTCCTTCACATAGGGCTTGGCATCAAAGGTGGCAGCTTTGTTCAAGGGCCTGATAACTTTCACAAGCTGCTGAGTTACCAGCAGAGCTTCTGACGTGATCTTATAAAAGGGGTCTCCAATACAGCTCACAACAGAAGGCAACAAGGTTTTGACATGAGGATGAAATACCTCTGGCTGGTGATTGCAGAGAAGGACATGGAGGAAAGACAGCGTGTCGATCCGCATATTGGAGGAGCTGGATTTATCCGCCAGAGAGAAAACAATACCTGTGCAGGAGAGACAACAGAAACTGATGTAGTACTCTTCCCAAAGGAGGATCAATGAACCTCAATGAGCCAGGGACATCACAGGAGAGTTTTCTCATCTTCACCATACACTCACACCAAAAGCAAAGGCAGGACCTGAGTCTTCCAGCAATGGGATCCTTTGTAAGCCCACAGGCCTGAGACCTCAGAGAAAAATGTGGAGGTGCAAACTAAAGAATTACAAACTAAAGAATCACTTAACCCTCCCAAAAGCGTCTACTCAGGGAACAGTGGAAATGAACTTGATGTTCTTATCCTGGCTTTAAGTGCAGAGGCCAGAATTAATCTGGGAGGTGTTCAGCACATCAGAGCAGAACTTCCTATGAATGTCCTACTGCTGAGCAGAATAACTCACAGGAATAAAGCTGGAAACAGGCAAGGAGCACATGCTCAGAATGGATTTTGCCAACTCTGCTCCTTCACCCCAGACCACAGAGGCTTACCAGGGATAAGTGCAGGGATGTGATCTGCCAGGCAGCCAGGAAGAACAATGGCCAGTTCTGTCAGGAGGCTGAAACAACCCTGTCTTGATTTGATGCTCTTTTCTTTGAGCTGTTTGTGCAAGGCCTTGATGATGCTGGGAACCTGCAGTTTAGAGAAGCAAATGAGAAGGGGACATCTCAGGCACCCCAGCTCTCTCAGAGCTCACTCTGGCACATTTCTAGCAGAGTTTATTCAATGAGTTTCCTGAGCAGCAGCTGCAGAAAGGCAGCAGCCAGATGCTGAATGCAGAAGCCACCCTGCCTCAGCCTGCACACATGTGCCATGGCTGGCAGAGGGGCAGTGCTGCCTGTACTCCCACATTCCTTCCTGCACTCATCCTCCCGGGAATGGCAGGAGACAGACAGGGAACTGCAATCCCTCTGCATCTGTGCCCTCTGAAGGCCTGCCCCAGGCCTCCTTCAGCAGCCACATTCTCAAGGTACTTCTCACTGCTGTGGGATTTAACCCAGCCACCCCCGGCTCACACACCTGGTTCTGAAGCATTGTCAGGGGAATGTCATCCTTGCCAGAGGCATCGGAAGAGTGCAGCCAGCTCTGGGTGGGCAGCGTTTGCTTCAGCAAGGAGATGTAAGCACTGAAGATGTCAGCTTTGACATTCTCCTCCCTCTCTTTGAACCTGCTTATCAAGGCTGGGGAGAGAGTTCTGTAGAAGTCCTGCAGAAGATCGTGCCTGCTGCTGACAATGGCCTCCAGGCACTTGGCCGCAGCTCTGCGAACCTTCCAGCTGATGTCGTCATCATCACTGTACTCATCATCACTTTCTAGAAACAACACAAGGGAAAACAAGGTGCAGTATGTTGAGAAAACTGGAGATAAAGGATCACTTGATTGTCAGAGCTGCCCTCTCCAGAAGGAGAAAGCAGGAAGGGGAGAAATGTTAACCCCGTGTTCTGCTGAGCACAGCCATCCTCACAAGCAGGCACCTTGCTCTTCATCCTCCCCATTTTCAGTTTCCATCATCTCTTCCTCTTCCTCCTCATTATCATAGTTGTAGTTTGGGTCAAAGGTGATGTACTTCAAACACAGTCCCATCACACTTGAGATGTGAGGGTCCATTTCCTTTGGGCACCTTTCACAAATGAAAATCACAAGGGTTAATCAGAGACTAAGCTGCTTTAAATATCCAAATATTAATCCCAAAATGATCCCAAGGTTTTAACATCAGTTAAACCAAAGATGCTCCTTTCTGCTGTGCACGAAGCAAGGCCACATTCTCCAATGGGGAGGATGTAATAATTTTTATAAGGACAAAGAAATACATGAATTGCCTTCACCCTTCAGCTAATCACATTCTCAAGGTACTTCTCATTGCTTTGTGATTTAACCCAGAAGGCAGCTGTATGTGTCAATTCACACACACCCCTCCTGGCTGAATCCTCCCTTCCTAGGAGAACACCTCAGCAGTTCTGAAGGGCTCTTTTTCCAAGCAGTAAATGTTTGACCAAACAAGAGGAGAGCTGCAGCTCAGCAGCTCCTCTGCTTAACCCCCTTTCCTGCCTCCAGCTGCCCCCACACACTAGGAGCAAGGGAGTTGCCTCTGGCTAAGGAACCTTCCAAGCACAAGGAAAACTCCTACTCCTGCAAAACCAACACAGAGGAACACCCTCACATGCTGAGGTAAAGCAGCTCATAACTTCAGCCCAATTCTGATTTCATATGTGAACTGTCTTCCCAACAGGAATCCTGGAAGGCCCTCCAAGGATACTGAACGTATGGATATTTTACATCAGGAGGACTGGTGTAAACACTGGAGAACACCACAGATGCACTGGATGGTGCAGAGATGTCCCCAAGGGCACACACCTTCTCACAAAGGACTCGAAGGCCTGGAAGCAGTACTCTCGCAGCTCGTCATCATCCACGTTACAGTACTGAACTATCAGAGGAATTATCTTCTCCAAGTGTTCTCCTAGGAAAGAGAAAGCAAGCAGCAGTGAAAAACCACTCCTTCTTCACTAACCTGGCTGTCAGCTCAGCCACCTGCCACTTCCTTCCTGTGCCTGGTAGGGCATTCCTGCTGCAGACCTCATGGGCACAGAGCCAGCAGCCCACCAAAACCAGCAACCAACCCCTGCTCCCTGTCTGCAGCCTCTTGTTGGCACTGCAGTCATGGGAAGAGCTACGACTAGAGATCTCTTATGATCTAATCTCAACTCTGGCAGCCTTTTAGACAAGTAATACAATATGCTGCCCTCCATTTCTCTCATTTAAAAAGGGGTGAATCCACTGACCTAGTTCACAGAGGTGTTAATTCAAACCAGGGAAGTGCTGCAAGATCTTGAGGTGAAGTCACTAGCAAAGGGCACACAGAGAGATGTTCTAGTGTCCCCTCCCTTCTAAGTGGAGATCAGAGAACCAGGCCAGGAGCACAGAGGGGATCACAGGCACAAGACACTAATACATGAGGATTAATGAGAACTCTTCTTTTACCACTAAGAGGAGCTGCTCTAAACTGCATGTACATGTCCCAGCATCATTTCAAGCTGCTCATCCTACCTATGCGATGCCCGGCCTGCCTGCTGATGCCAGCCACACACTGAATGTACGTCCTGGTGGCAGATGTAGACTCGTTCCTCTTCAACTCAGTCAGCAGGTGCTCTGTGAGCTCTGAGAAGATGTTTCCACTGCAGGTCAGGACCAGGTGCCCCAAGGCAATGATAGCCCGTTTACGTACTGCCAGCCTGGGACTCGTCAGCTGGGGCAACAGGCAGGTCAGGATGGAGGAATGGAATGAGCACAGTGTTCCTCCCAACCTGCAATGAACAGAATAAGGCAGGAGGTCAAAGACTCAGAGATAATACCCTCTTGGCAGCAACAAATGCAAAAATCCTTCAGCTGTGGAGACTTCATGCACATTGTGGGGAGGGGGAGGAGAAGGGTGGGTTTGTCATTTTGGTCTCAACACTGACTTGGTCTGTAAAACATAGGGAGAGGTTATTTGTCTCCATCACAGAGGAGATTTTGACTGTGTCCTTCTGGATGACCCAAGGGTGTGTTAATAATTTCCTGCATGCAGAAGACATCTGACACTGTCACTCTGACTTATGCAACAAGAGAAAGGCAGCCAGGAAAAAAAGCACAAGTGTGATCAGCTCATTGAGCTAAAATAAACCTCCCTGCTTTGCCCTCACCCTTCCACACTTGTGTGAGCTGAGCTTCTGTGGGATCCATCACCAGAGGCACTGTCACTCCCAAGTACAGAAAGGTTTGGCATTTCATCTCTTATCCCTGCTGGGGACCTGCTCTACTCAGATATTCCCTAGGAGCAGCCAACCAAATTCTGTGCTTTTAAGTCCCAGTAACAGGATTAGGGAAATAAAGAAATCAAAAGCAATCAAGAAATAAATCAAGAAATCAATAAAGAAATCAAAAGAAATCAAGACACATCCCTGCAGCCTCCTGCCATACACAACTGCCAGAAGGAAATCCTTTGGTACCTGCTCAGCATATCTGACAGGATGTCAAGAGCTTCCAGCTGCACAGACACATCCTCTTGCTTGCCAATGGCTCCTGTCAGCTGGGCTGTGATCTTCTTGCACACATTTGCGGTCATGGTGGAGCCTGCAAAGAGATATTTTTCCCTGCTGTCAGTTAACAAGGAGTCTTTTTGCTGCCAGGAACCATTCAATCCCTTCTACATTGAAAAAAGAAATCACTGGGGATCTAATGAGGACAGATTCATAAGATGTCTGCAGAGGAACGTCCTATTGCTAGGAGCCTCAGGTATCCCCTGAAAAGCTGATGCACTTTTGGGATACATAGCTCCAAACACAGCTCGACTTTTCATTTCATTCCATCTGGCATCACGTTGGTACCTCAGCTTCTACTGTCTCTCCTCCTGATTTCATTAACTGTCCTCTGGCAGCTGAGTAAAGAATTGGTAACTTTTAGGTTCAGAACTGTAATGTTTTCCCCCATTTGCCCAAGGCTGGGGCTCCCTGTTCCTCAGTGACAAAAGGGACAGACAGTGTACCTGTGGAAGCTGGTGGCAGCTCAGAAATAACAGTTTTGAGGCCAATGCTGGAGATATCCCGCAGCTGCTCCTTGTCTGACAGCATGTTTGTACAGAGTGTGTCCACAACTGTCTCCACCTGGTACTCCTTCACTTTGCCAACCAGCGGGCCCAGGCTGCAGGAAGAGAAGCCAGACAGGATAAAGGGCCTAATCCAGCTCCCCGTGTCCTTCAAACCATCACATTTCTCTTTCTTAGAGAACCTGTCTGGAAATGACTAACATTCTGTTCTAAGCACCTCCTTAAGCAAAGAAAGGAAATATTCCTGGTTCCATTTTAAAGCCTCCTCATTATCCCACTCTGGATGGATGAGAGATTGCAATGAGTATGGACTTACTGCAGATACAGCCAGAGGTAAACAGGCAAAGAAGTTGGTCCTCTGCTCAGTGCCCAACTTATTGCTTTAAAACACAGAATAAACCAACCCAAATCAGGCAGAGACAGGAGCAAGAACAAAAAAAGTCAGTACAGTGGGAATAAAAAAGAAAAGGAAACAGGGATAGAACAGGGATAAAAGCAGCATGCGTTGAAAAGAAGGTAACATGAATAGGATCCAGTGCAGGAAAAATAGAGGAACTCAAAGTTGTCTTTAAATGGCCCACCTTTCTGGAGCCCTGGGGTGAACTGAGCCATTCAATGGCATTTCTAGACTGAACACTCCCACTTAGCCATGCTGGGGAAAGAAATGGGAAAGAACAAGTCAGCAGGAAGATCCCTTCATCAGAGGGCTCACTAATAGAGGAACCTGCTGCTTTTGTTCATTTGGATTTTAAAAATATGGGACTGGTCAAAGGCAGATCAACAGCCCAGGCTGCACTCAGAGTCAAGGCAGGGGAAAAATCCAAGTGCAGTATAAAGTTCAATGAAAATGTGCTTGAAGAGAAGAATTTGGATCTGAAATTAAAAAGTCACAAGGGCTGTAAATGTTTAGCACCATTGCTATCAAACACAGAACCATGGAGAAATTGAGCATTGGATTCAAGCCTGAGAGAGGTCAGAAGCTTGATGACCAAAATTTTAAACTGGGCTTCCCGCTGAAGAAATAAAATCTTATGGGTGTGCTTTCCATGTGGTGAGGTTCATGATATGAACGCTGAAGTCCTTCTAAAATCATCTCTTGCTGCTTACAAAGGTATCTGTATACTCACCCCTTGTGAGTGTCTACAGAGAAAGTGCAGTGCCTGGCAGGAGAGGGCAAAGTCCCTTGCACAGGAGGTTTGAGAGAGGTGTCAAGGGCCAGGCTCCACCCTCACACACTTTCTGCAGTCTGTGATGGCTTCATTAGTGCCAGGGAACATGGCTATTACTGCCCAGGCTCTTACCATTTAACAGCAAGGTTCTGTACTTCCCCATTTTTGTCCTCCAGCAATTTCAAAAGCATTTTTACAACTTTTTTCTCACTGTCTTCATCTAGTTTTATTGAATCTTTCTGCAGTTCCATCATCAGGTCGTTGGTGGCCATAAACCTGAAAGGACACAGGGAAAAAGTGGATTGGCTGATGTACAAATACAAATGTGTCACCTTTGCATCACTTGGAATAGCAGAACTTGGCAACTGGTGCTTGTAAGAAAACACACTTTCAAAGAGTAGCTTACAACACTGTCCTGAAGAATAAGGAAAATTACTACTAACCTACAAACAAGTAACTACCTAACATGGGTCAGTTAAACAAAAACTCTGAAAGTGGCACTCAGCATGTGTACTTTCTCTCAGCGACTAAATGAAGATGGTTAATTATGCTGAAAAAAACCACGATGCATTTTTTCACCAATTGCGCGGTCTAGGAAAAGCAGTTTGGGGTCTAAGAATGCATCTAGCTCTTCTCTTTCTGGTTAACCTAGCACTGATAGTATTACTCCACACACAGAGAAGGCCTATCACTCCAAAATTAAGAATAAAGTCATGACTCCATGTAAACTACACCTCAGAAGTGCACGAGGCTATATTTGGATTGCTGTGAGCAAAACCAATTGAGAATTTATCACTCCAGCTAAGAAAGAAAAATAAAGACCCGACTGAAAGCCAGTTTTCTAACACAGACACTGGCAAAATGGACACTGAGAATTTTGGAAAGTATCTATTTCCTGGGAGGAGGAAGTGCAAAAGAAGTGCTGGTATAGGAGTCTGAGGTTCTAAGAAAACTCAGTGTTGCTATCGTGTATTAGCTGCTTTGGAATGTTAGCCCTGCACGGGATGGATGTCTAACAGGAACCAAGTCCTTCTCTCTTGCTGCCAAATGACAGCTCCTTTTTAAATTAGGCTCTGATGTCACTTATTCAGCACATAAGAGCTCTCATGCACAGGTCAACGTTTGAGGCTTCAATCTGCAAGCCCATTCCTAAGCAGCAATGAGATACATCTGGAAGGAGGGAGTGCTGTGGTGCTCCCCAGCCAGCCTGAAATCTGGAGTGAGAAAATAGCAGTAATGTGCCCTGAGACATTAATGTGCAATCTATTTCTGATTCTGCAAGAGCTCTTCAGCTGCACCATGGAGTTCAGTGTCTCTGTCAAAGCAGCATGACCAATTATGGCCACAAGCTGAACAGAGCCTTGTGCGGCAGCTCTGGACTCGCTGCATGCTGCCACCCTGCCCAGGACTGCAGGATCTCACAAACAGAACCCTCTGTGAGGAGGGAGCAATTCAAACCTGCTCATGTAACAGGTGGAACGATTCAAACCTGCTCATGTAAGATCTCCTGTTTGGCCATGTGCTGTGAGGAAATGGCCCTGCAGAAATCACTGTGACATGACATGTGCTCGATGTTGGTCACATCCAATTTGGAGTGTTACCTGTAAATTCTTTGAACAAACTGTTTGTACAACTAATCCATCACTGACTTCTTTATAAAGTACCTATTTTAACATCTCAGAACATGAGCAGCTTCTACAAAAATCAACCACTTTTAGGCTGTTACTAAGCCCTCTCTTAGACTTCAAAATACCACGTCTGGCCCAAACACTATCTTCCAAGTTGGTTCTGAGAGAACAGTGAGTGAAATCATTACTTAGGAGTGAAATCTTTCATACATGCCAGTTTTAATTACTTTTTATAGAGTGCCTTACACATCGAGCCACCTGCCTACCCCTATAAAATATAAACAAAGAAATAAAAGCATCTCAGTCCTGTTAGGGAGGCACATTCTCCCACCATACAGAAATAGTTCTCAAAGCAGCCTGAGCAGAGCCTGTATGGGCAGCATCCGACACCCGGGCACAGAGGGGTCTACCCAACCCTTTTAATGCACTGACCATCTCACCTCCTGGCAAAAAACAAATTGGAAGCATTCCTGAATTTCTGATACGATGTCCATTATTCACAAAACAAGTAACAACCTGAAGTCTATCTGTTAAGACTTTTTCCCCCTTCCAGTTTCATTATATAGCTATCTAAGCAAGGAAGGGGGAATACTACTGGCCTCTCTACTTTCCCCCTTCAGCTAGAACATAGTGGGCTCGCAATCCTGTAAATAAAACTCATCAAAACCTCCGACAAAGGCGTCCTGCACCCCGCTCCCGGCGCGGAGGGGCCCCGGTGGGAGCGGAGCCCTCACGGCAGAGCCCCTCATGCAGAGCCCCTCATGCAGAGCCCCTCATGCAGAGCCCTCCCGGCAGAGCCCCTCATGCAGAGCCCTCCCGGCAGAGCCCCGGGGCCCGTTCGCGGGTGCCGCCGCCGCCTGCAGGGCCCGTCCCGCGCCGCGGTGCCCACCTGAAGTCCTTGTCGGTGGAGGTCATCTTCTCCAGCAGGCTGGAGATGTGGTAGGAGCCGGTGGCCATAGCGGAGGGCCGGGGGGGGACGGGATCGCCGCCCGCTCCGCTCCGCTCCCTTCGGTGCCGGGCACACGGCCTCGGGGCCTGGGCGCGGCCCCTGCGGACGAACGGCTGTGTCCGGGCCCAGCCGGTGCCGCTGCCCGCTCGCAGGCTCGGCCGGCCCGGGCAGGACGGGTCAGCGCCCTCTCCCGCCCAGCGGAGGCAGCGGCGGCCCCGAACCGGCACGAGCGGAACGGCGTCGCAGGCGGGCGGGGCGCGGCGGGGCGGTTGTGCGCTGGACCGGCGTGCCACGTCTGAGCGGGCGAGGCCGAGCTGGGAGCGACGGGAACGGCGATATGGTGAGGGGAACGGGATGGGATGGGAACGGGAATGGGAATGGGCCGCCGATATGGTGAGGGGAACGGATGGAATGGAATGGGTGGGAAGGGGGGATGGGAAGGGAAGGAACGGGATGGGAAATGGGAATGGGCGGGGACGGGAACGGAACCGGCTGTGTCCCGGTGCGGGGCCGTCGCCGCCATGGTGAGGGGAGAGCGGGCGAGACGGGCCCGGGACAGCGCCGGGGGTCCGCAGAGGGAGTGGGCAGGGACGGGAACCGGCGGTGTCCCGGTGCGGGGCCCAGCACAGCCGGGTGTGGGCTCCCGCTGCGGGCCGGGCAGCCCTGGGCACGGCACCGGGCACGCACCGGGCACGCACCGGGCACAGCACCGGGCACGGCACCGGGCACGCACCGGGCAGCCCGGGCACGGCACCGGGCAGCCCTGGGCACGGCACCGGGCAGCACCGGGCACGGCACCGGGCAGCCCTGGGCACGGCACCGGGCAGCCCTGGGCACGGCACCGGGCAGCCCTGGGCACGGCACCGGGCAGCCCTGGGCACGGCACCGGGCACGGCACCGGGCACAGCACCGGGCACACGGCACCGGGCAGCCCTGGGCACGGCACCGGGCACGCTGGGCCGAGCTGCTGCCCCCGGCTGCAGGGGCTGGGGCTGCAGGGGCCGCGGTTGGTGCGCTGAGCTCGTTCTCTTTCTCCCCGCAGGTCTCGGTCATTAACACCGTGGACACGTCCCACGAGGACATGATCGTAAGTGTGCCGGGATCTGCTCCGCCCGATCCCGCTGCTGCTGGAACAGAGCAGCTCTGGGCTCTGTGTGAGCCGTGAGGGTGGGATGTGTGTGCACGTGCAAGGGGACACTCGTAGGTGTTGGATGCAGAATGTTGTCTGAAATCCTGATCTTACTATTTTATACTGGATGGACCGAAAAACTTGGCAGAGGAAAGGAGAAATTATCTTAAATCTTTGTTTTTATGTGCGGGCTTGTTTCTGTTTCTTTCTGTGAAATAATAGATGTATATGTATGCTTACTGGTACGGAACTTTGGCTGATAAAACTGGTTTTCCTTTATGTGGGTATTTCTGGGAGTAGATGTATTATTGTGGGTAAGAACAAAGGTTTTAAAGTAATTCATAGAAGGAAGGAACCCGGTTGTGTGAGCCTAGTTCTTCAGGAAGAATATTTTCATGGGAAAGGTTATCAAACATTGGAAGGGGCTGCCTGGGGAGGTGGTAGAGTCATCATCCCTGGAGGTGTTTAGGAAATGACTGGACATGGCACTCAGTGCTTTGGTCTAGTGACAAGTTATAATCGGTCAAAGGTTGGACTCAGTGACCTTGGAGGTCTTTTCCAGTCTTAAAGATTCTTTGATTCGGTGATGATGATGTTTCAAATATAATTAAGAGCAGTATTTGTACACCCACTTTATATTTGAAGTAACAGAAGCACATACCTGGTCTCTGCTTTGTAGTCAGCAACCTGAATTCCCTCTCATGAAAATGCTATGTGTGGCTGCTCACAATTCCCTCAATTCCTTCCCTCTAACATTTGTACTGTGGTTGAAGAGGCAATTGGGGAAACAAATTGCTCATGTGGCACTGTTTTTGACCCAGCTCTGTGGGGGCTGTGGTGGTGCAGCTGCAGTGGGCTCTGTCCCTAGGCTGAGCTCTGGTGCTGAGCTGTCCCTGCTCCCTTTGCAGCTGCAGTGGGCTCAGTCCCTAGGCTGAGCTCTGGTGCTGAGCTGTCCCTGCTCCCTTTGCAGCTGCAGTGGGCTCAGTCCCTAGGCCGAGCTCTGGTGCTGAGCTGTCCCTGTGTCCTTGCAGCTGCAGTGGGCTCTGTCCCTAGGCCGAGCTCTGGTGCTGAGCTGTCCCTGCTCCCTTTGCAGCTGCAGTGGGCTCTGTCCCTAGGCCGAGCTCTGGTGCTGAGCTGTCCCTGCTCCCTTTGCAGCTGCAGTGGGCTCAGTCCCTAGGCCGAGCTCTGGTGCTGAGCTGTCCCTGTGTCCTTGCAGCTGCAGTGGGCTCAGTCCCTAGGCTGAGCTCTGGTGCTGAGCTGTCCCTGCTCCCTTTGCAGCTGCAGTGGGCTCAGTCCCTAGGCTGAGCTCTGGTGCTGAGCTGTCCCTGTGTCCTTTGCAGCTGCAGTGGGCTCAGTCCCTAGGCTGAGCTCTGGTGCTGAGCTGTCCCTGTGTCCTTGCAGCTGCAGTGGGCTCAGTCCCTAGGCCGAGCTCTGGTGCTGAGCTGTCCCTGTGTCCTTGCAGCTGCAGTGGGCTCAGTCCCTAGGCTGAGCTCTGGTGCTGAGCTGTCCCTGTGTCCTTGCAGCACGATGCACAGATGGATTATTACGGCACACGCCTGGCCACCTGCTCCTCCGACCGATCCGTGAAGATCTTCGACGTCCGGAATGGAGGGCAGATCCTCATTGCAGACCTGAGGGGGTGAGATGGCACTCACCTGTCATTGAACAGGACAGTTTAATCTCAATGCTTTATCCTTTTGCCCTTGGGCAGCACAAAGTGCAGGTTGAATTCCAGGGTGAACTGCTCCAGGATTGTGCTGAACAATTTAGAGCTGGGGCAGAGACAGAACCTTAGTGGGAAACATGCTGGGTCTTGGTCATTCATTTAGTGCTTTACACCTGTGATTTTCAACAAGTGAAATGTACTGATACAGAATAAACATCTGGAATTGTTTTCTATGATGGTGAGAGCCCTGTGTCAGGGCACTAACATTGCCATCCTGGCTTTACCCATTGCTCATGTCGGGGCTCTAACCTGTCCCAGAACAGCAGTGATGCTGCTGTGAGGCAGCTGCAGTGGAAGGGATTTCTCTCAGCATTTCCAAATGATGTTGTTTCTTGCAGGCACGAAGGCCCTGTGTGGCAGGTTGCCTGGGCTCATCCTATGTATGGGAACATCTTGGCTTCCTGTTCCTATGACAGGAAGGTTATTATCTGGAAGGAAGAAAATGGCACTTGGGAAAAGACCTATGAGTACACGGGGCATGATTCCTCAGGTATGGGAGTGTGGAGCTGGGAAGGGAGACTGGACAGATTGGGGGGTTTGGAATAAATGTGTCAGTGTTTAGGAAGAAAGCCTCTGTCAAGCAGAAAAGGGTAAAATCTGAAGAGAAAGTAAATCTGCTTAGCACTAACAGGACATTTACCTAAGGTCATATTGCTGAATAACCCACTGTACTGATTCACGCTGTGTTTCCGTAGTTGTTATACAAATAAATCAGCTTTCAGGTAAAGATGGCAGGCAAATGAATTCTTGAGGAAAATACAGTGTCTCCAGTAAGAAAAACTGAATTTATCATGCTGTATTTTGTTTTGAAATGGAAACTGTTGTGTTCAGATGATTTGCCCTCCCAACGCAGATCTGAATCTCCAGCTTTGTTGGGTTACTGATGTAGATTTAAAATCCTCTGCGTGCCATTCAGCTCATGTTCTAATCAGTGATGCTCCTTGCTGTTGTTAAGAGTTTTTAACCTCATTAAGAGTGCTAGCTTGATGTTCTCATTCTAATAGGGTGCCAAAAATAAAGGCAGTTCTCTGTCATTCAGGAACAATGCTAATTGATGGGCTTTTTCTGAGATATTACTCATTCTCAGCTTTCAAAGTCACTTGCTTTTGGTGTCTGTGCCCCTGATAGCAGTCAGTGATTTGGTCAGTCAGCTCTAGGTAGTCCCTGTGCTGTAATCTGGTCTGTCTCACCCTTCCCAGTGAATTCTGTCTGCTGGGCACCACACGACTATGGACTGATCCTGGCCTGTGGGAGCTCTGATGGGGCCATTTCCTTGCTGAGCTACACGGGTGATGGGCAGTGGGAAGTCAAAAAGATCAGCAATGCACACACGGTGAGTCTGGTGCTTCTGGTAGTATCCCAGAACTCCCAGAGCTACGAATAACACAAGGTGATGCCTCAGAGATGTGACTAGATAAATACTGAAATACAGTGGAACTATGTGAAACATCTAGAACCAAGAACAGTTTATTTTCAATTCATCCAGAGTAGGCAGGTATACTTTGTAGTCTCTAAAATGAAGTGGAATTAAGACAAATGAAGTTCACCAAACAGCACTGGTAATGCCTGTTAATTGGGCGTTATTGTTAAACACAGTGCTGAAAGTTAGCTGGTAAGAAATAGCCTTGGTCCTAAGAATGCCTGCACCAGGTGAATAAACAGGCTGGAAAAACTGCAGGACTCCTCTTTTTCCTAAAATTGTTGGGTATTTTTGTTTAAGCAGAACGTAGTAAGCTAATGGCAGTGGCCCCCAATAGAAGGAAATTTGGCTCAGGACCAAAGGTTCCTTCTACTCCTGTATTCCCAAATCTTAGCAACTGTGTATGCCTTGTGTCCTTGCAGTTTCCATCTTTGTCTCCACTATTTACACCTCCAGGATGAACAATTTTATGTGCAAATATCCTTAGCTACCTCAGGCTTTCTGAGTAAGTGCCTTAGTGAGACTAGATTGTGTCTGGATTTTTAATTCATCCGATACTCATCCAGCATTGTGCAAGACTTCAGTTTTTCTGACATAGGCTTATTCCCCACTCCCAGTAGAGAGTATGCTACGTGTTCTTCACTCTCCCCTCCCAGCAGCCTTTATCTGTTTATTTTATTAAAGTTAGCAATTTTTAATAGTGATGTTTTTCATTTACTAGATTGGATGTAATGCAGTTAGCTGGGCTCCTGCTGTTGTACCAGGCAGTCTTATAGAACAACCCTCCAGTCAAAAGCCAAACTACATCAAAAGATTTGCATCTGGTGGCTGTGACAACTTGGTCAAGATCTGGAAGTAAGTGCCCTGTCGCCAGATAAAACCTGACACTCCAGGCTTTGAGTGTCCCTGTTAGTATCTCAAGTAATATTTTGAGCATCCCTGTTGTATCATCTTTGAATTACTGTTTTACAGAAGTGTTTTAAAAATGGAAACTTAGTGATGTACAATATCTCCCATGGTTCTTTCCGTTTATGCCAGCCCTATGTCATCCTGTTTCTGAGAGTAGCTTTCTAATGGTTTTTGATTACCACTGTCACTTGGGCAATAGCAGATTTCTGACAGTAACCAAAGGTTACTCTTTGCCTGTGCTGCTTTCTGTCCCTGGGAAGGGATTTTGTCAGCTCAAGCCACAGGGATTTTTGGAGAAGTGGGGAACACTTGTGCTTTGTATTGTCTGGATGAGCAAGGTGTCTGAAAGCTACAATCCAAAGCGTGCCCAAGCAGGGGATGAGAAATGCTGCCACTACCCTTGTGACTCTATGATTGTGTTTTCAGGGAAGAAGATGGTCAGTGGAAAGAGGAGCAGAAGCTGGAGGCTCACAGTGACTGGGTGCGAGATGTGGCCTGGGCTCCATCCATAGGTTTGCCAACCAGCACCATTGCTAGCTGCTCACAGGTGAGCTATTTATAAAGGCTCCTGCCTTGCCTTTATACATAGCGAGGAAACAGCCCCTTGCTGTGTTGAGCACAAATCTGTGCAGACATCAGGGGGTGGTATCAGAGCTGTGATCTCTAAGTGCAGCTCCTAGGACGAAGCAGGGCAGTGTTTCCTGTGCCCAGCCAACTGGGTCCCTGTGCTTTTGCAGGATGGCCGAGTGTTTATCTGGACATGTGATGATGCCTCTGGAAACTCGTGGTCACCAAAGCTGCTGCACAAGTTCAATGATGTTGTCTGGCATGTGAGCTGGTCCATCACTGCCAATATCCTTGCAGTGTCTGGAGGAGACAACAAAGTGAGTACTGCTGCCTTTACTTACCCCTGTGTGCCCTGTTTCCAAAGGAGCTGAGACAGGCTGTTGGCACTTGTTTAACACAAGGCTTTCATAGAGTGTCCTGTGCTGAAATGGGGACATATTTTCTTCTGATTGATCAAGAGGGCAGGAAGACTCTAACCTTTGGAAAAGTACTTGCACTGCATTCTGTGTCCTTATTGGAGGGCAGAAATGCAGGCTGAACATGATTTTGTGGGGTACTGACAGTTCACATGCTCTCCTCATATGACTGCAGGCTGTCACCAAACCTGTGCTATGGTAGCTACAAGAAAAGGGGAAACAGGATGTGTTTAAAGCTGACAGTTGTTCCTGCTCTGTTTTTGAGGTGACTCTGTGGAAGGAGTCGGTGGATGGACTGTGGGCGTGTATCAGTGATGTCAACAAGGGCCAAGGAGGAGTGGCTGCTGTGACAGAAGGGCAGCAGAACGAGCAGTGATACACCATGGAATACTCAGCTGCAGCAAGTGATCACTGTCCCTGATTTGCAATGTTTCTTGAGCCAGATGAGAACTGATTTTATCTAAACTGGACATGAACATGGGAAACAATTATCCAATTTTATGAGCACTCTAAAACTATTACTGGGAGGCTAAAATATGTTGATAATCAGCCTTAATTGACATTCCCTTAAATTTGAGGTAAACAGTATAGCCAAGTACTGTGCCTGATACTACTCCTTGATACTGTAGGAATTATACCCTGCTTTTGTGGTTTAGGGATCAAATTTGATTGGATGTGCTGTGGTCAGAGCTCAAGCCCTTGAGCAGAACAGAAGGCAGCTGTCATAATGATGAAGTGTGAACTCCTTTATGCAAGGTGACAAATACTCAGTGCCTTCAAAGGCCAGAACTTTGTTTCAGGTGAGGGGAAGGGCTGGTGGAGTGTTGGGTTAGCTGGCAGTGGGCTGGCTAGTCCTGCTAGTAATAGTGCCATCGTATTTACAGCTTCCTGCAAATGAGGTGCTTGGGCAGGTGAAAGGCTCTTGGCTTTCTTGAAGATGAAAAGGAGTAGTGGAATGCATGTCTTCTGCTTTACAGTAATCTCAGACTTGGTTATTTAACTAATGAAAAATCAAACCATGGTTTGAAGATTTATTTTTTTTAGTCACACTTCTGTACTGTACATCAGTTTGGATTTTTTTTGTTGAGATACCAACAGAATAAAGTCCTATTGGTTAAAACCTGGTGTGCTGTATTAAATAATCTTTTCACAGGGGTCTGATCAAGGCAATCTGCAGTTTGTCTTCAGGTAAGCCAGTCCTTGTCCTCCCATCTATGGAATTAGCTTTGCAAGAGCTTGTTTTGTTCTGAGGGTTTTTTTCCTGTAATAGTTCATCAAGACTGGGCTCTACAAAGCCATGGCTCTTCCTTTGGTCTTGGCCCAGGAGAACAGAAGCAGTGCCAGCTTCTCTTTTCTGCTCTCACAGCTTTACTCGTTGTAAGGGAAGAAGGAAGGGTGTGAGCCCATTCATACACTGGGCAGTTATTTTTAAAGCCAACCTTTGCCTGTTCTCTGAGAAGCGCAGGAAAAGTGAGAGCAGTGCATTTATTGACAGCTCAGCCTGGGCCACGCCCCTCCCACCCTGTGCCATAAATCATGAAAAAACAGGCTAAAAAGAAAGGAACTTTTCAGTTCTTTATTCACAAAGCTATTAATAAATGGTAATGCATAAACGGGCTTCTGAATGGCCAAGTTATGTAACAGTGTTAATGTAAGACCACACAATGTCTTATGTATGTTATGTTAAATATGTAAGGCTGTAAGACCACCCATATCACCTCAGAATATTTTAAAACTAACAAAGAATAACAATTCTATTTGGTGACTACAGGAGACCAAAACCTCTAAAGCACTTGTGTGAAACAGAATGTACAAATTGCATTTCTCTGTTTAAAACTCTGAGGTTTCCCATACAGTTCTGTGGTGTGTCCACGTGCACTCCTTCCTGGAGGAGAAACGATGTTTTGACCATGGTTTCTGAGAACATACCCATGAGAAACAAAGAATAGTACATTTCAGCACCATAAAGTATCTCAATTAAATCTCCTGTAGAATTAAGCAGTTGTTGACCAATCTGAATACACAATATACTTTATGTCAGTACTAATGTTATCCTGGTTTGATTCTGGTAAAATTAAAAAACTGACATTGGTGAATACACAGACAAGTATCCAAGCCACATAATTAAGGATTTTTACCAGTTTTTAGTGTAGAGAATAATTTGAAAAATGCATAGATAATTCCAGTACTTGGGTCTTTAGTTAAAATACTTTTACTTGCTCATAATAATACAATGAACTGTACAAAAATAAAAGGCGTGAGGCCTTTGTGTAAAGCTAGGAAAATATACTATTATGTAATTCCAACAAAAGTAATTACACATAGTTAATTTGTTGTTCCCTGAACTGCTCTGTGAATTGCAGCCATTTCTGCACCTCAGGCCTGTTCCCTGTGCTCAGGAGGCAGCAGTCACCTCTTTGTAAGGTGAGCTACATACTCTGATAATTCTTTTGGTTTACAATAAACCTGTATTTCCCTAACTTTGAGTATATACTAGCAATAGTAAAACCAATAAATATCACGAAAACTGAAGTGACTCTTTCTTAAGGGGGCTTTCACTTGATCATAAATATGCCAGCATACTAACTTCCATTTTTCCTTTTGCATGTGACCCCTGAGGCTGAGCCCAAGGCTGCTACTGCTGGGTGAGCCAAGGGATGCCCACAAGGATTCCTCTGAGAACACTTGAGCCTGGAACCATGAGCAAGTCCCTTTACTAGCTTATTTTTGACCCATTGCCAAAATAAATACAACCAAGTATATTTCAGGCATCCTATTAAAAATCAAAGCTATTTTAAATTAAAATCTCTTCCCTAATCCAAAATATACATGTTACCATGTGAAACACATTGAGAAAAATTAGCATGCAAAGGACACTTAGAAAAAAGTAGTTCCCAAAAGTACTCCTGTGAAGTGTTAAACACCATCTTAGAGCTCCCCAGAGTGAACTGAAAGGCTGAACTTAAATGGCATCATGTGTATGTGAGAGAGGAGCTCAGAGAGTACAGGAAAGGGGCTGAAGTTATTTACTTACACCTGTGGTCAGTGCAATTCAAACTGAGATGAAGCCGTGCACAACATCTGAGAACTGGCACAAAAATGCCCCTCTCTGGCAATGCAGTGTTTTGAGTCCATGGACTCAGATTCCATGAAATGGGAGAGGCACTGGAAATCCTCCCCAATGACTGAGGATTGCTCCCAGTGGGACACAACACAGGGCACTGCTGCCTGGCCACTGCTCAGGGTTTGCTCACTAGCACTGGGGCTGGAGTTTCATGAGACAAACAGCTGCTTCCTGAAACACTGCAAATGATCATAAATTATTCTGGCACCTGAGTTTGCCATTTCTTTTCATTCTGCAGATGAAAGGGCAGAAGGCATTTCTGTGTACAGAGAAGGACTGTGCTTTAATCTGCTATAAACAGGTATTTTCTGCTGCTTCTCCATGTGATGCTTTTGTTTCCTTCAGTCAGGGCTAATACTCCTGATCCAAATCTGCTACCTAATTTTACATGAAAGGTACACGTTACCATCTTTCTAATGTAGAGATGATCCTTATTTCTTCTTTTGAGCTGGCCACTGCTAATAAATCCATCCAATTTATTACTCAAAAAGTTCAGAACTGTTTAACTTGTCTTCTTCATACAGCAAAATATTTTCCATGAGCTTCTTCTTTTGATCATTTATCTGTATTTTCCAAGATGTCTCTCTGGCTAAGGCTGAGAAACACCCCAGATACTGAGAAAAAAAAATCCATCTATTGTCTAAGGAATTGGTAATTTTAAATTTTAAGAAAGCAAGCAACCAACCAACCTAACAAAAAAAAACTGGCTTAGGAAAAGAAATCTGATAGAAAACTATAAAATGTTTTGTAGATTTGTTAGTGAATTTATAGCCAAGGACAAAAGATTTACTGCAATGTGTTTACAGCTAGGAAGAGGAACCCAAGCAGTTGTGGAGGACAGAGTAACTTGCCCCTACTGTTATGAGATGAGGGCACTTTTACCTTGTGAAGCACACGCAGAGTCCAGGTCTGTGTTCCCCTGTGGGCAGGAGCCCTGTGCAGCCCCTGCAGTCTCCAGGGTGCCATCACCTCTGGCACATGTCACCTTTGTGTCCTGCACTCCCTGCGTGGCCTTTTCCTGCTTGGTCCTGCCATCAGAGGCTGCCACTCGTTCTGAACTGCTCCAGCTGGGGCTGCAGAACTGCTCTGGGCATTTTTCTGGAGGATTCCATATGAAGCTGCTGGACTCATCTGACTCACAGGGGACCCGTGACATGTCCCCATAGGTGTCAGGTGCCACCGAGGGGACAGTGCCACCGGCCAGGACTGCTGCCTGCCTGCTCTCCTCCTGATTCCCCCCTGCACAGGCAACATCCACGCTCACACTGGCTGTCTCATCATCAGTTTCTTCTGGAGTGTTCATGGAGAATCCAGAAGTGCTGCTTCCACAGATAGAATGCTCTTTTAATTTGTTTTCAGCCATTTCCATCATTTCAAGTACCTGTTTTTAACAATGAAATCCGTGAATGCACAGTAATTCCCACACTCCTGCTTACACATATTCTTCTATGTCAACACAAAAATAAGCAAGACGTAAATGTTGTAGCTTTTGACCTCAGTGACAAGGAGACTAAAATCTTGGCCATATATTTAAAATATTACCTCTGCTATGTTAGAATTCTTCTTTCTCAGGCAAAGGCAGACGGCTGATGCAAAATCAACAGCCACCTCTTCGGGCAAATGTCCTGCTTTTCTGTCCAGGTATTTGCAACAGATTTCCTTGGCAGCCAGTTTTTCCAAATTTTTTACTTTGGAGTGTGAGTTTTCTTTTGCTGTTTGGATTTCATCAGCAATCATATCTTTCTGTTCAAAGGAATGAGATGCATTAGTCAAGGCAATTAACACAAGCATTCATTTTTGTCAGACTCTCTGAGAATCACTACTGTTATGTGTTTATCATTAGACCTCCTCAATGTCTGGTTCACAGACAGAAAAGTTTTCATAATTTCCATTCATGCAACGGACTGAAATGTTTGTTCTCATAGGAGAGAAAAAGGCCAGTGGTTTTCTCTGCATGTGTCCAATGTCAAATTCCCTAAAGCAGAGCCAGCTCTTCTTGGCTTGTGCTCATTTATATAGGAATGAAAATACAGGAACAGCATTCTTACAGAGGCCTTTATAACACATATTAAAGAAATGAGGAACATAGGATCTTTGGTTTTCTGGACCACTCTGAACACTTCTGAATTGTTTGCAAACAATGAGAACACTGCTGTTGTGCCCACCGAGGCCTCAGCAGATGAGAAACCAGGAGTGCTTCCCTTAGAAGGAATGCAGGTGGAACATCTGCATCTCTACAGATGTTCTGGATACATTCAGTGAGCCTGGCTGTTGTGATTGTTTGTGGAAGTGGTGAGTGCAGCTCTAACCTCAGGACACTGGCCATGGTACCAGCTGCAGGGATGGGCACCAGAAAAACCCCTGATGAACATTCTGATCAGCAGCTGCAGTTCCCAGCTACCCATTCCCCACTCACTGTGGCTCACACCACCTCTTCCTGCACACAGAAAACATGCAGCAGCATTTCAGCACAAAGCCTCGTCTCTTCAGCATTTATTTATTTTGGATCTCTGCTAAAACACTCAGGCCAGCAGTCATGAGTGTGGTAAGTGAAGTGGGAATATCTGCTGGAACCAGGGTATGACTCCTGAACAGCCCTTCTGCAGGACATGTACAGCAGACAGCAAATAGCTAATTGCATTGAAATAAAATTTGAATTATTTTTGTGCCAGCAACCCCCTTCATTCATATTGGTGTTCATTATTGCTGCTTTTTCTTACCAGGTAAATCGGGTTTCTGTCTTCATCCAGCGCCTTAATCCCTGTCAGTATCTCTGCTAAAATCTAGAAATTATATTTGAAAGATAAAACAATTTGTTCAGAATAAACTATGATTTAAAAAATATGTTTTTAACTAAAGAAATGCTGAACTTTCAATACATTTTGATACTACATTTTTACTTCAGATAGCTTAACATTGCCAGCTCAGAGCATTTATTTATCTGATGCTTTAGATGTACCTCCAGAGACAGATTTTATAGTACAACAGGTATTGCTGAAACAAAGAATAACAAGGAAGAAAAGCCAAATGTAGATTAGAAATCACACTGAACAGACCAACTTCCTATTTAATTGGAAATATCTGGAGACAGGTGACATCACAGACTGTCAATTATTTTAGATGAAATTACAAATGAACAGGTGATGTTAGTAGCATTTCATGTGATGAGTCTGCAAGAATTCTGAGCATCTAATTTGCTTTAAACCATCAGCAGTAATATTTTATTTATAATAAAAAACACTTTTCCATTGTTCAAAAGATTCACCACCTTTTGCCACAAACTGAGACATATTTGGTATGGTATGTTAAAATCAGGATTTCAACACACTATAGAGCAAATATACATCTGAAATTGCCAACAAAATGATCATATGAGGCACTTGCCCTTATATTCAATTTCTGGTCTAGAGGCACCAAAAAATGCAACAGAGCAGGCAAAAAAGGCAACGTACCACACCACAGCCAAAGATATCCACTTTCTCTGTTAACTGCCCATGTCTGATGAAATCTTCAGGCAAGTAAGTAAGAGATGCTTGCAGGACTCTGGTTTTCATCACGGCATATTCTGATTTTTTATCAGAAGAATGCAATCGCAGGCCAGAATGCCCAAGCTTTGGTGTGAAGTTTTCATCCAACAGGACATTTGAGCTGTGATAATGACAGACAGATAACAATATTGGTCAAATCATTACTTTATCTTGAGGCAAAAAATTAGTTTTATACTTTTAAAGTTAAGCAATGAAACTGTCCAGCATTTGGCCTGCCACATAGGAGTGAAAGGATAAAGCATGTTAAAAAGCAAGAAGGGAAAAAACAAGCACTCAAAAATTACTTCAAAGGAATATATTTCCATCATTTAGGAAAGAGAGAACTGTCATTTAGGTTAAACAAAAAAAGGGTAAAGGCAGTACAAAACAAGAGACAGCAGAAAATACTGCAAATGGATTTCCAGATTGCATAAATTTTAGCCATGACTTAAACAAATCCTTGAACTACCAAGGAATGCTGATATGCCAAAGCCCTCACCTTTTGATATTCCCATGAAGAATTCCAAAATTATGCAAATACTCCACTGCTCTGATGACTCCTATAGAAATGCTAATTCGTGTCTCCCATGTCAGTGGAGCAGAATCATCCTGCAAGGAAAGGAGGAAAAAATTGGTAATTAATAGAATAAAACACTGTAAGACATTGGTAGTTTAGAAAACCAAAGGCTTGGCCCAAGTCCCAACCAAACTCTGCGAGATGTGATGCCTTTCTGTTTGCAGCCAAGGCTCTTCAGCACCATTTTTTTCTGGCTGTTTCTCAGAAATCAAAGAGATGCCATTGTTTTTCGTGTCATTCCAGAAGAGGATTTCAATCCCAGGCAGATGCCAGTCCCAGATTATTGCTTACATGGCACTGAAGTTTATTTTGCAGGGAGCCATTGGGCAGGTACGGATACACCAGGCAGTGCAATCCACTTTCCACAGAGAACCCCAGCAGCTGCAGAATGTTGATGTGACAGCACCTGCAGGCACAGAGCAGCAGTGATTTGCAAATGAAGTAAAAGCAATACAGAAAAATACATCCCTGGAGTAAGTTCCTAAATTTAAGGCAAGTGGGATGGAATGGTGTGCTGCAGCTGGAAACACAAATGGAAGCACAGCCTGGTCCAGGCAGGAGGTGGCCAAAGGCTGACAGAGCAAGAGCCCCCTGAGCTGCAGGAGGGGTTCAAGGTGGCCACTGCATCCTCCCCATGCCAAGGCTGCAGAGGGGCTGTGCCAGCTCAGCCAGGAGCAGCAGTAGCCACAGACACTGTGCTGCTTGCCCAGGGCTCCTGAGGCAGTGTCTGAACCCAGAACTGTGCCTGGAACAGGCACCAGTGCTGATGAACACCCAGCAGCAGCCCCAGGCACTGTGCTGCTTGCCCAGAACTGCCTGGAGCAGGTACCAGTGCTGATGAACATCCAGCAGCAGCCACAGGTGGGACATGCAGCAGTGCCTCTGAAAGACAGACTCACCGAAAGCAAATCTGCACTTCTGTATGAAAGAACCTCTGCGTGGAATTTGGACTCGTGCATTCCAGCTGAAAAATAAAAACGTGCAAGTGAATGTCATTAGTAATTACTAGGATTCTGCATTTATACAGATCTGGTAGTCTCTAAATGACCAGCTAGTGTAGGAAACAGGCAAGTGCCACTGATGGCAGCATTAAGTCAAAGGCAACAGTTAACTGAGAATTAGAAAGAAAAGGAACATAAAGACACCCCCAATCCACTCATCAAACAGGCTGCAGGATACTCCTGTGATAGAGCCAATGGAACTACTCACATGAGTAAAGTATTTATCACGTGTGTTTCCTCAATCTAGGTTTTATTATTTCCATCATTTCAATTTTCCCTCTCCTCTTGTGCAGTTATTCTGATTTTTGCCCACACAATATGAAACAACTGCTAACTGGCAAGAGATGCCAATAACACCCCTGCTCTAGAGAAAGGTGCAGTACTTGCCTCTTTCAGTCTTTTGATGACATACACCATGTTGTTCCTCTGACCTTTGTAGATGTCTGCAAAAGTACCTTCACAGATCCTGTTCTTGTCACTGAAACTGTTTGTGGCAGTGGAGATTTCCCTCGAGGTCCACAGGAGACTCCCGCTGGGGAGATCAGCCATGGTCTCCTGCTGGGGAGCAGAAGAGCTGCAGGGCTGCACATTTGTAGAATAAACAAGTTTATCTCATGATAATCCAAATGCTTTTTTCTTCTTTCAGTGTCCTATTTTTCTTTCCATGTTTTAAGCAATCAAAGTGATTGCTGAACGAAACTGTGAAATGTACTGTGCAATCACTGCTTAGGGTGTAGGTAATAGCTGCCTTGATGTAAAACTTTTGCATAGTAAAAGCCACTTGAAATCAGTTACCAACTTGCATTTCCACCTTCCCCAGAAAACAAACTTAATTTTGTTTAAAAGTCCATTTATTTATGTGAAGAGATGTTAGTCTGAGTTACAAAAAATATTAACCTTTATGGTTGGATTATATGTTAAGAAACAGCTGGATGAGAAACTGGGGTCCCTCATGATGTATTTATGCTCTGGTACAAACCTCATATCTGCTGTATCGAGTTTTGAAGCATCTGGCCTCAGTTGCACAATCATTTGTGGCTTACAGTGTGGGAAGTCCTAACACCAGCTATAATTACAGTCCCATGCAGCTTTCACAACCTTAAAGTGCACCCAACTTGAGGAAACAAAGCACTAACTTTTTCTCAAGAAACTCAGAAACTACTGCACTCTGAGTCAATCTTTTCTCCTGGTGGTACTTCTGGACCATGTTATTGTGTAAGAGTTTAAAGCCTCAAACAAAATAAACCAAAGAAAACAAGCCAAGAACAGCCATGTGGGACCAGGGACAGCACAGATCTACCCAGACTGTCTGAAAGATGAGAGACACATGGGGAGGAAGGAAAAGGAGCCTTCATTCTGAAATCATCAGGAACATAAGGAGAATTTCCCCACTGAGATGGGTAAGCACTGGAACAGGGGCTCAGACAGGTGATGGAACCTTCATCCTGGAATTTTCAAGGCTCTGGACAACAAGCCTTAAATTCAATATCAGCCCAGTTTTGAGCAGAAACCACGTTTTAAGTATAAACTGAAACTAAAAGAGGAATGTGGTTCTGACTGATCAGTGGTATATAATGCCCTGCCCAGATGGCACAGACATGGTAACCCCTCTGTAAAATCTACACGTGAGAGTCTGTGAAACTCAGCTGCTGTTTGTGGGCTGTTACTCCTTCCATGCAGTGTGTAACACTGTCAATTTGTCCCCCACTAGTCCTTCACTGACAAAAGAAGTGATAATATAAACCACAAGCAATCTAACTGAAGCATTAGTACTGTATTCAGTCAAACCCTTTGTAATTGAGTCCCACATTTTCATTACATCAATTTTGTACAAGTAGATGGATAAACTTTAACTGAAAAAAGACAGAATGCTATAAAGGCAATTTTCCTTGTTATAGTCAGCAAGTGCTACAGGGATTTACCTTCACACTTGATAAAACAGGAGGATTGGACTGCAGGGAGTTCAAAAGGTCTCTTGGGGGAGGTGGTGGAGCAGGGAGGGAATACAAGGATCCTTCAGAAACAGCACCTGAAATAACAGCATTGAAAACACACCTTCTTTTTATAATATCACCACCTGTGACTAACTATAAAAGTCTATGAATTATGAAGATCTGGGATATTTTGTTTAATTTTCTGACCAGGGATAATCTGTGACAAGGTGTCAGACTGAAATTCTGTGTGAGGAGAGGCAGCTCTTCCTGGCTCTGGTTTGCAGGATGAGTGCACAGCCCTGGCTGGGACATGGAGCTCCTGTGCCTGTGCAGATGCAGGAGTTTGGGTGCTAAAGTCAGGAATAAACAGGAGATGACAGTGCTAGGGGAAAGGCAAACACTCAGCTGGGAGATCTGGGTATGGATTCCACTCTGCTGACCATAAACACACCTTGGTTATGGTTATTTCATGTCGGAGCAAATTGAGAGTTCAGTACTGTACTCACTGCCTGCTGGGGCTGCTCCCGGGTCTGAGGTGTCTGGGGATGGCAATGAACTCATCCCAGTTTCTTTTTCTCTCCTTTTGCCTTCTGTGGGAGGTACAGACATGATCTGTTTGGGAGGCTCAGGCTCTTCTCTCTCAGGGCTGGTGATGTTAGAGGCTGATGTCCCTTCAAAACAGAGCAAAGGGAAGATGCAGATAACCAGGGAAAATGGAATCTGGCTCCAAGCAGTGACCAGCAGCTGCAAATGCCCAGTGTGTACTGGGAGTGATATAAGGGCTTTCTACTCCATGATGACATTTTCCTGGTTGTAGTTCTAAACTTCTCTTTGTATCTGGCACCTTTTAGCAGCAATACATTTAACATTTCCTTAAAAATCAAAATTAATGTTTTATTTTCATACAGAGAAAAAAAAAGCCCAAATATTATTACATGGAGGTTCTTGTCCTGCTGTTCTATCAGCTCTGTATCTTATCTGGTGATCTCAGAATCAAATGTGCCAGGTCTCTGTTGGCATTTGGAATCAGACAACAGCTTTGTGTTGCTTTACTTGTACAAACAAAGCTGCAGAGCACCTGGAACAAGCAGAAAGCTCCGTGCTCCTTGTGTAATCTGGGCTACTTTGTGAACCATGAGTCAGTGAACTGTGGAGAGGAGCCAAGAGAGAGAACCATGGTACGTTCAGGGGCTGAGGAGCAGCGGGACATGGAGAGCAATAATGGCAGAATATTTATATATTCTGGGCTTTATGTCCACTTTCTTCAATGCCACCTATGAATGCACAAAACTAGCTCTGAAAATTAAAACACAGAACACTCAGGTATTTTTGTTACTGTGTCAGAATGTTAGGAAATCCCTAATTTTACAGGATTTTAAAACCAGCTCTCAGTCTGAGGGCCTTTAGTCAAAACAGACAGTCCCTGTATTCTGCAGACAAGTTCCTGTATTCTGTTTTTCCTGCTCACACAATTTAACATAGAAATCTCAGAACTTCTAGAAGCACTTCCCTTATTCAACCTACTTTTCAGGGTTTTTCGTGACTTTTGCAACTTCCTGCACATCAGACAAACAGGGCAGCAGTGCAGCTCAAGAACTGACCACAGCCCGTCCTCCTGGCACCTCTTGAAGGGCCCAAGATGGGCTGCAGGGACCAGAGAGTCCTCCTGTGTCACCTCCTCCCTCCCACCACCAATTTCAGCTGAGAGAGCAGAAAATCCAATCAGCAGAGGCAATTTCGAATGTGACCCTTGGTGTGAAGTTTCTCCAGCTGGCACGGGAGCTGTCCCAGGAGGGGTTTATGCTGTGAGCAGCACAGAGCCACGAGAGGAGGCAGATACTCACAGTCCAGGATGACCTGAGCTGCTCGGTAAAGCTGCAGCCCCTGCAGCAGATCCAGCAGCTGCTGCACCGTTGCCAGCCTCACTCCCCACCACCACATCAGCTCCCTCGTGATGCTGATCCCCGTCTTCTCCAGGCACTTGATTTTCCGTAGCTCGGTTTGGTCGGTGATCACGTAAGAGGCTGGTGAGAGAGAATGGATATTTCTGTTTAGAAATTTGAAAAACTAGCAAGGGCAAGCAGGGCGAGCTAAGGTGTGAGACACAGTTTGCTTTTGCATTTGCTTATCTTTAAAAGGAGGAATCACAATAAATTAGCTTTGTGGACATTAAGAAAATTCTCTTCCTAAAGTAAGATATCCCTTTTCTTCCTTCAACTATTCTGGAAAAAAAGTTGTTATATCAGAGTCACTGAAAAAGAAGACCCAGTCACACTTCTGAGCATATTTTCTCTGTAATCTTTCTCCTTAATACTTTGTCTCAAAGCAAGTTTAGATTAAATTCCTGGGGTGATTCTCCCTAAACAGGTGACAGCAGCCAGTGGAGCAGTTGCACTCCCACTCACATTCCTAAATCCCTGTGCTGTGCTCAGCCAAACAATAACTGAATCACCTGGGTGTTAGTTACACTCCGATAAAGCTATCAGGGAAATGCAGCTGGTTTCAGATCCTGTGCCAAGGCTGACCCCACAAAATGTGTCCTGACTCCCAATCATGGGGTCACCTCACTGTATTGTTCCCATTTCGTTCACCCATACAAAACCCCCTTCCCCTCACACTGCCCCAGCTCAGACACAGCCCCAGGGCTGAGGTCTCAGAGGGTTTGTGCCTGAAGGAGAATTCGGGGTCTGGGGTGTTTGTGTGGAGACAAAGATTCCTGGGTTCTCACCAAGGCTGGCTTTGGAAGGACGTCAGAAATACAGCTTTATGCATCTGAAGATAATAGAGATGAATCCCCCACCCTACATCAGGAAGTTTAACTGGGCTAAGAGCTTATTTAGCACACAGTTAGAGAAGTCATATCAAATAAAGGAAGGTAGGACTAAAAAAAGAATCGGGTTAGAATTGTTTGCATTGGAATACAGAAAAAAAAGAGTAAACACCTCAGGGACTACATTTTCCGTACTTGCTGACTGTACACAGCCAGGACTGAGAAAAACAGGGGCAGAAAGTACCAGGGAATATACATGAAGGGAAGAAGGAAATAAAAAATAGAACATCTGAACAGATGTGAGGGATATTGGGAAAACAGGTAGGAGATACAGTGTGACTGGAGAGGGGACTGCGAAAGATTGAAGAGAGTGAAGGGAAGAAGCCTGGCTGACCAGGAAAAGCCAAGGGACCACAGAAATCTGGAATTCCACTTTTGTTTGAAAAACAAAACCAGACTGGTGCCCGGGAATTCCCTGTTTACAGGATGTGCTTTGCTGGGCGCTGGGAGGAGTGTGGGACAGCACGGAGCCCCCGAATCTCGCACCCTCCAGCCGTCCCAAAGCACATCCCTGCTGTCCCCGCTGTCCCCGTGTCCCCAGAGCCCACCTGCCCCACATCCCCTCACCGAATCGCATCCAGTCGTAGTCGCTCAAGCAGTCCATCTTCTGGCAGAAGTCCTCCAGCACCCAGGCGGGCATGCTGTGGATATAGAGCACCGGGGCCGAGCCCCCTCGGAGGGCGAGGGGCTGCTGCTGTAGGGCCATGGTCCCGCAATCCCTGTCCGGACAGCCCTTCGTCCCCATCAGCAGCGGCCGCGCATGGTGCGCCACGGACCTCTCCGGTTCTCTCGCTGAGATTCTCCTTCTCCGGAGGCTGCCCCACAGCCTATCCCGGGGATACAGCCCCACAGCCTATCCCGGGGAACAGCCCCTACAGCCTGTACCGGGGATACAGCCCCTACAGCCTATCCCGGGGACACAGCCCCTACAGCCTGTACCGGGGATACAGCCCCTACAGCCTATCCGGGGATACAGCCCCTACAGCCTGTACCGGGGATACAGCCCCTACAGCCTATCCCGGGGATACAGCCCCTACAGCCTGTACCGGGGATACAGCCCCTATAGCCTATCCGGGGATACAGCCCCTACAGCCTGTACCGGGGATACAGCCCCTACAGCCTATCCCGGGGATACAGCCCCTACAGCCTATCCCGGGGATACAGCCCGCACAGCCTGTACCGGGGATACAGCCCCTATAGCCTATCCCGGGGATACAGCCCCTACAGCCTATCCCGGGGATACAGCCCCTACAGCCTGTACCGGACACAGCCCGCACAGCCGCTCCCGGGGATATCCGCACAGCCGCTCCCGGGGCTATCCGCACAGCCGCTCCCGGGGCTATCCGCACAGCCGCTCCCGGGGATATCCCCACAGCCGGTCCCGGGGCTATCCGCACAGCCGCTCCCGGGGCTATCCGCACAGCCGGCCCGGGGATATCCGCACAGCCGTCCCGGGGATATCCGCACAGCCGGTCCCGGGGATACGCCCACAGCCGGTCCCGGGGCTATCCGCACAGCCGCTCCCGGGGATATCCGCACAGCCGCTCCCGGGGATATCCCCACA
This sequence comes from Malurus cyaneus samueli, assembly GCA_009741485.1. Classification (NCBI taxonomy): domain Eukaryota; kingdom Metazoa; phylum Chordata; class Aves; order Passeriformes; family Maluridae; genus Malurus; species Malurus cyaneus. The sequence goes on from CM019225.1 coordinate 21,068,436, forward strand.
GCCGGTCCCGGGGCTATCCGCACAGCCGCTCCCGGGGATATCCCACAGCCGGTCCCGGGGCTATCCGCACAGCCGCTCCCGGGGATATCCGCACAGCCGGTCCCGGGGCTATCCGCACAGCCGCTCCCGGGGATATCCCCACAGCCGGTCCCGGGGCTATCCGCACAGCCGGTCCCGGGGATATCCGCACAGCCGCTCCCGGGGCTATCCGCACAGCCGGTCCCGGGGATACAGACCCTACAGCCGGTCCCGGGGATACAGACCCTACAGCCGGTCCCGGACCCAGCGCGCTGCCGGGCACAGAGCCTCCGCACGGCCACAAACCTCCACAGCCTCCGAGCGCTGCTTCCTGCTCCGGCTGACGTCAGGCCCGGCCCCAGATGCAAATCACATTTTCCTTTCCATGAGTGGTTGTTGCTCCAGCCCGATTGCCAAATTACGAATTTCACGTGACGGAAGCGAAAGCTGTTTTCCCGGCTGTTGCGCGCAGCCGGTACCGGGCGAGCGGGATGTGCGCGGGCGGGAGCGGAGCGGGCAGAGCCGCGGACACTCAGCGCTCATTCCCTCCTCACTCAGCGCTCATTCCCTCGTCACTCAGCGCTCATTCCCTCCTCACTCAGCGCTCATTCCCTTTCCGTGGCCATGGAAACGGGGGGATGCAAACAGGACCCCCCAACTGCTACACCCGCCACGCTCCTCACCCTGGGCAGCGACACAAAGATCGCACAGCGCTTGAAAAACGCACGGGCTGCAGCGGAGAGGCACCGAAAGCGCCCCAGGTGATTCCGCGGGGATGCTCCGATAAGGGTTTGCCATCGCTGCAGCACAAAGAGCTCACCCCTTACAGTGTGTGGGACGGTAGGACAGGCAGAGAGCGAGAATTAAACAACAGCAGAACTGGCCACAGAGCCAGATCTCTCTTGTCAAGGATTAGGTTTAAAATGTGTTCTTAAAGTTAACAATTTTTCTTTAATTTTATCTGGCTTTGATAAAAATGTATGATTTATTAATTTGCCAGTGTAAATGCTACAAATACTTATGGCTAAAAGGACAGCCAGTCCTTACTGCCAGTAATACATAATTGTAACCATCTCTTCTGCTCTTGTTCATATTTAGCCCTAGGTCTAAATTGTATGAATTGCAAGCAGTGTTGTAAGTTTGTAAGTTTTGAGAGCTTTTAATTTACTATTACTTCGTACTCTGCATATATGTTACAGTACAGCTAATTCTTGTTTTCAGTTTCAAACTTTAACTTTTGCAGTTTTCTAAACTCCTGACCTCAGAAATCGTGAACCTGTCAAATGAACTTCTTAGCCCCACTGTGGCAAGGAAAAGCTGAAAAATGAAATGTTGTAGCTATAAGATAAAAAGACAGGAAAAAATAAACAGAAATATCCAAAATGTATTTAAAATATGAAAACTCAAAGCAGTTTTAACAGTAGTACCAGTTCAACAATAAGTTGCATTTATGGGGTTTTCCCCTCCCTTTGCCCTGCTGACTGTCCCTCTGACACACACCTAAATGCTTTCATGGGAACATGATCAGAGGAACTCTGAAAGTGATGTAAGATGAGCTTGAAATAGTGTTGCAAAGAACTAAATAAAAGTAGGAAGGAAAGACTTCTTCCCCTTGGGTACTAGAAGAACTTGTGAAACCATTTGAACGATTTGCCTCGGGGGAAACAAGGGGAAAGGACACATCCAACTGTGTGTATGAACAATCCTGTCTATTCCTGCTGTTCAGCCTTCCCTTTCCAACGTTCTGTGGGCAGGACTGTGCCCTGCTGTGTGCTCCCCTCAAGCCCTGGGACACTGCACCATGTCAGAACCGTTTATTTCTCAGGGGTTTCTCCATTCAGCTGTGCCCCAGTGCTCCCTGCAGAGCAGCTCCCAGCACACTGCGCTGCTCTCTGCTGCTCCCGGGACAGCCAGTGAAGGGCTGCTGCCATCAGCTGAAACACCAGTGCTAACGCTGCTGCCACAAGTAAATGAGACTTTCACTCATTCCTAAACCATCTGAGGAATGAGTAGAAGCTGCTTTCCCCAGTGTTCATGTGTTAGAGCCAGCCGGGGCTTCTCCAATCTTTTATTCTGATCCAAAGGAGCACTCCAGAACAGAAAAATACACTCTAGTGAGACAAGAAATCACAGACCCCATAAACTCAGAAATACCCAGACCATGTGTGCATGTACAGACTGTTAATCCCAATACCAATCCCAGCTTTGGTACAGGAAGCAGCCAGCTTTCTGCTGAGGTGTGGCAGAGCTGCCAGAACTGCAGTGACATCAGCAGGGATCTTCCTCTCGGGTATGGGCAGGAGGAGAGCACAGCATCCTCCAACCCTCAGCTTCTCCAGGGCACTGCCCCTACTCCCGAGGCTGCATGGGCTCACTTCCCTCTCAGACATCTAAGAGAGGTGCTAAGGGCAGAATTTGTCACATAGGCCTGTTTCTGCCCAGACACTGCCTGAAACTGCTGGTAGCTCCGGAGAGCCACAACAGAGCCCTGCAGCAACAGGGTGGGCAGATTGTACAGTCCAAAGTGTCTGTTTAGTGACCAACCACAACAACTGTCAGAGTTATCACAGGGATACAAACACACAGGCGCTGGGGGCTGACAGAATTACAGTCAGGAAGCTAGCATGCATTTCCATTTTTATTTCAAAAGATCAATTTCTAACTTCAAATATGTAAGAAAAACAAATACATAAATAGGGAGACATTGCATACTTACAAAATACATTGAGATTCTCAGTTTCACAACTGTTCTCTGAATGTACAACTGGAAGGAAACAAGCACAGAAATAACCTCTGTAATCAATCTCCTACCAATCTGCTTCTAACCTGAGCAGCACATCTTGCTAGGTGGGCAGCTCACATGACTCTGAAACTACACTGCTTTGAACTCTCTGAGTGCATTCGTAGAAAAGCACATCCACTGAGAAGTGGGGGAACAGAATACAGGCAAAGAAACGTTCTCTCTGTTTCTCCAGACTGCCACTAAGCATGGCCCAGCTTGTGAGCTGGCTGTGTGAGCCACTACATCTCCCACTGGTCCCAAGAAGATGCAGCAGCTTGAGAAGCCCTTGCTCTCTGAAAAGGCCTCTTGCTACAACCTGGACTACAGTACTGCAAGGGAAAAGGACAGGACTTAAAGCATTTCCTCCTGTCAACCCTGTACAGGCTGCTGGGGAATTTTGGGGTGTCCCAAAACTAAGAGCTGGTCTGTGTGGCTGAGATCAGCCAGGCAAGAATCCCACGACTAAGGCAAACAGGGCATCAAGGTATAATAAGAGTGAAAACATGCCAGACCCAGAAAAGATATGGCTTTGTGTGTGGAAAGGTAAGAGGCAGAAAATCCCCCAAGCATTTACACATCCTCTTTCCACCATCCTGTTTGTCACGTCCTCAGGTGCTGCTGGAAACCCTCATGTACAAACCCCCCATGTTCTGTGACCCACAGGCACATTGAGGCTACACGTGAAAGGGAAATTCCATCAAAAGAAATGAAACAAAACTGATGACACTTATAACCATTAGTCTGGCCTAAATGAATCCTTGGTGTAATTTTCTTTCTAATACAATGAAAATTACTGAGTATGAATATTTTCCATATAACTTCCCCAATCTTATATTCCTATGGTTTGCAATACATGTAATGAAGAAATTAACTGAACCATCAGAACCTGGCATGCCTCCGGGTGCTGTTCAGTCTTTGGGACTTGACTTACTATCACCAATGTTACAGAGTTTATGTTTCAAGACTTTAAATGGAGGCATCAGGTCTTGGTGTGCTTCCTGGTGACTCTCATTGCTCAAAGTCAGTGGTTTGCTACTGAGGAGTCTGAAATGAGTAATCGTGTTATTCCAGAATTTGGTTCCTCAGCACTTCATTCCTCTCCAGAGAAAGCCGTTGAAGATCCTTCCAAATATCAGGATGATCCTCCAGCTCTTCATACAAGGACTGAACAATGTCCAGTTTCCTGTAGTCCATCGGGCTGACCAAACTGCGCACAACCTGCAGACATCTCTCCTTCAGGGTGAACACTGCAGTGGAACACAAATCCAACACAACCTTGTCATGAGGGCTCTCAGTGCTGCTCCAATGTCGATGATGCTGCTCTGAGCACGTGAACACAGCCCACAGCAGTGTCACCATCACAGGCTGGGCTCACCAGAGAGAGGAGGGCCATGGTTCCTACCATGGGGCACCTATGAACCCCCTCAGGGATGTATTTAAAGGATAGCTCTGCCAATAGCTCTATCCAACACAACAGCTCTACCTAGAGCTCCTCACCATCTTTCCAGTATCTGGGCAGGTTGAATTTCACGAGGTTCTGGTTTCTCACTAATCCCAGCAGGTCCAAAGAGACCGAGTTCCGAATTTCCTAGGGCACGTATGTTCCTGTCCCTTACCTGGCAGCGTGATGTCAGCTTTGGTCACATTGGGGGCCGCTATGAACAGCTCCTGCTGGTTGACGAGCAGCCCGTCATCGGTCCCCGCATCCCGGAACAGCCACAGGTGCCCTGCGAGGGAGCAAAGTGGCAATGCACCAATTGTGGCAATTTTAATGAGTGGCTTTGAGGGGCATCTGCTCCCAAGGGACCGAGCTGCTCTCCAGCTCAGCTCACTGTGCACAGACCACTACCATGGTGCCAGTCAGTGGTATGAACGGGGAGAGGAAAGGAAAAAGGGGAAAAAGAGACAAAAACAGAAATTAAAGGGAAAAGGCGCAAAGGAAATGGGAAAAGGAGAGGGGAAAAGAAGGAATAAAGGCAAAGGATATGGAGAGAGAAATGGGGAAAAGGAAGGGAAAAATAAAAGTCGAAGAAAGAAAAAGGGAAGAGAAAGGATAAGGAAAAACAAGGGGGAGGGCAGGGAAAAAGGCCAATCGCACCGCCACCATCTCCCCCAGGCGGCCCGGTCCGTCCCGCCGCACCCACCCCGGTAGCTGCGCATGACGCGGCCCGTGCGCGGCTGCAGCACCGGGTACCGGCGCGGCCGGCCCTCGAAATCCAGCCAGACGGGCAGCACGCAGCGGGGACTGTGGTTGTTGAACACGACCTCAGAGAGCTCCCGCGTGTTGACAGAACGCAGGACGGGCTGAGGCTCAGGCTCGACCGCACCCGGAGCGCCCGGGCCCGGCGGCGCCATGGCATCCCGGAACCGCCCGGACCCCGCCCGCGCATGCGCCAGGAGCGCCCCGGTCAGCCTCAGCCCGGCCCCGGTACCGCGCATGCGCCACGAGCTGCTCTGCCTCTGCCTCAGCCCGGCCCCGGTACCGCGCATGCGCCACGAGCGGCTCTGCCTCTGCCTCTGCCTCAGCCCGGCCCCGGTACCGCGCATGCGCCAGGAGCGGCTCTGCCTGTGCCTCTGCCTCAGCCCGGCCCCGGTACCGCGCATGCGCCAGGAGCGGCTCTGCCTGTGCCTCTGCCTCAGCCCGGCCCCGGTACCGCGCATGCGCCAGGAGCGGCCTGCTGTGCCTCTGCCTCAGCCCGGCCCCGGTACCGCGCATGCGCCAGGAGCGCCCCGGTCAGCCTCAGCCCGGCCCCGGTACCGCGCATGCGCCACGGAGCGGCTCTGCCTCTAGCCTCAGCCCGGCCCCGGTACCGCGCATGCGCCAGGAGCGGCTCTGCCTCTGCCTCAGCCCGGCCCCGGTACCGCGCATGCGCCAGAGCGGCTCTGCCTCTGCCTCAGCCCGGCCCCGGTACCGCGCATGCGCCAGGAGCGGCTCTGCCTGTGCCTCTGCCTCAGCCCGGCCCCGGTACCGCGCATGCGCCAGAGCGGCTCTGCCTCTGCCTCAGCCCGGCCCCGGTACCGCGCATGCGCCACGAGCGGCTCTGCCTCTGCCTCAGCCCGGCCCCGGTACCGCGCATGCGCCACGAGCGGCTCTGCCTCTGCCTCAGCCCGGCCCCGGTACCGCGCATGCGCCACGAGCTGCTCTGCCTCTGCCTCAGCCCGGCCCCGGTACCGCGCATGCGCCAGGAGCGGCTCTGCCTGTGCCTCTGCCTCAGCCCGGCCCCGGTACCGCGCATGCGCCACGAGCGGCTCTGCCTCTGCCTCTGCCTCAGCCCGGCCCCGGTACCGCGCATGCGCCGGGAGCGGCTCTGCCTCTGCCTCAGCCCGGCCCCGGTACCGCGCATGCGCCACGAGCGGCTCTGCCTCTGCCTCAGCCCGGCCCCGGTACCGCGCATGCGCACAGCGCACAGAGCGCACAGCCCGGGCCTGTCCTGAGGGAGCCCGCCTTGTCTTGAGGGAGCCCGGCCGCGATGGCGCTGTCCCGCACAGGGCCGCGCCCAACCCTTGCAACAAACGGACCAAAAAAAGCTGCTATTCCTCAGTGTCTGCTGCTAATCTTCCATACAAACAAAACTGCATGCTTTCACAGCAACCGCTTCAAACTGTACAACTCAGAGCACACATTCACACTTGTAACAGGGCAGAGCAGATTATTCCTGTACACTATGTCCTTCCTGCATTCTTCAATTTGGACATGAACCAGAAAAAGACCACAATTAGGGCTTATCTCTATGCAAAACTTCAAAAACTTTATTAATTGTTAATTAACCTCTGAACAGTTACACATACTTAACATGGACACAACTATAATGCAAATGGCAAATTGGCAATGTGTTTCCAGTCTCTGGTGAGCAGAGTAAGAGGTTTGAGAAATCGTAGTATGGTCAAAGAAGAAAAAAAACATTTGCAACAATATTTCTGTGAATACTGTGGCAGCAGAACTACAGTAGTTAAAACACCTAAGAAATACAAATTGCCACTTTAGTGTGTCCACAGTAGACACTGAAAACATGAACTTTTAAATAAAACTGCTAAAAGAATCTCTGTTCTCAAACAGTAACTACAAACCATTTTTCTAAGGCTCTGTGAGTTACCCCCTCAGCCATGGCAGTGGAACACTAAAATATGGATTAGACGTTTACTGGTAATTAGCACTAAGTGAGGTAACAGGCAAGAGAACCAGTAGCACAGCACACTGTTTGCAGCTGGAATTTGCTTATCACACCAGATACTGGCTTAGTATTCATACTGAGCAATGGTATAAATTAGAAAATTAAATTAGAGATACTACCTCTGAACCGTTTAAGGTGACAATCTTAGTAATACTGTTAGTAAGTTTAAGATACAGATTGGTAAATGAATTGTTACCCCCACAGCTGCCTCAACAATTATTCTACTGTAAGTGGAAGAAATGAACGTTTAACTGAAACATACAAGGGAAGACTCAGACCAAGGAAAGAATTACTAATTCCACTACTGAGTTTAAGTTTGGGTGGCACGGAGCAGAGGTGATATAAGTAATAAGGTTTCAGAACACACAGTAGAAGGGGCAGCTCTTGTGTTGATCCCGAGTTTCTGCATAGGCCGTTTGGCTTTGGAACCAACAGACCCATGCCCTCGGTGTCTGCTTTACCAGATGGCTGCTGTACAAAGTCTCTTGTCTTGTTCCACTCAGTTTACCAGGACCTCCTCTCTTCTGCTCTCTCCCAGGTGCGCCTCAGCAGATACACCGCAGCGTGGAGTCCCCCCACGTTCACCCACACGGTCTGAGCTCTGCGCCAGATATGTCCCACACGTGATAAGGCCTGCAAGCCAAAACCAGACAAAGAATGGCATTAATAACATTACTTTGTATTATTCTATATCATGTCTGATGGCAACATCAAGGGACTTTCCAGATCCAAAACTGCATTTAAATGTTACTAATTTTTGCTCTGTAAATGGAGTATCTTTTGTAACGATGACAGCTTATAATTTTTCCCTCAATGTTACTTTCAAGTACAACCAGATTAGATTTTCTCTCACAGAACAAACCTTGGCAAAGCATTTCTTGTCCTGGGTAAGCAGCACAGCCCTGCCTGTCCCCGGGGTGCAGATCCGGCCCATCTCCATCAGGCACGCTGGGTACAGATCCCAGTTCTTCTTCTTGGACCCCATCCTGCAAGACACATTCAGATCTCCATTGTGATCACCAATACCAGTTCACTGCTCCCAGACACTGATCAGTCATTCAGGGCCACAGCTACTGACACTTTCCAGGTTCATTTTTAACACAGACTCCGTCACTCCCTCCCAACCAAGCCCAGGTCAGTACCCAACTGGGGAGAAGCTTTGCCCTGGAGCAGCAGAGTGCCCACAGCCGCATCAGCGAGGCCCAGCACCCTCACAGCACAGCTCACCTCTTCCCAAAGGGCATGTCTGTCACCACAATGTCCACAGAGCCAGTCCGCAGGGGCAGGTTACAGATATCCCACTGGATGATGTCCAAGGGAACGCCCAGGCCGCTGCTGCTGCAACAGCAAAGGCAGTTACCTCAGACATGAGCACGCACAATGTTTTTACTCTGGGAGGTCTAGAACGCTGGCACCAAAATAAACAGGAAAGTATGAACCAGACACTCAAAATGGATCAATGCAAAGCAGATTTCTGTGGATACAGTGCTGCAGGAAAGGAAAATCCCGCATGCTCCTCTCACCTGTCCTTACTCTCGTTTTTCCTCAGTAAGGAGCAGATGTTGTTTGCTGCCCTCTTCACTGCCTGAGGGCTGTTATCCCCTGCAATGTGGTAGCAGTAGGGCCATTCTGTAGCTCCCTGGGGGGGAAATCATAATATGCAATGTCAGCATCAACTTTGCTTGACTGAAAAAAACCCCAGAATAATTTCTCAAACAACAGAATACAACAAAGCGACTTCAAGTGGATGGCAGGGAATTTAGAACTCTTTAACAGATAATTCTATTATGCACCTTTAAAGCTCAAAATACTTTTCGATTTAGTTTCTTCCTGCTATGTCCTAGGGAAGGAAAATGAGGTCATTTACAAAAAGTAAAGTATTCGTATCTGTTCAAAAGTTGGTGAGATTGGAGCTTACTATTGAGTCATTACCAAGAAGACACACTTATTATTCAGTTGCAGATACAGACAAGTTTGAGTAAGTTTCAGAAAATCAAGGAAGAATCACCTCTATTGGTATCGCACCCGTACCACACATGGGATCAACTATGATATCTGTGGGCTGGGGATCACAGAGTCTGAGGAAGAGAAGAAAAGATATGGTGAGAAATGTCTTAAAAACCTGCATTTCTGTAAAGAAGGGAAAACAAGCTATTTCAATCACTCCGATTCTACACTTTTAACAAAAAACTTAATGTGATTATTTTTTCCACTTGTTAATTACTATTTTATAACCAGCAATACAGTGAAATACTTTCAAGAATGTAATACACTATTTTGGAACTTGGCTAGTACAGCAAATGTTTAATTTCCTTGGCTGGGAAACACCCTCTGTTATTACAAGGCAGTGGGGGAGCTAAAAGGTCCAATTTCTGAAACAAAATGATTTGTTAAGTGAGCATAATACAACACAACTGCCCTGACCTGAGCATGCCGTACGCCAGAGTGGAACGCAGTGTTGTGGGTCCAAAGTGTGTGATATTTCGTCTGTGGAGACTCTCTTCAGTTAATGCAATCCCCACCACGACTTCATTGTTGTGAATGTTCAAAAGAACCTGAAGAAAAAAACTTGAAGTGAATTTCAGGAGTAACAAGCTTTTCACAGAATGCCTGGTAAATATTCATGGGAATCTGAGATGGTAATTTAAAATCCCAGAATGACATATAAAAGAGCTTTTCTTCTTGGAAGTAAAGCAAAGCACCATTTTAATAGGACAGAATTCAGGAGAGCACTCACACACTCTCCCATTCACACTGAATCTGTCACACAAGACTTCTCAAAGTGCTATAACCATTGCTCTGGCTTTTTAAAAGGTTTGGTTTGTGAATTTGGGGGAGAAGCCAGGTACGTCCTGCAAGACATAGTGAAGCATCTGCAAAGCAGCAACAGAAATTGTATTTGTGGTGGGGACCACATTAACTAGGAAGTGACATCTCATTCCAGGGCACTGGCCAGCCCTTAGTAAACCTGCACGAAAAACTTAAGTCTTTCTGCCCCTCAAAAACGGTGCTCCCACAACCACCAGCAGCCAGGGATACTGGCTGTATTTTCCAGCCCCTGCTCTCCCCTGACAGGAAATAAACACAGGACAGCAGTTGTTAACTCTTCCTGTCCCCTTCACCCCAAAACCAGCTTCCATATGGAGTATCTTCTGGTAATTTAGACTTATATTAAACAATCTATTAAGGAAAGATTTACTGAAGGTGAAAGCAAGGCAAGTGCTTGGATCAGAGAACACATATAATGTGCTAGGAAAATGAATGCTTCAAGGGAGGCCAGTTTCAGCATTACCAGTTTTCAGTTCCAGAGTCTCTGGAAGGCAGATTGGTGATCTCTAACCATCAGAATTAAGAACTAAAAATTTGTCCAGCAGAAACAGAGGTATTTCCAACACACACCATTATACCTCCACATCAAAATTAGTCATGTCAGCTTTCCACTGGAAGTGCTCCTGCACAGCTCCACCGAAGTCTCTGGCAGCCTCATTGGATGTGAAGCTGTGCTTGTCTCCAGCCCTGTTGCACGTCACTCGGAACCTCAGCACCTTGGGCTCTCCTTCGCCGGTCTGCCCGTCCCCAGCCTTGGTGCCACTCTCAGAACTCGCCTGCACTTCACCTTTCACATCTGATTGCTCATTATCTGCCTCCTGCTCCACCCCATCTCTGGATGCCACTCCTTGGGGTTTCTCTGTATTCTGCCCACCAGCCACAGCCTCAAGGTTTTGGGCACAGTCCTCCTGGTCATTAGTGTTACTTTGGTCTGCTCCACCCTCTTCTCCACCATCGTTCATCCTCTCTCTGCTTGCAGTACTCTGCAGATTGTGTTTTTTGCGTTTAGTCTTTTTCTTTTTCAAGCTGTTGTTCAACTCCCAAACTTTCAATGGATCAGTCCAGCACAGCTTTTTAACCAAATCTTCCAAGTCCTTTAGAGCATCTTCCTTTAACAGACAGAAAAAGTTGTAGTTTGAAGTTACTCCATCCATTTAAAAGTTATGCTTTATATTTAAGTCTCTCAAAGTAGTTTATTAAGCATTTACCCATCTACATGTTTAAGCAAAACTTAGAGGTTTTTGTCTGGTTTTTTTTGTCACAACTAAACAGAATTACACTGAAAATCACAAGACCCACAGGATTTCATCATTTATCTTGTAAAATGAACAACTAAGTTAAGTGACCAAAGAGACACTTCATTTTCCTGTGTTTGTGACCTACAAACATGGCATCAGCTCTCATCCCAAATTTTGCCAATGCAAAATATTTAACTAGAAATTATGTTAGAATGATGCCTGATGATTTTTGCTTTTCCTTTTTACGCTTTCTGTACCCTCTATGCATCCTCCTGTGCCCCTTAGCCCACATGTTTATAATTGCTGTAGCCTGATATTCCAGCTTAGTTTAGGAATTCTACTAGGCAGAGAGACCAAACATCCTGAGGAAGGAGTCAGCGTGCCCTGTGCTATCTTAAACCCGAGCTCAGCCTTGAGTGAAGCCTTCTGTCTAGAACATCTTGTGTAAACTGAGCTCTGGCCTCATCTGGGGGGGATTCATTAGAATAAAGAGACATTATTGCATTCGTTAAGTTTCTTATTAGAAAATCCTAGACAGATATGCTAATTCCTGAAACCTATAAAACTTGTACCCGTGCTGTACACGGGTGTGCGTTCTGCCATCAAGTTGTGCACCTGAAATCCCAAATACCAAAGTAAAACCCTTTTTATCCCCTTAACCGTGTCTGTGTCATTATTAAAACTGGCCTTTCAAGGCAAAAGGACAACATGGCCACAGATCCATTTACAAGCCAGAAAACAGGAACTGAAATAATATCACAAATAGAAAACTTGTTAAACAAATAGAATGCTTTGATACTAGTCTTAAATTAGAAACCCCAAACACTTCAAACCCCAGAACTGACTGAAAAATGAGGAGTAACTCACCTTATTTTCTTTAAATTCATAGTATTTGAACTCCTGAACAACAACAAATAAATTATCCACTGACCTCAGACGATGGACCTGGAAGAGACGAGAATGCACGGCGACCCATTACTAACGGTGTGCCATGGGGGCTGTGTTTAAACTCGTTACAATTTTGATGTTTTATGTGGAGGTTTCAGAGACCACGGTTTTCCACCTTTAGTCCCCAAGGGAGTTATCAGTTTACGTCTTTGCACTGATTAACGTTCCCATCGATCATTTCATGTCCCTTCAAACTCCGGTAAAGGAGGATACAGCTGCTGCACGCAGGCCGGCCGCGATGGGTGCAGAATGATGTCGGTACCGGCGGCCATCCCCACCGAACCGAACCGGGCTGGGCTGGGACACACCGAGCCGAACCGGGCTGGGACCGACCAAACCGGGCTGGGACACACCGAACCGGGCTGGGACACACCGAACCGAACCGGGCTGGGACCGACCAAACCGGGCTGGGACCGACCGAACCGGGCTGGGACACACCGAAACCGGGCTGGGACACACCGAGCCGAACCGGGCTGGGACCGACCAAACCGGGCTGGGACCGACCGAACCGGGCTGGGACACACCGAACCGGGCTGGGACACACCGAACCGGGCTGGGACACACCGAACCGGGCTGGGACACACCGAACCGAACCGGGCTGGGACACACCGAACCGGGCTGGGCTGGGACACACCGAACCGAACCGGGCTGGGACACACCGTACCGGCGGCCATCCCCACCGAACCGAACCGGGCTGGGCTGGGACACACCGAGCCGAACCGGGCTGGGACACACCGAGCCGAACCGGGCTGGGACACACCGAACCGGGCTGGGACACACCGAACCGGGCTGGGCTGGGACACACCGAACCGGGCTGGGACACACCGAACCGGGCTGGGACACACCGAACCGGGCTGGGCTGGGACACACCGAACCGGGCTGGGCTGGGACACACCGAACCGGGCTGGGCTGGGACACACCGAACCGGCCCAGGCACCGCGGGGCCAGCGGGGTGGGGTGGGGTGGGGTGCAGCGGGCAGCCCGCACAGACCTGCGGCAGCCTCTGGGCCGGAACCTGGAAGTAGATCTTGCCCCGATCCCTGCTGATCCTGGAGGCCGAGCCCAGCTTCTCCTGCACCTCCTCGGCCGCCGTCTGCTCGAAGCCGGTGGGCACGGTGGCGCCGATAACGGCGGTGAGCTCCGCGTCCTCCGGGCCTGGGCCTTGGCCTGGGGCTGGACCCGAACCCGGACCCGAACCCGGGCCCAGCCCCGCATCGCCGGCCGCCTCCGCTTCAGCCATGGGGCCGCCGAGACCCTCGGAACCGACACCGGGATCACCCAGGACAGCCGGTGCTGCCGTCCCCGGGATCAGCCGGTGCTGCCGTCCCCGGGATCACCCAGGACAGCCGGTGCTGCCGTTCCCGGGATCACACAGCTCGGCCGGTGCTGCCGTTCCCGGGATCACACAGCTCGGCCGGTGCTGCCGTTCCCGGGATCACACAGCTCGGCCGGTGCTGCCGTTCCCGGGATCACCCAGGACAGCCGGTGCTGCCGCCCCACGTGCCGCCGCCGCCCGCCCCTTCCCTTTCCGCTTCCGCGCCGGCGGCACCGCCCCGGGCCTGCGCTGCTCCGGGAGCGGTGTGGAGGCTGGGCTGGGCCGGTGATCGCCACGCGCGGCTCGGTGCGTGTTCCAGCCTGGAACACCAGCATTCATTCATTCATTCATTCATTGTTGGTGGAGCACTGGCGGGCCCGCGGCTCAGTCCCGGTTCCGAGCCCAGCACTCCGGGCCGTGGGTCACCCGGGGCTGAGCTCCCGAGCTGGGCTGCGGGGTCCTAATATTGTCCTGGAATCGTCATTATTTGTCTCACAGTATTGGCACACAACCGCAGAACATTTGCCATACACTTAATTGATTAAAATTAATAACTTAGCCTGTAATTAGGACCAGACCAGATTTCTCCAAGTCCAATCCAACCTGCCCTTCTGAGTTAGAGAGAACCCCCTTCTGGTTCACATGTGAACTTCTGAACATCACCGTGCTGTGATGAATGTTCGGGGCTGATATCTGACTGATTGTTTAACAGATTCTGCAGCACTGGGTTTTTTAGAGGCTACAGGGAGATGCCTTCTGAGTTAGTTGAACTCAATCTGTGAAGTCAGCCATGGGGAATCCAGGCTTCACTTGAAACCCAGCTCGTTGGCATCAAATCACGGAGGTATTATAAAGTGAAACTGGGAACGTTGTGCAACTCTGCAGAGTGCAGAGTCCAGAAGAAACTCCAGGTTTAAATTTTCTCACTGTTTTTCTGCAATTTAGTGATTTGTTTGTTCTATATCCATGACTACATGGCTGCTAGGAGCAGACTTTTTTCATCATATGCGGCTCATGAAATACTTGCAGCCGTGGAAATAATTCAGGGATTGTGAGTCTCCTGGGCTGTGGATCCCAATCCTCTGGCTAGGTGTTCCTGCTCTCTAGATACCCCTCCAGCATACCTCACTCTGGGCTAGAGGGAATGCCCTCAGCAGGGACAGGGATTTGAGTCAGCTGCAAAAACAGTGAAGTCAGAGAGAGAACCACAGCTTGTATTTTTGGAATTGGGAAACATGATGATCTTCAAACTCATTTCATGAGTAGGAGGAAAGATTGCCCTTTGCAGGAATGAATCCAACTTAGCACTGGTATGGGTCACTCACCCAAATTCCTATCGGTAAGATTTTGGATTGCAGTGTGTGGAACTCCCTCCATAACACTGAACCCATTACCTGTGTGTGCTCATTGCTCCTGTGGTGGCCTTGGTAGTCGTCTCTGCTTGTGGTGCATTTAAGGGCTTTGATATCTTCCAGGGCACCAACAGTATGTGGCTCCTGCACGGGGATGACACTATTCAATCAGTTCAATCCGCTGTGTGTTGTTTTGTGGGGTAAATCAGTAGGTGGAAGTGAGCTTTAGGGAGGTGCCAGTTGTCCCAAATTCTTGGTTACGCTCACTTGATGATTTCCCAGTACCTTCATCTCACAGGAGAGTGTGGAGGTGTCAGTCACTGTCTCTGCTGACCCGGTTCTTCTTTTTCGACCTGGATGAGCTGTGAACTGGAGCTGTTTTGGATGAGAAGTGACAGCTGAGGGAGCAGAGAGCAGCATCTCATCCCCCTGTTCCATCCTGAACCACACTCACACTGCAAGCCATTTGTGGATTTGTGGGATTCAGTTTAGTGTGAAATATGTCAGAGCAAAGATCTTGCGGTGTGGTTGCTGAGTTTTCGTAGCAGTTTCTTAGCATTTGCAGCACTGTTTCATGCTGCATAGCCATGGTATTGCTCAATCAGGTTATGAAACAGTGACCTTGTGGGTGTTTGTTCAGGAAATGGGGCTCCCTCTGCTCTGGCCCAGCCCCTGTGCATGCTGCAGCTTCCCTGTGAGGCTGCAGCAGCCTCTGGTGCTGGTGTCAGCTCCATTTCCTCCTCTGGAGCACATGCCAAGGGCTGGGTGCCAAACACTGCAATGAAACAGCTCTTGGAAGAACCCAGAGCAGGAGTGCAGGAGCACATGGAGGGATGCCAGGGCTACAGAAACAGGAGCCTGGATGGTGCTTGGGCAGAGCTGCAGCCTCCAGCGCTGGTTCCCTCAGTGCAGCAGAAGGGAAGGAGCTCTTCATGCTGGAGACCACTGTTAGCCTTTTGCTGTAAATATTTCTGGGCTATCTGCACATCTGCCTGGGAAAACTAGCCAGATGCCAGAGGGTGAGAGAAGGAGAAGATGAGCAAACATGAGATGAGCAGGTCGGTGGTACTGCACTGGGAAGGAGATAGTGCAGAACGTGCTGGGAGAGCCCAGAGCACAGGTCATGCTGTCTGGGAACAGGAGACGTGGGACTGGTTTGTAAAGATTGGGAATCAAGGCGTTCAGAGATGACTAGAACTCTGCAAGGAGCTCTTTTTGAGTTGAGAGAGCAAAAGGATGAAAAAATAATATCCTGAATGCAGGTAAACCAGCATCTTGTGATAAGATAAAGGCGGGCTTTTATCTACAACTTGACTGGCATTTGATTTGTCCTATGGAAAGTCAGATTGTGAGCACTGGGGAAGCACGAGCTTCCTCTGAAACAATGCTGTGTCCTTTGGACCAACAAAATTACAATGAAAACAACAGCAGCTCAGGATTTTGTTTGACATCTGAGACTTTACCATGCTCTTGGATTATATTTTTCTATGCAGTTTTGAGGCAGGGGAGCTTAATTAAAACCTGAAATGAGAGGTCACCTCAGCCTTTATTTCAAATTCAAATCCCCACAATGTGTTGTCTCTCACACAAGCACTGACCGTGAGTCCCTGGCACTCAGCCAGGCTCTGTTGTTTGTATTACAGTTGAGTTGCCAGTTAGATCTGACAGTGTTTTTTGCCGATTCTGGGCACGCGGACAGCTGGCACAGTTCTGCTGAGTTCCTGATTTCCACATGTGTTCCGTTCTTCTTCTCAAATGTTGGGAGCTGCTGGATCCACGTGCAGAGACCCTGCAATGCCAGTGCTTTGGAACAGGAGCCCCATAAGGCAGGGTGGTGTCCTGACTGGAGAGAAGCTGTGAGAATGACAGGAATGACAGCCCTGCAGACCCAGAGCCACAGAGCACGGAGCCTCGGGGATCTGCTGCAGGGAATTGGGGTCCTGCTGCAGGGAATTGGGGTCACTGCTGCAGGGAATTGGGGTCCTGCTGCAGGGAATTGGGGTCCTGCTGCAGGGAATTGGGGTCCTGCTGCAGGGAATCGGGGTCACTGCCTTGTCTTCTGGCAGTGAAATGAATAAAAAGGCCCATCTGGATCTTGGAGAAGGTGAAACCTCAAGCATGGTGGACTGTGTTTCTGCTTTGCCTTTGGAGATGACTGATTCAAGCTTTTGCTTGGTATTTTCAGGGCAGTGCCTTCACTCCTGGGCTGTGTTTTTGGAGACGCCTCAGGGTATAAAGTTTTCCCTTCTGGAGCAGTGTACTCCTGAGAGGTCTGTACTTTGGGAACACACTCTGGGCACATACCCTGCTGCCTCCCATGTCAGAGGTCCTTCACCTGGGATGAGTTACAGGATGCAGCCCATTTTGGCAGCATGGAGAGCTGAGTGCTGTGCTGCCCATGGTGCTAGCAGGAGGAAGAGGATGCAGAGGAGGGGTGGGAGGCAGCAGGGCAGTGCAGACCTCACAGCAGTGCTGTGGCCATAGCTCACTGAAGCCCTGCAGGAAGGCACTGTCTACTGGCTCAGAGCTCAGCCCAGCTTAGGGTTTGCTCAGTGAGTCTCAAGGTGCTCCTGTCCCGGGCTGTCTGATCCCCACAGTTCTGCCTCAGCATTCCCTTCCTTTGCCTCAGCATTCCCTTCCTTTGCCTCAGCATTCCCTTCCCTGCAGCGTGGCTGTTCTCATATTAGGAGGGCGGGCTTTTCCCTTCAGACTGAAACTCACAGGTATGAAAAGTGTACAGTAATTTTAAAAGATTTTCTAGTATTGTTAAACTGGTAGTTTGTCTTATACCATGTAATTTTTATTGTCTTGACAAAATATCTTTTGTCCTCATTTCCTCCTCAAGGCGTTTGAATCTAAGTACATTTAAGCATCTATGGATCTGTGTGCATTTAAATAATAGTTAATGGTTGTGCCACTGTCACTGTAAACCACATTTTTCTTACTGCAGTGATTAGGGGCGGACAGGAAAAGAAAATGTACCATTATGATTGGCACATGAGCAACCAGTGCCAAATCCATGCCAACACAAATTAATGCAGCTTTTTTTTTTTTTTTTCTGGATAGCAATCATGGCTATACTTAGAACATGCTGGGACATTCCTGATCCTGTCTAAAGGATTGAGTGGCATCACAGGAGGAGCCAGTCCATCCTGGCAGTGTTGGTGGGATGCACAGCTCTGCTGGGAACACCCGAGTGCCTTCAGGGCTGCAGGAACAGACCTTGGGCCACAACTGCTGCTGCTCTGCCACCTCCACATTTCACAGTCAACACAACATGAATTCAGAAAGAGGGGAAGAAGGAACCAAACATCAGGGTGTAACTGAAAAACAGCAGAGCTGCAATTTCTGTTGAATCTCTTGGAGCCTCCCTGATGATTTCCTCCAGTGACCATAGTGCTGTCATTGCAGGGCACAGTTCTCCAGCTGAAGGGACCTGCTCACACACAATTGATTTCACTGCTGTTGTTGAGAATTCTAGTTTTCTGGGCCTCCCTGTTGTGCAAGCTCCCCTTATCAAGAGCATATCTGTTACGTGACACTCGTCTGTGCTCTGAGGCTCTGCCAGCACGGCAAGGCAGCTTGGAGCACACAGCAAATCTGCTTCAACCGCCTCAGAACAAAAGCCTAATGTAGTGTGCAAAATAGAGGGAGACAAAAAGGATAAAAATCAAATTAGATTCACTGTGTACATGAATTGTCAAATCCAAAGCACTGTGATGCTGGTAACAGAGGGAAGAAAACAGCTTTAAAAACATAGCATGAAAGTGGATTGCTGTCCTTGCCTCACTTTGGGAGTCTCTTTGTGTCCTGCAGGCACAGCAGGGCTGAGATGTGCCTGCAGCAGTTGCTGTGGTGCTTTAATCCTTCCCTGGCTGCCCCAGGCATCTGTTGTGTGCCCATGGTGCTCACTGGAGGGGCTGCTGCCAGAGCTCACTGCGTGCCAGGGCAGCCCCAAGCTGAGCCCCACTGCAGTGTGTGACAGCTCAGGATTCCCTGGAGCTGAGCAGCATCACTGTCAGGGCTGAGGCAGGGCCTGTGACCCT
Organism: Malurus cyaneus samueli; assembly: GCA_009741485.1. Taxonomy (NCBI): domain Eukaryota; kingdom Metazoa; phylum Chordata; class Aves; order Passeriformes; family Maluridae; genus Malurus; species Malurus cyaneus. Next base: position 21,087,136 of record CM019225.1, read on the forward strand.
CCTAGAGAGTGGCACCTTGGAGCTTGGCCATGGGGGCACCTCACTGATGTGGATGTGGCTCAAGCCCTGTGCAGAGCCAGCTCCAGACATGCTGACACAGCACGGCAGCAAAGTGCTTAGGCTGCTTCAGCTCTTCCAGGAAGGTTTGGCTGATGCTGCTCCAGTAAACAGCCTTCCTTCTCCAGGGAAGGTACATCTCCATCAGTACAACTCTCTGGCTTCAGGTGCTCCATGCAGGGCTGTGCCCCAGGTTATGAGCCAGAGCTGGCACTGATGGTGCAGACTGATCTTGACTCTGCTGAGACAGGAGTATTAGCTGCTCCAGCCCAAAAAACCTTCCCTTTTCCCTTCCCTTCCCTTCCTTCCCTTCCCTTCCCTTCCCTTCCCTTCCCTTCCTTCCCTTCCCTTCCCTTTCCCTTCCCTTCCCTTTCCCTTCCCTTCCCTCCTTTCCCTTCCCTTTCCCTTTCCCTTATCCCTTCCCTTCCCTTCCCTTCCCTTCCCTTCCCTTTTCTTTTGCACATTAAGTCCATCACAATGGTGTTAACTGTGTGACCTCATTGTGTAATAGCAATAGTAATTGCCCATTTTCTCCTGGTTTTGCCATGTGAAAGTACAAAAGCACGTGCACTGACTTATGCCTGGTACCAAGGGCTGGCTTCACCTCCCAAGGCGAGACTGGGTGTCATTTGGGTCCTAGCAGAGTGCAGTGTCTGAGGAAACAAAACTCAAGAAAGCACGAGGTGTGTGCAGTGGGGCAGCCTGAGCAGTTCCCTGGCAAAGCCCCAGGAGCCCTTGAACACCCAGGCCATTTCCCTCTCACCAGCCCTTCAGTTTGGTAGCTGGGATTATCCCAAGCTACTTTGCATTCAGTTGAGTTGGTGGAGGAAACGAGAAAATCCCTGTCTGCTACATTAATGCTGAAGCCAAGAGCCTGGGAAGCAACTTGTACGGGGAAGTGCTGGTGTTTTCTTGTGTGTGCCCAGTGGTGGATAATCCACGGGATGGGCAGTCCTGAGGAATGCACTGAACCCATTGCAGTGTGCCTAGCCCCAGTTCCTAAAAACGGCTAAAAATCCCTCTGGGTGGGCTGTGGCTACATGCCTGAGACCTCAGGTAATAAAATCAAACCTCTGTCTTGGCACTGCTGCGGTGCAAGGGCCAGGTCACTGAACTCTGTGGCACGGCTGTGGTGTTGTGAAGTGGTGCTTAAAAACACACCAAAACTTTCCAGTCTGGTTCAGGAAATAACACTTTCATGCTGGAATTTACAATGAAGTTGTGAATGTGGCTGAAGCCCGAGGCTTCTCCAGGAAAGGCCCCTTTGGCCAGCTGTATTCAGCTCTAATGAGAGGGCTGAATATTCCCCCTGCAAGCTGAGTTTGGCCCCTTTTCCCTCATCAATCGCTGTCAGTTCAGACAGAGGCCCCACATGCAGCTTCCCTGGGGCTGTGTGCGCTGGGGAGGACAGGCTGCTCCACTAAACGGCATCTCTGAACAATGGTGCTTTGTGTGAGCACACAGTGCCGCTCAGTTTCCCATGCTTTTCCTTTGCTCTGTCCCTGTCCCGCTGGAAGCCCCGGCAGAGCAGAGCGGGGCTGAGCAGGGGCTGTGCTGCTGCTCCACAAAGGCTGTGCGATGGGCCCTGCCCTGCTCCAGATGCAGGGACTGATCCCTCAACTACAACAGAGCTGAGGAATTTGAGCAAAAATGCACAGCAGCGTGGAAGGAGGGCTCAGGTCACTCTCCAGCAGGTCCAGAGCAGGCACGGTGCTCACACAGCCCTGGACACGGTGGCAGCGGGGTGGCTTTGCTGAGGGCACTGTGCTCTGTGCTCTGCTTTAGGAGGGCTCCCTCCCAACGGGTGATGCCAGGCCAGATGGAGATGCTGCACAGAGGAGCAACAGAGTGAAGCTTAAAAACAATATCAAAACTAGGTGGAATCTCTGCAACAGGCCAGTGGTGCACATTGAGAGGGGCAGCAGTGCAGGGCCATCCTCCTGCACACAGGGGGACATGAAAGGACCCCCAGAAGAATCAGGAATGCTGACTCCATGTACAGGTGTGGAAATGGGGATGTAGCCAAGACCCCAGAGTCCCAGATCAGCCCTGTTTCTGTGCCGGTGGGGCTCTCCTACCCCTCGGTGCTGCCAAGCTCAGGGCGCTGCTGGGAACACTGGGAGCCAGTGAGCACAGGGGAACAGGGGATCACCCTCTGTTCTGTGCTCTGCCAGGAAATCCAATCATGCCCCACATCAGACAGACACTGGGACCCAGTGAGCACGGGGGAATAGGGGATCACCCTCTGTTCTGTGCTTTGCTGCCAAACCCAGTCATGCCCCACATCAGACAGACTCTGCCATTGCAGGGATGTTCAGGCAGACTCTGCCATTGCAGGGGTGTTCAGGCAGACAGACACTGCCATTGCAGGGGTGTTCAGACAGACACTGCCATTGCAGGGGTGTTCAGACAGACACTGCCATTGCAGGGGTGTTCAGACAGACACTGCCATTGCAGGGATGGTCAGGCAGACTCTGCCATTGCAGGGATGTTCAGACAGACACTGCCATTGCAGGGATGGTCAGGCAGACTCTGCCATTGCAGGGATGTTCAGGCAGACTCTGCCATTGCAGGGGTGTTCAGGCAGACAGACACTGCCATTGCAGGGGTGTTCAGACAGACACTGCCATTGCAGGGATGTTCAGGCAGACAGACTCTGCCATTGCAGGGATGTTCAGACAGACTCTGCCATTGCAGGGATGTTCAGGCAGACTCTGCCATTGCAGGGATGTTCAGACAGACTCTGCCATTGCAGGGATGTTCAGACAGACTCTGCCATTGCAGGGATGTTCAGGCAGACTCTGCCATTGCAGGGATGTTCAGACAGACTCTGCCATTGCAGGGATGTTCAGGCAGACTCTGCCATTGCAGGGATGTTCAGGCAGACAGACTCTGCCATTGCAGGGATTGCAGGGATGTTCAGGCCATCATGGCCAGGCTGGTGGTGGCTGCTGGTCCTGCTGGGCTGTGAAGGGGCCCTTCCAGGGAGAGCTCCTGTGGCTGCTTTCCAACCTGCTCCTGCACTCAGGAGTTCTGGATCCCAAAATGCCTAAAATTGCCACTAGTTGCTGATTGCAGATGCAGAATTGGAAAGAATGTGTAACTAAATTAATAGGGAATAATAAACAGCAGGGACCCAAGTACTGGAAAACGCTGAGAACGCAGCCACCACTGGTGCTGAGCACTCCCTTTGCTTCTGTATGACAACTGCATGCAGCCCCAGAGGCTGCTCTGTGGGGTGACCTGAGGCTGCTGAATCATTTCCCTGGAGCTGCTGCCTTCTGCTGCCCCTGGCCTGTCCTTCCTGAGCTGCTGTGCCATCGGCATCATCCAGAAAGGCACTGGTAGAGAAAGCTGTATCTTATTTATAGCTGCACAGTCCCACACAGTGCTGATTTGCAGGGTGCAGAGCCCCCAGTGATGGGAATGGATCAAGGGATAGATGGATCTTGCATCTGATGAGAACGGGCTCAGTTCTGCAGAGAATTGCCACCATGTCACCTGCAGAGAGGAGCTGAGGTCCCCACTGGGTGTGTGACACCTGCAGGCTCTGGCCTTGTGTCTGCAGTCATTGATACCACTGATGTGATTGATTGGCCATAAACAGGAATTCAGGGAGGATAAAGAGATGTTGTTAAAAGAGCAGCAAGCTCCTCCTCTTGTGCAAGTTCTTTTTTTGGTCTGTTGCTACAGCAACTCTCTACCAAGAACAAAGATGACAGCAAGATATTAAATTTTGCAGCAACTCAATTGACTCCTGATTTCCCTTCTTTTTTTTTTTGCCTTTGGTAACTGAATCCTGCTGCACTAATTGTGTTAGATTTCAGATGGAAATCATGCCTTCCTGTGACAAGAATTCTTGTGTTGCTCTTTCCTCCTTCCCCTGAGAAACCAATTAAATCAATTTATTTAAATCCAGTGGGTGATCATAAACATTGGATTTCTTAGCTTTACTTCTTTTGCATGTGAACATTATGTATTTTAGCCCATGAATCATATTTTGTACCAGAATCCCCAAAGCCTTGAAATTCTTTAAAAAGAAACAAACAGTTCTTGGCAAGTGCTATTTCGGCAAAGTTCAACGTATGCCAGTGGCACAGACCAGAAATGTAAAATCTGAGTAAGTGGAACAGAGGTCATCTGGATTTAGGAATATTAGAATCGGTTTTAAAGCATTACTGCATTTCAGTTCTTCTCTCTCCCCACAGTTTGTGTTTCTTGTGGGGCAGACCCTGAAGAGGCCACAGACCCACAGATCTCTGGGATCACGTCTGGGATCACGTCTGGGATCACATTTGGGATCACATTTGGGATCACATCTGGGATCACATCTGGGATCATGTCTGGGATCACATTTGGGATCCCTGGGATCAGTGGAACAGAGCCTGACCAGGACCTGCCTCAGTGGAGCCTGTCACCTTCAGAGCCTCGAGCTGCGGTTCCAGGGGTCTGGAGCTCCTGCATGGGGACAGTCACAGCCCGGAGACCTCGGAGCAAGTGCTCTGTCACCTGCTGTTTGACTGTCACCTGCTGTTTGACTGTCACCTGCTGTTTGACTGTCCCTTGGTGTTCAACTGTCCCTTGGTGTTTGACTGTCACCTGCGTGTGCCATGAACAGCAGGGCTGCTCCAGACAGGGCTGATGGAGCTCAGCGCTGCAGGGAATGTGGAGGAGGGGAGGAAAGACCAGTGGAGTTTGAGATGACACAAAACATGACTGCTTCTGGCACTGGGATGGACGTAACCAAGGGAGAACAGCACCGTCCTGCGTGAGCAAAGCATGGCTCAAATCACAGTCAAACTGCAAATCCAACAGCACCAAATGGCAGAGGTTTGTACCCGACCTTGAAGAGAACTGTGCCCACATGGTGAAAGATGAGATGGTGGGACATTGTGCAGGGTGTCCCTCCTGAAGAGCCTGGTGTGGATTGTGCAGGGTGTCCCTCCTGAAGAGCCTGGTGTGGATTGTGCAGGGTGTCCCTCCTGAAGAGCCTGGTGTGGATTGTGCAGGGTGTCCCTCCTGAAGAGCCTGGTGTGGATTGTGCAGGGTGTCCCTCCTGAAGAGCCTGGCTGGATTGTGCAGGGTGTCCCTCCTGAAGAGCCTGGTGTGGATTGTGCAGGGTGTCCCTCCTGAAGAGCCTGGTGTGGATTGTGCAGGGTGTCCCTCCTGAAGAGCCTGGTGTGGATTGTGCAGGGTGTCCCTCCTGAAGAGCCTGAGCATGGATTGTGCAGGGTGTCCCTCCTGAAGAGCCTGGTGTGGATTGTGCAGGGTGTCCCTCCTGAAGAGCCTGGTGTGGATTGTGCAGGGTGTCCCTCCTGAAGAGCCTGGGCATGGATTGTGCAGGGTGTCCCTCCTGAAGAGCCTGGTGTGGATTGTGCAGGGTGTCCCTCCTGAAGAGCCTGGCATGGATTGTGCAGGGTGTCCCTCCTGAAGAGCCTGGTGTGGATTGTGCAGGGTGTCCCTCCTGAAGAGCCTGGCATGGATTGTGCAGGGTGTCCCTCCCGAAGAGCCTGGTGTGGATTGTGCAGGGTGTCCCTCCTGAAGAGCCTGGTGTGGATTGTGCAGGGTGTCCCTCCTGAGAGCCTGGGCATGGATTGTGCAGGGTGTCCCTCCTGAAGAGCCTGGCATGGATTGTGCAGGGTGTCCCTCCTGAAGAGCCTGGGCATGGATTGTGCAGGGTGTCCCTCCTGAAGAGCCTGGTGTGGATTGTGCAGGGTGTCCCTCCTGAAGAGCCTGGTGTGGATTGTGCAGGGTGTCCCTCCTGAAGAGCCTGGGTGTGGATTGTGCAGGGTGTCCCTCCTGAAGAGCCTGGTGTGGATTGTGCAGGGTGTCCCTCCTGAAGAGCCTGGTGTGGATTGTGCAGGGTGTCCCTCCTGAAGAGCCTGGTGTGGATTGTGCAGGGTGTCCCTCCTGAAGAGCCTGGGCATGGATTGTGCAGGGTGTCCCTCCTGAAGAGCCTGGTGTGGATTGTGCAGGGTGTCCCTCCTGAAGAGCCTGGGCATGGATTGTGCAGGGTGTCCCTCCGAAGAGCCTGGGCATGGATTGTGCAGGTGTCCCTCCTGAAGAGCCTGGTGTGGATTGTGCAGGGTGTCCCTCCCGAAGAGCCTGGTGTGGATTGTGCAGGGTGTCCCTCCTGAAGAGCCTGGTGTGGATTGTGCAGGGTGTCCCTCCTGAAGAGCCTGGTGGATTGTGCAGGGTGTCCCTCCTGGAGAGCCTGGGCATGGATTGTGCAGGGTGTCCCTCCTGAAGAGCCTGGATGGATTGTGCAGGGTGTCCCTCCGAAGAGCCTGGTGTGGATTGTGCAGGGTGTCCCTCCTGAGAGCCTGGGCATGGATTGTGCAGGGTGTCCCTCCTGAAGAGCCTGGGTGGATTGTGCAGGGTGTCCCTCCTGAAGAGCCTGGTGTGGATTGTGCAGGGTGTCCCTCCTGAAGAGCCTGGTGTGGATTGTGCAGGGTGTCCCTCCTGAAGAGCCGGGGTGTGGATTGTGCAGGGTGTCCCTCCTGGAGAGCCTGGGCATGGATTGTGCAGGGTGTCCCTCCTGAAGAGCCTGGGCATGGATTGTGCAGGGTGTCCCTCCTGAAGAGCCTGGTGTGGATTGTGCAGGGTGTCCCTCCCGAAGAGCCTGGTGTGGATTGTGCAGGGTGTCCCTCCCGAAGAGCCGGGGTGTGGATGCTGGGTGCCCAACCCTGGGTGTGGATACCGGGTGCCCATTCCCAAAGGCAGTGGCTGCTCAAGCACAGCTGAAGCTGCCGGTTGAAGCAGGGAAATGAAAGAGCAGCTTTGACCACAGAGTCTGGGCAATGTCCCTGAGGAAGCAGAGGTAACACATCTCTAGCAGGAAACTGCTCTCAAGAGCTTTTCAGCACTGATAAGCACTGTGCAGGGTAACCATGGCCTCGTGCAGTCACAGCAGCTTCGGAGTGATTGTGACTCCAGGGCCTTTCACAGCAGAATTACAGCTACTGGACAGAATTGCTGTTGCCTTATCAGGGTGTTTATCATAACTCTTTGTGCATTAAGTCACACGTAAATATTCCCATTTCTCACAGGGACTTGAATAATTGACCAGCATCGTGGTGATTTCTACAGGTACCACAACAGCTTAAAATGGTAGCAGTGGAAAAGGCAGGGATGGAGATGGGTGTGTATTTTAGAATGCTCTTTTTCTTCTCTGAATATTCATGGCTTCAAGGGTACTACACATGTATTTTCAGAAGATACCTTTCTACTTACAACTAAGCTGTTGGAAACCTGAATAGAATAAAAATCAAAAGCAAACTTCTGGGATGCTTTACCTGAAAAACAACTTGTATTTCTGCATATGCAAATTAAGACTTGTCTTTGGCTGCAGTTATTTTGCGTGCAAAGGCAGGACACATCAATACAGCTCTGTCAGTGACAAGCTACAACTGCACTTCACTACAGAGATAAAAAAGGGAACAGAATGAGAAGTAGTTCTCTGTTAATATGACAAGCTAACAGCACTTTGCTGGCAGGAAAGAAAATGTAAGATTCCAAAAACAAAGGTGATGCAGCGCAGCACCAACAGCTGCTGTCTCACGTCTCTAACTGGTTTACTCTTACACCAGGAAATGTGTGCATGGAGCTCTTTCCCAGCAGTCCAGCTGTACCACACCATTCCCACAGAGCAGAGAGCCACCAGGGCTGGTTCTGCTGCCCCAGCTCATACAGATTTTATCCCCAGCTGTAACTTTCCTGCATGGGCAATGTCTCCCTGTCTGTCTGATTTTCTGTGGGTCTCATGAACCTGAGGCAGAGCTCACATCTCCCGGTGACCCCTGAGCCTGCACTGAAATAGTTTCCATCATTGATAGGGATCTACAGCAACTTCCCAGAGAGGCTGTGAAGGGTTCAGCCACACATCAGTGGCCAAGGTCGTTCCCCTTTCCCAACTCCATCAACTGAAGGTATGGCACAGGGGATTCTGCCTTTCAGAGACCTCAGGAGGGCAGAAAGGCCAAAGGAGAGTCGGGGTCATGTCACAAACTGCCCTACTCTGGGATGAGTGACTGCAGCAGTGCTGCAGCTCTGGCACTTGCACAAAGTTATGAAAGGTTTCACTGAACAGCAGTGTGTCCGTGTCATCTGTCACTTGGTGTGGCCTCAGCCCAGCTCCAGCCTTCCCTGGCAGAGCTTCACTGGGGACAGAATGGGTACGAGGGATGTTCCATCTCTGAAAGAGCTCCAGGTGAGGCTGGACGAGGCTTGGAGCAGCCTGGTCTGCTGGAAGCAGGGTATGGGAGGAGAGGAGACTCCAGGGCCCTTGGCTGGTCTGCTGGAAGCAGGGGATGGGAGCAGAGGAGCCTCAAAGTCCCTTGGCTGGTCTGCTGGAAGCAGGGGATGGGAGCAGAGGAGCCTCCAGGGCCCTTGGCTGGTCTGCTGGAAGCAGGGGATGGGAGCAGAGGAGCCTCCAGGGCCCTTCCAACCCAGGGCAGCTGTGAATCCATGGCCAGAGGCTCTGCTGAGCTCAGGGTAACACACCTGAGTGTCTCTGGAAGCAGCATTTCAGTACTCTGCTGAGGCTGCTGTGTGTGTGTTCTGCACATCATGAAACACAGTTTGAAGCTGAAAACAAAGAGTGCAAGACAGCTTCTGCCTAAAAAATTTTCCTTAATTTAGGAATTGCTTTAAGCCAACATTACCTCTGCTTCCTGAGCACACACAAGGCTACTGCCCTGGAAATAATCTGCATTAGCCTTACTGGAGTGACCACGTTGCCATAGTTACTGTTGGTTTCTCTATACCTCAAGCTTGAAGTGTTTATTATGATTAAATCCTATCCTATCCCATCCTTCTTTTAAAAATTCTGGGTTGGAAGTATCACAAAGTGAATTATAATGTAATCCTTCCTTTTAAGAAGCTGTTTAAAGTAGAAATTCCACAAAATATCTTAGACATTGATATTTATTTAAGATCATTAATTTGTGATTGGATTATTTTTCTTAAGCCATTACTACTTCTTTATCCTTCATGATATCTGAGTAGCAGAAAACCCTGGTACTGTTGGGTCATTTCATGACTGGTATTTTTCTTTCACCACAAAATTGCAGACCACTCTGACAAAAGATGCTGAACACCCTCAGATGCTCAGCTTTGACCTTGGGGATGACCTCACAGGTTTGATGCTCCTTTTTCCTCTTTCCTTCTGGAATAGTTCTGCCTAAACTGTGGGTTTATTCCTCACCCAACCTAAGCGATATTTTGGAGATAAGTTCATAGGCAGCCACTTTCCTGCACGCAGCACTTTGACTCATTCTTGTCTGCCATTTGCACCATCTATTCACTAACCAATAATGAACCATACTGCCAGCAGGCTCCATGGTCCCATCCCAGCATTCTCAGCACTGTGAAATGTCCAGACCAGGGCAAATTGTGTTTCAAAGATGTTCTGACACAAAATATTCAGGGTATGAGTGAGTGGCAGAACCCCAACCAGCAGGAGTGGCTGGCCAGCCTGCTGCCTGCGCTGCTGAGGGTTCACACAGCCTCGGGCACAGAGTGGGCACAGCCTCCTGACTGCCCCATCCCAAATCAATGGCTTCCCCTCTCTCACTTTGTTCCTTTATCTCAGTTCAGGAATTGCTGTTTGTGTCTCCAGATGCCCCAGCTCTCCTCATCAGTGTTGCTGCTGTGTCAACACTCCTTTGCTGACGTTTCCCTACTCCTGCACCAATCCTTGTCGAGAGCAGAGAAGAATCTCCTGTGCCAACATCCATCCTGCACCCTTCAGCTCACCCCGGGATTGCTCACAGCCTCCTTCTTGCCCCATCTCTCTGCTCCTGCCTCTTTTGTGCTGGTTCCACCCAGCCCTCCCCTGTCAAACCTTACATTCTTGTTCTGCCTGTGCACTGGGGTCCCTCCACTGCCTGTTCCTGATTGTTTGATCGAGGGTTCACAGAACAGTGCTGTTTTCCCGGGGTGTGCCCGGGCTGCCCCGCTCTCCCTGGTTCTGCAGCCACTGGGTCAGGGCTCTGGCTGCTCCGTGGGTCAGCACACGGGCACAGGGAGAATCCCACAGGGTATGGCTGTCGTGTGTCCCTGTCCCCTCAGGCCCTGCCAGCTGCTGGCCCTGCCTGCTCATTCCCAAAGGGGTTTGCCCTCCAAACCCGGGGAGCTGGAGCAGCTTTGTCCTGCACAAGCCACCCTGGGGACTGGCACATGCTCTCCAGCTGCTGCAGCCGTGCCATGAAACCCTGCCCCATGTTCACTGTCCCTGTGCCTTCCCTGTGGTCCCTGCCCCATGTTCACTGTCCCTGTGCCTTCCCTGTGGTCCCTGACCCATGTTCACTGTCCCTGTGCCTTCCCTGTGGTCCCTGCCCCATGTTCACTGTCCCTGTGCTTTCCCTGTGGTCCCTGTCCCGTGTCTCTCCTGTGCCCAGCATGGGTTTAGCACAGTTTGTGCCTTCCCTGGGGCTCTGAACCCCTCGGTCCCCGTGGATTTGGTGTAGCACAGCTCAGCTCTGACCCTGAGCCTCACATTCTGCAGTGGCTGCACTTCCCTGGAAGGGCTCGCTTTGCCTTCCTTCTGCCTCAGGCCATTCCACAGCCACTGGGATGCAGAATGCTCCTCTGTGCTGCCTACTTGCACTAGGTAAATTATTTGTGTAATGGGCTGGGGTTATTTTTTAAAGTTGGCAGAGTGTGAATCATCAAATCTCCCTGAATTCACTGCTCACAAGACAGCCATAAAGGAGCCCATTGTGTGGAGCAGTGATGGGAGCAGTGATGGGAGCAGTGATGGGAGCGTGGCCGGGCCGGGCAGGGGCCGCGCTCGGTGGATGGTGGATGGTGGATGGTGGATGGTGGATGGGGATGTGCAGAGGGTGAGTGCGCACATCCCGGGGCGAGGGTTGGGATGTGCCACTGGAGACGCGGGCAGTGAGCGTGTGATGTTCCATGGCACCGGGTCCCACTGCTCAACTCGCACCGCTGGAAAAGAGCCTTAAAGCACTATCGTTCCTGCTGGGACCAACACTTTCTCCTTTTTTCCCGCATTTCAACAAGAAGTGATAAATCTGTCCCAGCGGTGTCCGGACGGTGCCGGAACCTCAGGCTGCGGAGCGGCCGCTCCGGGAGGGGAACGCGGGGAGAGCGACAAACCCCGCCCGGGGCGGGAACCGGGGGATGTGAGCCAGCGGTACCGGCGGTACCGGAGCGCGGGGAGAGCGACAAACCCCGCCCGGGGAGGGAACCGGGGGATGTGAGCCGGCGGTACCGGCGGTACCGGAGCGCGGGGAGAGCGACAAACCCCGCCCGGGGCGGGAACCGGGGGATGTGAGCCAGCGGTACCGGCGGTACCGGAGCGCGGGGAGAGCGACAAACCCCGCCCGGGGCGGGAACCGGGGGATGTGAGCCAGCGGTACCGGCGGTACCGGAGCGCGGGGACCCCGCCCGGCCCGGGGAGCGGCGGAACCGAACCGAGCGGTGCGGGCGGGTGCGGGCCGGGACCGGGGCGGGAAGGGAGGGAAGGGGCGGGAGGGGCTCGGGGCGCTCCGCCCATCGCGCAACCTGAGCGCGGGAGCGCGCCAGGGCCCCGCCTCGGCGGCGGGAGCGGCTGCGCTCGGCTCGGCTCGGCTCGGCTCGGCTCGGCTCGGCTCGGCTCGCCCGGCCCGGCCCGGCCCCGCTGCGCTGCGCTCGCGCGGTGCGGGCGGTGCGCGGTGTCCCCGGCGCCGCCAATGACGGCAGCCGCTGTTGGCGGGCCGCGGCCGGTGAGACGGCGGCGGAGCGCGGCGGGTGGCGGCCGGCGGGGCCCGCGCCCTCCCGCACATGTCAGCGCGGGCAAGTTCAAGAAGGACAAAAGAGATCATCGCCGACTACGAGGCGCAGTCAAAGTGCGGAGCGGGGCCGGTGCGCGGCGCGGCGGGGCCGCTTTGTGGCGGGGCGGGCGGGGACGGGCGGCCGGCCTCGGGGCTGCAATGCCGGCCCCCGCCCCATTCGCTGCGGCAGCGCCGGGGCGGGCCCCGGCCCCAAAACACATCGCGGGGAGAGCCCGGCCCCCAAAACATCGCGGAGCCCCGGACCCCAACAACATCGCCCCGGTCCCCCAACAACATCGCGGGAGAGCCCGGCCCCCCCAAACACATCGCGGGGAGCCCCGGCCCCAAAACATCGCGGGGAGCCCGGCCTTGCCCCTGCCCGCGTGCGTTGCCGTGCGGGGCGGCGGTGATGGGCACAGATCGCTGTGCCCCCAAAGGGCGCTGCCGGGTTTGCCCTCGGCGGGCAGGGTGCGGACAGCGCGGGGACAGCGGGGACAGCGTGGGACAGCGTGGGGACAGCGTGGGGACAGCCCGGGGACAGCCGGGACAGCGGGGGAGCGTGGGGACAGCGCGGGGACAGCGCCCACCGGCAGCGCCGGCCCGGGCGGGCGGGAGGAGCGGCTCCGGTGGCGGACGCAGCCCCGGGCGGTGCGGTGCGGTGTCGGGAGCGCTGCCCGCGGCCTCTCGCCGGGGAGCGCATCGATCCTGCGGTCCTTATGTAAGGAAGTTCGCTTGGAGCTCCGGCCCTTCGCCTCCAGGCCCGCAGTCATTATTATGCAAGGGTCGGTACTGGTGCGGGGTGCGGAGCTGTGCGGCAGCCGCCGCGTTCCTGAGTGTTGGAGAGGAATAAAACGGGAGGTTTTGTCTGTTGAGACCGCTAAGCATCAAATGCCAGGCTCCAAGTTAATTTCTGTTATGAAGGAAAGTTGGTACCCTGTGACACATGGCAGCTCTGCAGCTCATTGAAGGGCTGAGCGGGTTGGAAGCAGAGGGAAATGAAGCAGCGTAACCTCACGTCTATTGCACACCCGTGGATTTTCATGTTGGTAGCAAACTGTATTAATGGGCATTTTTGGGTAGCTTCAGTTCATAAATCTACTTCTTATTGCAATAATTGCTAATTCTGTTAGCTGATGACAATTCCTTTCCCCCTGTTCAGCTGGAGGATACTTGGCTGCTTACCTCATGCCTTTTCCTCGCATTGCCTCCCTCAGTCCCCCGCAGTTGTATAAAACCGGCTCCACTCTCCCTTTGCTCGCTTGTTTTATATGGATGTGTGTTCATAATTTCATTATGTTTAAGGCTAGGACGTGGTTAATTACAAATGTAGAATAGCTTCTCTGCAGATTAACTTGTGCTTGTGCAAACTCCTGAGCTTCCATTTTTCTCCAGATCTGAGCTCAGCTGGGTGATGGCTGGTCTGCACAGACTCGGCTTGGAAAAGTCTCTGCCTAACTGCGGCAGCGCGATGCCAGAGGGAGGGATTCTGGGGAAGGGGCTGGCTGTTGGTTTCGTGCCATTGTTTACTTTCTTGCATTTCAGTCTTTTGTAGCTGGCCTCGAAGAGTGACAGAACAGTCACAACATGCCCTGCTCGATGCCAATTACCTTTCTGCTTGTGTGTTATTTGGGCAAATTGATGTTATTGCACCCTGCAGTTAAGCAGATGAAATATTCTTTTAGCCTGTGGTATTGTTTGTTTTATGGGAGAGGATTTGCATTTGTTCCCTGAGACTGTCCCTTGGTTTCATGTTATTCTCAAAGATGTGCTGGGCCAGGTGGTTCCTGCTTTTTGGGTGCTTGGGATGCAGAGGGGTCACTGGGGGCAGGACTGGTTCTGAGCTGCTCCAAAATATCTGCTGTGGACGTTTCCAGTGTTTTTTTCTGATTGTTGGCTGTAACAGGAGTACTCATGTGCTATGATGGTTGTAGGCCTGGCTTCTGTAGCCTCGTGGTTTCCATATGTGAGGCAGTTCACGTTGGAGGGTGTGTGAGGGTGTTAAATTACACCACAGTGATCACGTTTTGGGCAGCTGTAATGCAGACAAGTTTGCTGATGGGCCAATAATAGTTTCCTTGATACTGTTCTGTGCATAATTATACTTCCCAGAAACGACTGATTCCTGCTGTAGGGTACTTGGTCTGTGTTTTCTCCTGAATAAAGGCTGATTGTGATGTGGCCAGGGTGTGCAGTTGGTAGAGCTGGGCAGGGTCACACCCCAGCCCCCTGTGTGCTGCTGCCTTTGGGAGGTGGAGCTGCATCCCTGGATACGCTGGGTCTGTCACAGGATGAGGGTGACTCTGCTTTTGGGGTCACTCTGGTGAGATCAGAGGCTGCAGTGCTCACAGCTCTGACCTGAGAGCCACCACTCACTGTCACTGCTCTGGGGGGACCAGAGTTGTGAACTGCCCACCTTGCTGAGCTGTTGGAGGAGGATCACCACGTGTCTCCAGAGGGATTGATGCTGAGCTCTGCTCCAGCCTGTGCTTCCTCACTGAGCAGCAGCAGCGGAAGCAAACGTGAGCAGGGCAAGTTTGGTGACAAGGCAGCAGTTGGTCATTGCAATTGCAGGGACTCAGGGAGGGTTGGTGGCTGAGGATGCCCTGCAGAAGGAGCAGATCTTTTCTGAGCTCAGTGGTGTGTGCCAGCCTGACATGAGCTAGGGTTTGTGATCATCTAACGCTTCTGGGAGGCTGTGACAGTGACCATGAGCCCACCTCCACTTGTGCTCCCCTTCTGCAGAGTCTGCTCTTTCCTGGCTTGGCTGAAGGATTGGATGTAGGCTACCTCATGATCCCAGATACCCTGTTTATTTTCTTCAAGAATTGAGTCACTATTCTTATCTAACCCCTTGCTCCTCTGGTGGAGACACATGCCCAAACCTCCAGACAAAGTCTAAAATGGAAGAGAAATAGGGATTGAGAGGGAGTGGCAGCAAAAGGGATTAGCAACCAAAGTGTTTGTACAGAAATGCTGGAATATGAAGATGATAATAGATGAAAATTTTAAGAAGTGATGTCATATTACAGAGGAGGGGTCTAGAAGCTGAATGCAGTGCTTGTCCCCTATAGCATGGACAGAAAAATGGAAGGGAGAAAGGTGGAAAACCCTTCATGTGAGCTCCAGGGCATATGTCAGCATGGATGGAAGGGAAGTAACTCCAGCAAAGCTGCACTGCACTGGAAGTGCATTTGAAGATGATGTCAGGGAGGATTGGAAGCGGGCAGGGTGCTGCTGCTGTGAGGTGTCAGCCACTATTGGGTGAGGCAAAACTTCAGCAGTGCCTCAGGTGTGTAAAACCTCAGTGCCAGAGGAGCTGACAGGAACCTGGAATGACATGGACGGGGAAAAGTTCCTTCGAGGGATTTCAGGAAAGTTGTGCTGAAGCCTCTAGCACTGGCTGGTGGAAGCAGAGCAGAGGTGGGGATGGTGCAAGGATGGTTCAGGGATGGTTCAGGGGTGGTTTGGGGATGGTTTGAGGGATTGTTCTGGGCTGGTTCTGGGATGGTTCGGGTGTTCCACTAAGAGATTTGGGGTTGTAGGCTCAGATAGGCGAGGGCTGAGGGATGCTCGGGATGGTCGGGAGGAGAGGCTTCAGGATGGTTCAAGGATGCTCGAGGATATTCGTGATGGTTCTGGGATGGTTCTGGGGATGGCTCGCGGATGGTTCGGGTAGTTCTGGGATGGTTCAGGGATAGTTCTGGGATGGTTCGATGGCATAGTTTGGGATGGTCAGGGATAGTTCGGGTATGGTTCTGGGATGGCTCAGGGATGGCTCAGGGATGGCTCAGGGATAGTTCAGGGATGGTTCTGGGATGGTTCTGGGATGGCTCAGGGATGGCTCAGGGATGGTTCAGGGATGGTTCTGGGATGGTGTGTGTGTTGGTAGCTGCAGAGTGGGAGCCCAGCCTGCTCCACCTGCCATTCCCGCTGCTGCAGCAATCAAGGAGCCCACACTGTGTGGGGAGTGAGATTGGAAGGAGGAGGGTTGAACTGGGGAATTATCTTCATGCACAGGGTGATTTATTGGCCACGATGGCTCTGTATCTTCCTTCCCCTGAGAACGGTGTCTGCTCCTCTCATGGTTGGAAGGAGTTGACTTGAGAATGCAAGGGACAGATAGCGGGGGTGTGTGGGGTGCATGGGGGACTGTTGAGCTCCCTGCTGCACATCTTCTGGGTGTCTCAGGGAGGGAGGGGACTGGTGGCTGTCTCAGGGCGTTGGCAGTGCTGCAGGACACCTGAGTCTCGGGTTGGTGCCACTCCACTGTTGGGATTGGGAATTGGTGATGGCTGCTGTCCACGGCTGCTGCAGGCGCTGTTCTTGCAGCTCTCTCTGCACAGTGTTTGCCATTTCCCCTCGCATGGAGCCCTCTCTGTCTGTCTCTCCTGCACACACCCAGCGCTGGCAGGCTCCTTCCCACGTTCTGTCTCTCCTCTCAGTTATCCACAGCTCTGTCCTTCCTTCTGCTGCTGCTCTGCACCCTCCAGCTGCCAGGAGAGGGGAGAGATGGCCCAGCATTGGCAGGAGATGCTTGCTGGATGGTACCAGAAACAAAATATTTCCAAATTCTTTTAGGAGGCAGGTTTTCTTATTTGCCTTAGCCTTGCAGACAGTAGAGGTGGCATTAAAAATAAACACCAATGGAGATACGGCTGCAGATTTACAACTGCCACATGACAGCTGCCTGCAGAATACAGAACACAGCAGATCCTTGGGTGCACAATTTAAAGTGTGTGTTTTCAAATATACACTTTTAATTGGTCTGTCTGGCCAGAAATCCAAATGAATGTCTCTCCCTCATCACGGTCTCATGCCTGATTTGTGGCCTTAAAGCAGCAAAATGAACCAGTTTTAATTATGCAGATACAACTGCCTGTGGTCCAGCATTGGAAATCTTGCAGAAAATTGGGCATTGTGTTGATTGGCTGTTTATTTCATATTGCTTCCTGCAGTTTTGCCTTAACCCTGGCAAAACACAGGTCCCTGTGTGATCCCTCTGGCTGCTGTTGGCAGGGAGATTCTGTGAGGCAGTGGCATTTTGTGTTGTGTGACTGGCATGATCAATGTGATCCTGGAGGTGGGACTCTGCACATGGTCCATCTGGCTGCATAGTGCCCAAGGGATGATTCCTTGACTCTGGGACACTTAGTTGCTGTGTAAATTGATAATAAAACTAGAGTTTTGATGGATTTTGCCTATAGAAACATGAAGAAGGTTTGCAGACTTGAGATCAAGGAAAATCAATGTGTTCTCTCCCTTTTTTGTAAAGTTCAGGTTCATTTATCATTGACCATTAACTTCCTCTGAATTCTTGTATTGCAGTAGCTGCATCCCTTCCTTTGTGTCTGTTCTCTTTTCCTACCTCTTGATCTCTTTCCACTTTGCTCAGAAAATGTTGGGAAAATTCCTATGCCAAATAATTTTCTAGGATGGTGGTTTGTTCAGGGGAGAAGCTTTGCTTCCCAACTAGGAGAGGCATCAAGGCTTGAACTTGACAGCTCATTCAATAAAATGGTTCTGGTCAAAAGAGAACGTTGCACCCTTTGTGGGGACTGGTGGGAAAATGCTGAGTATTAATCACAGAAACAGCTAGAAAATGTCTGTTGGTTTAATTGTTGTGCTTAAGAAAACGTGGGGAGTGTGACTGGAGGGCACTGGGCATGGCTGGCATAGCTCAGCTTTGGTAGAGCTGTCTGCAGCACATCTTGGTGAATCTGATGCAGTTTCTGCTGTGAGACTTTAGGAGAACTGCTCCGTGCTGCTCTGGGTTTGGTGATTCCCACCTGCATTTATGGGTTGTTGTCATCTCTGTCCCTGCTGTGTTTCCTGTGGCTCTGGCAGTTGGGTTTTACAGAGCCCCATGTGCAGGGAGAGCAGGGAGCACAGATACCATTCCTAATAAAGATTAATTGTCAGTCTCTCATGGAAACAAATCCAATCTACCAGAGATGTTTCCTGCAAAGTGCAAATCCTGAGAGCTTTGGCAGAGGCCAGGATGGTTCAGCTGAGTCAGCAGCTCCTGTGTGTGACTGACCACACCAGCTCTGTGCAGTTGGTGGTGGGATGAACCTGAAATGCCTTTGGTATCCTCTGTGAGCAGCAGGAAGGGAGTGCAGCTTGTGGGACGTTGTCAGAGCTGGATGTACACCGTGTTTGGGGCCTTTGGTCATCCTCTGTGAGCAGCAGGAAGGGAGTGCAGCTTGTGGGACCCTGTCAGAGCTGATGTACACTGTGTTTGGGGCCATGAGCAGTGGGACAGCCATCAATGCTGCTGTGCTGTGTCACCCCTCCCTGAGCCCAAAGGCTCTCCAGTGCACAGTCCCTTTGGGATGGGCACTGAGTGGGGGCTCAAAGCCTGGGCTGGGCTCCCCTGCAGAGGGAGGGGAAGCTGGAGCTCTGGGTTGAAGCTCTTTAGGGTGGCCTGAGCCCAGGACAGGGATCTGGGAGATGAATTTGATCATTCTCAGAGATGATCAAAAGAAGGGTGTTGTGATCCTGTGAGCCTAGCTGTGTTCTTTCCTGATGGCTGGCAGTGCCTGGGTGTGCAGTTGGCATTATTTGTCAGTCTGCCTCTCCTCCTGATAACAATAAAACCCTCTTACAGCACTTGTTCATGGCCTGTAACTAGTCCCGGTTCCAGGTGAAGGGTTTTAGGGGCTGTCAGAGTACAGCACCAAATGTGCTTCAGATGCTTAATAGATATTTATAACCCTCTGTAAGGTGTAATGTTTTTAGTTCTGTGTGCAATTTCAGACCCTATTGGAGGCAGGATTTACTCTCCCTTTTGCTGGCCTGTGGAACATGGGAGGAAATCCTCCCCCTTGAGCTCTTGGATTTTTTTCTCGTGCCTGGATTAGGTTTGGTTTCAGTAACTGTTTGTCAAGCTACCACCCACAGCAGCAGCAGTCACCTCCCAAAATGCCTTTGCTGCCTTGGGAGGTGCCCGTGCTCCTGCAGGGATGGCACAGCTCACACAGAGAGGGTTCAGCAGCGTGTGCAGGCGTGTTCCTCGTGCCACTCGCCAGCAAAAATGGCTTGAAATAATCTCCCCTTTCTTACAGCCTGGGTGGCTCTTTAGTCCTGACTATTGCTTTAATCCCAGGAGGTTTTTGGTGAGTTGTTAGCAAACCCTCCTCCTGAAAAGGTGAATATTGCTCACTAATAACTGATGTGCAGTGTGTGGCAACTCTGTGTTGTGGTGTGTGCCATAGCAGTGCCCGAGGCATGGAGATGGGTGAGCCCTGTGGGGATGGGGTGATGGAGATGGAGATGGAGATGGAGATGGAGATGGAGATGGTGATGGTGATGGTGATGGAGATGTGCTGTACCTGTCCCTGCTGATCTCCTCAGGGCTGCCAGCCCCTGCCCCGTGCTGCTGCTCTGGCCCTGGGGTTATTGTTCACATCTTCAAGAGCCTGCTTTGTAAACTTTTCCCTGACAAACTGGCCTGAAATAACTTATTTTAAACTCCCTTTGCTCTCTGGAAGGCAGTTGAAGTGGTTTGGGCAGAGGCAGCCACTGAAAGTGTATTGCAACATGCAATTTTAAGAGAGGAAGTGGAGTATCAAAATAAAATGACTGAGGGAGTTCACGTGGCTGTGGTGTGTTCCTGGACTGGACCCAGTTGGTGTGGTGGGGATGTGTATTCCTCACTCTAGGCTGCTGTGTTAGGAGAGTGTTTGATGGCTGTGATTTGCCAGCAGCTGTCAACTGTGCTGATAAATCAGTAGCTGCTTCACGGGGATAACATGGCTATTGGTAAGGACTGGAAATGCTTCCCTGCCCAAGGTGCTGCAATTCTGGTGTCCTGGATGGTGCAAGCTGAGTACCCAGATCAGCTGAATGCTTTCCAGAAACTCTGTGTGTGACCCTGCAGGCAGCTGGGATCCGAGGGAACTCACACCCTGAGTGCTTTGAACATCAGCATCAGTGGGAAAGCTCTGGCTCAGGGCCCGGCTGCCATAGGGAGCACTGCCTGTCCAGCCCTGGTGACCTGATGGCTCTAAATGGGGTTGGTAAGAAGTCTGTGTTTAAATCTCCACTCCCTTTTTTTTTTTTTTTTTCTTTTTTTTCCCTTCTTCTGACGCTTTACTCATTGAGACTGTGGAGCTCCAGGAAGAGAAAGGACAAGAGATCAGACTGTTGGTGTGGCAGTCTAAAGTTTTTATGTTGGCAAAGACTTCAGAGGCAACTGAAGATTTTCTTTGTGTGAAAACGGCTTAGTTGATCTTCGGGAAAAGCCTAAATGATGTTTCATTGAAGACAGCTTGTGTGTTGCAAATGTTAAAGATCCAGACTTGTATCTGAGCAGGGAGGATGAAATGCTGCTGCCAGTTTGCAGTGTGGGCAGCAGAGCAGGACTGAGGCTGCAGGAGAGGTTGAAGGTGGAAACTGCATTGGCAGAGAGTGATGGTCAGGAGGCAAAGTCTTGTGCAGATAATCTGGGAATGTTGCCCTGCAGTGGAATGCAGTGTGGATCACTGGCTGTGGCTCAGGACAAGATGGAAATAGTGCAAAAAATGCCATGTTCAGCTGCTCAGTTGGTGCGAGAGGAAACACTGCCGACAGATTATCCTGCCAACAGCACAGAGTATATTTAGCTTTTTCTTTCAAGCCCCATCTCCTGCTCCTGCCTGCCCTCCAAAGCTGATTAGTCACTCCAGGCTGATGCTGGTGCTGGTGTTGAGCAACTGGCCCGTGGTCACTGGGGATGGATCTCTGGGCCCTGTGAACTGGGATGTTTGTTCTGTGATGTTTCTGAAGGAAGCTGGGGAGCACTGATGACTTCACTGGAAGGAGCTGTGCCCCAGTTGATGAAGACATGGAGATTTCTCAGCAGATGTTATTGTAGGCCCTGTTGTTGCTCCTCTGTTATTTGGGAGGGTGTGCTGGTTCCTCTGGAAGGACAGTGTGCTCTGAATGACCCATAAGGAGTTGGACAGTCCTGCTCAGCCAAGAGAGTTTCGTTTGAAAATAAGTTCAGCTCCTGTGAACCATGCCACTGTGGGTTTAAACAAGTCCTCTTGAATGGGTGGGATGTCTTCCGTGGACTTTGGCCTCTCTGCTTCATGCCCTTGGGATCATGTGCCAAAATCCCTGTTCCCATGAGGGATCATGCTGTGCTTGTTGCAGCATTAGGATTGCTCTATATCCTGTAGTGGCTGAAGCCTGTCCCCACCCACACCTCCATCAGGACCTGTCAGGAAAAGCTCCTTCTTTTGAATGTCCCTTCCTGTAGGTAAAAATTCTCGTTGGTTGTCACATTGAGGACCTCAGCAGTAAAGTGTGTGCCACTGGGTCCTTGGTGCTCACCTGGAAGGTGTTTGCACATTGCTGCTCAGTGCAGTCACACTGTACCAGTGCTGCCTGGAGCACTGCTTCTGGCTGTGTGCTGTCTGTGTTTTGCTGTGCTGCCTAATGGCTATTTCTCTTCCAAAGCGGGCGTGTTTTCCAAAGGGCTGAGTACTTTTACCATCAATATTATGTACACTGAAGCATGAAGGCCAGCACAAGTGAGTATCATGCTTCAGGGTGGAATGTGATTGCTGGAGAGATCAGAAAATAAATTTTCCTGTGCAGAGTGTGTGCAATTGGCTGGATATGTTGGAGTTTCACCTGCAGCATTGAAGCAATGCTCTGAGAGGTCAGTGGATTAAGTTACACTGGCATGTGTGTAAATACCCATGTAATAGCTTCAAAATGGTTAAGAGTATTAGTGGTCGTATTTCCCAGTGTCTCCAAGTGGCAGAGGGGATGAGGCAGAAGCACAGGGCTGGGTGGGATGGCAGTGCTTGGGGGCAGGAGCAGCAGTGGGGTCCTTTCCTCTGCCTGCTGTGTGGGGCTGTGCAGGGCTGTGTGTGCTCGTGCCCAGCAGTGTGAGTGTTCCCCCATGTTCCCTGTGCCCCATGTTCCCTGTGCCCCATGTTCCCTGTGCCCCCATGTTCCCTGTGCCCCCATAGACCGTGTGCCCCATGCTCCCCGTGCGACCCTGTTCTTTTTCTACCACTAAAGTGAATGGGACTTTTACTCTGATAATAAATGAAGCTTGAAATCAGGATCTCCACTTTAATTGGATTTTTCAGATAGTTCAGGAAGAGCCTGAGGAAGTGTGGCAAAAAAAGAGTTTTAATTTGGAATAGATCAAATAGATAACCTGGGAATCAGACTCTCGAGAGGTTTTTCCAAAGCATTTTTGTTTCTTTTAACATCCTTTTTGGATCCTGTTCTGAGTGATTCATGGTTCTAAAAGCATTTTTTTCCTGCACCTTTTTTCCTCTTGTGCGCTCTTGACCTACTCTTGCTAAAATCCGTAAAGAAATACTAGGTAAACATACTGTAAGTGAAAATGTAATACTGTAAAACCCTGGAAGTGAAACCATTACAAAGAGTACTCATGTAGTGATTGTTCTGCAGGATGGCAGTGTGAGATGCACTGTTGAAATAACAATAATCTGTTTAATGGGGGAGGTCAGCTCTGAACTGAGGGGGAGTGGGTAAAAGAGGAAAAAAGAAATGCACATTCTGCCTGTCCTCCTAATCACACAGAGTGTACTCGGGACTGTGTTGTTGCTGTAGCTCCCTACTGCTTTGAAATGCCTGTCCAGGACTGTGAGAAGACATCTGTGCTGCATGAGAGAGGAACTGGAGCAGATGGTGTACCTTTCTTAAGGCACTGGATGGAAGGAATTTTGCAGGTCACAAAGCCAGAGAATAAGTTTAGAATTAAACTTTCACTGGGGATTTAGTGGTGGTTGGTGATGGGAATAGTCCCAGGTTGTCTCTTTAGGATTTCTGTGACTATGTGTGAGTTGGGTGCACACCTTGGCTCCCCTGCTGGTTCCTGCTGTGTGTAATCTCATCAGTGTGTGCCAAGAACTTACGTGCAGGTGGTCACATTGTCACTGAGTTTGCTGCAATGTCCTTGTGTGTGGTGTCCATCACAATGGCAATGAAATAGATGTCACCAAGCTAACTGCTGAGCCTACAGCAATTCATGGTGGCAGTACGCCTTTGGAAGAAAGAAAAATACCTTTCACTTTCTTGGGATCTTCTCCAGACTGTGCACATCCAGAGTTTATTGGGAAGAGCTCCCTGTCCCCAGTTCTTGTGTGAAGAGTCTCAAGTTTCCCAGTAGCTCTTTGTCCCCTGCATGCAGAGCACTTGCCAGGGCAGAAGGAAGCTGGGCTTTGCAGGCTCTCAATTGCCAAGGTGTGGCTCTGTTTGCAGCCTCAATGGGCATCACACATCTCTGATCTGGAATTAATTTAATTCTGGAATCACCCTGACAATGCTGCTGAGCTTTCCATTTTCCTGCACTGTTAGGCTCGTCCTAGGATGAAGCCATCTGTGTGTCTTTGATGGCACTGCCACTGCTCCCCTTTGCCATTGTCCCTTCTGCTGCCCGCTCACTGCTGCACTGTGGGGCTCTCTGCTCTTTGATTGTTGTCTTCGTGGGAATTGCTTGTTCTAAAACCAATTACAGCCTGACAAAACTGATCTGCCTTATTTACAAATACATCCATCTGGTCACGGATTGCCTGATGGTGCTGCCAGCACAATATGAGGCCTTTGCTGCTGCTGAGTTACTGAAGGATTTCCGTGCTGGCATCGCCTGGAGCCACGCAGGGCTTTACTGTAGGGGTGTTCTTTATAGGACAGAGGCAATTAATGATTAAAGTAACAAATCAAACAGAGATGGAGCATTGTGTGCTGTGTCCCAGCCCCAGCCAGGGAGCTTCACCTGTGCTGAGTGGGTGAGCTCCAATGCCTGCTGTACCTGGCACCAGCCATGGTGGGTGAGCTCTGTGCCCTGCTCTGCACATCCCGTGGTGGAGATGGAAACTGGAACCTGCACTGTTTGGAGGGGTCAGTGCTGGGTACCACTCGGGGGTGTGCTCTGTGCCCTTTGGCTGCTGCAACAGCTGTGGAAACCCAGATTGCAGGATCCACACCTGAAGGGAATTGGCAGATATTCATTCCACACCTGAAGGGAATTGGCAGATATTCATTCCACACCTGAAGGGAATTGGCAGANATTCATTCCACACCTGAAGGGAATTGGCAGATATTCATTCCACACCTGAAGGGAGTTGGCAGATATTTATTCCACACCTGAAGGGAATTGGCAGATACCTATTCCACACCTGAAGGGAATTGGCAGGTATTTATTCCTCCAGAAACCTGTCTGGTAATCGAGGCAGGACTAGATTTCTCCTTGGAAGCTGTAGCCTTAGGATAACATTTATGAAAGCAAGAGGAGGTGGCAGGTGCCTGGGGTGCAAGACTGATTTCTGTGTTCCTGGAACTCAGCTTGGAAAAGGCTCAACAAAAGAGAAAAATGAATGGCTGCTGTCAGGACATTGGAGATGAAAACCATCACATCTGGTAGGTGAAACTTTTCAGACTATTTTCATTTTGCTGTGAATGTTCAGCTGCAGCTTAAAAAAGAACTGAGACATGAGTCAGTTGTGATTTCACCCTTGGGCTGCTGGTTCAAAGCTGAATACAGTGAATTTCAGAACCTTCACTAACAGCCTGTATTCTGTGTTTATTGTGTGTGTGGCCCAGAGAAAGGAGAAAACACAGACATGCATGTGTAAACAAATTGAGCATGAGGGAAAGAGGGAAGAGTTACCCTGTAAAATAAATGATTGAGATTAGCATTGGCTGGGTTTTGACAAGTAACTGGAGGTGAGTGAATTAGTCATGGTGAATAATTCATAGGAGAAATTCAGACCTGGTTCTGTTTGCAGTTTATCTAGGAATGAACTTTGGCTTTTATATTTATGAATAACCACTCAGTTTTCTCTGTCTGTCTGAATAACTGAAAATTCATAAATTGAGATTAACCTGCAGTACAGAATGCTGAAATCTGCATATGAAAACCTGTGTTTACACGGGTCTAAGTTTTTCAATTTCCTGTCACCATAGAAACCAGAGATTTTCCATAAGGGTGAGCCAGTCTGGCAATGGCAGTGTGAGGTAGGGCATTCCCACTTTACCTCCAGATCTCTGAATGTTCTTTGACCTCTGAGCTCAGATTTTTAGTGCCACTTTAATGTGGGCTTTTGGTGTTAGACTTTGTGTCACTGGTGACTGTTATCATGCTGAAATTCATGTTTGTGTTATAATCCATGGTTTCTCTGGTTCTCAGACAGGCCTGTTACCTGTTCCTGTTAACAGGTTTTTAATAAGAATTTGTTTGAAATTGGAGACAGGTAACAGCCTTTTGATTTTCCTCCCATTATTGTTCACCTGGTACCAGACTCAGTTTATAGCTGAAAAATGAGGAACCATTCTATTTTGGTGAGATGGTGAATGTAGGTTTGCACAGTTTGCAGTCCAGAGTGGCAGCTTGGTGTGATCTGTTGGCAGAGGTTCTGCAGCCCTCAACCTCTCCTGGTTCCTTCTAAAATCAGGTTTTGTTCACTGTTTTAAATCCAAACAGAAATTCCTACTTCTGTGTTGATGATTTTTCCCCTTGAAATATAATTATGGCTTTGTATAATGCAGCTGTTCCTTATCTCAATAAAATATCCTGGCTGGAGGCATCTTATTGGATGTAATTTATAAGCAGAGGTATCCTGTGACATTTTTTGGGAGAGGGGGAGAGAAGAGAATCCATTAAAATTTACAACCAAATTGTTAGGACAAACCCTGTGAATTTAAAAAAAGTTCATTTGCTTATAGTAATTAATGAAATCTATGGCTAGAGTTAGGTGAGTTCTTTACACCTGCCTTAGTTTGGACAACTTCTCTGCTTTGTTTTGTTCAGTTTCAGTGTTCATTGGAATCAAAAGATCCTGAATTAATTCCACTGAGCTTGGAATTAATCTCTAATAAGAGATAGTCACATAATTCATAGATACCGTTTCAGGGAAATATTGCTGTGTAGCCTTCCACCTTCTCACTGAGATGATTGTAATTTTATTCTTCTGTATCTTTATATCTCTTCTGTATCTTTAGATCTTCCTGTCAGAGCATCTTTGACAGATGCTCATCTAGTCTGTTGATAAAATCCTGCAGTGCTGGGAGATCTGACATCCTCCCTCGTTAGTCTATTAACTGATTAGATATTTCTTTTTTCAGTACTGAAACGAAATTTTATTTTGCATAAAGGAGGTGACTTTTCCCGTGTTTTCCTTCGTGCTTGTGTAGTGGGATTCTCTGAGGAGAGAAGTGCTTCAGAGGAGTGATGACATTTTTCTGAGAGTGCAGTTGTATCCTGGGTGAAGCAAAGAGTGCTCTGGCAGTTTTCCAGCAGGAATGCTGGACTGGTGTGTGCTGTGTGTTCCCAGTGAGTGCTGATGCTTGTGCTGTGGCTCACAGACCTCCAGAGCTTGGCAAGACAGCCAGCAGGAGCCTCATGAATTCTGTAAGGGAAGTGCCAGGAACAGCAAGGCTTTTTTTCCAAAACATGGGGAAATACCCCATTTAGGCTTCCTGTACTGTTACAGGTTACATTTCTTTAAAAGCACACTAATAAAATAATGGTGGGCTGGTCTCTAGCTGGATTTAAAATGTTTCTTACAATTCACTAATGTCTTTCCCATCATGTTGCCAGAATGTATTCTGCGACTTTGAGGAGGCAGCAAATGCAATTTAAGCAGAATTATGAAGTGAATTTATTTTAAGCCGGATCTTAGTTCTCACTTGGAGTTTCCTCCCGTTGCTGAGAAGGCTTTAAATGTTTCTTTTTATTCTTGTGAGCTATTGAATCCCATGAGTGTGCTGGGGGCCCCCTAAATCTGCTGTGTGAAGCCATTCAGGTCAATAGTTTAATGGAGGTGATAAATGGGGGATGCTTTCCTGGGGGACAGACTGGGGGGCACACTTGGGTGGTGACAGGTCCTGAGCTGATTCCAGCCCCTCCTGAGCTGATTCCAGCCCCTCCTGAGCTGATTCCAGCCCCTCCTGAGCTGATTCCAGCCCCTCCTGAGCT
>CM019225.1:21113928-21217118 GCA_009741485.1 Malurus cyaneus samueli
TGATTCCAGCCCCTCCTGAGCTGATTCCAGCCCCTCCTGAGCTGATTCCAGCCCCTCCTGAGCTGATTCCAGCCCCTCCTGAGCTGATTCCAGCCTCTCCTGGCTGATTCCAGCCCTTGCCGCTCCTGGCCTGGGGATTTGCTGTGGGCACTGGGCATGAGCTCTCTCTGGCCATCAGTGAAACAGCTCATGGAGAGTCCATGCCAATACTTACACAACTACAGCCTTCTGTGTGCTTCCTCTTCTTGGCAATATCTTTTGTCTTTATCTTCCTCTTCTTGGTAATATCTTGTTCCTCTATTTGTAGTGTCCTGTATGTTTATTAATATAGATTCCTATAGAATGTTGCTAAGAGCAGTCCAACCAATCTTTGGTAAGGGGGTGTTTTAGGTGTGTCCTTCTTTGCTGAACAGATGAGTTTGTGCTCCTGCAGGAAGGACAGAGCTCCTCTGTCAGTGCAGGAGGTGCCCTTTATCCATAGGAACAGGCAGTGCTGAAACGCAGCGTTTTGTCCTATTTTTGCATTTATTAGCATACACTGATTATTCATAGGAATAATTACCCTTTACCAATTCACATTAATTTAGATGGCTTTTGAAAAGCAATCAAGAAGAGTGGGAAAGATAATGCATCAAAAGCATGTGGTACAAAGGAAATAGGGTGAATTTTATGTAAGTGACCATGTCAAGGCATTGACAACTTTTCCCTTCAGATTGCAGTTATTGGAGCTCAGTTTGGTGGTTGTGGCTAAAGGCTGCAGTGTGCTCCCCACCTCAAAAACCCATTGATGCTCTTTGTCTCACTTCTGTGTCCCTTCAGAAAGGAGCAACGTCATCTTATGGGGAGACAGCATGAAAACAGACAAAACCAAGTGCTGGGTCATTTCAGAGTTCTTTGCCTGTCCCTGCAGGGGTAGGGTGCAATTCCCAAGTGCTGTTAACATCAGGGAACACGGGGAAGCTTTGATGACACAACAGATTCTTGTCTGCTCTTGGCCCCAGGGAAGAGCTCTGGATGTTCTTCATGGTCAGCAGCAGTTCCTTTTGCAGTGGGGAAGGTTCTGTCATTACAGTCAGATCTTGGGTGTGTTTATAGGGTCACACACCTCTGCAGTGCTGTCAGGTGTTACTGTCTCTAGATCATCTTCAGTTTTCTCTGACTTTGAGCTGGGCAATGGAGATGAAATCCTGCTGTCATGTGAGTCTTGCTGCCTGAAAGCAGTGCCTGTGTTCTTTTGCTTTGGGTTACCCTTGCTGCTCTGGAAGCCAAATGTGATGTGATGGAATGAGAGTGCCGTGGTACACAGACATGTGGAGTGATAATCCTTAGAGAAGGGCAGGAAAAGAAAGGATTCAGTTCAGCTCAGAGGGTGGGCTGAGCAGTCGAGGGGAGATGGGGGTCTGGTGATCCTACATGTAGTGGAGGAGGAGAGGAACAAACATAAATAGGGTTAGTGTTCACAGGGCTTCAGTGATTAAAACTTTGTTATCTCAGTTCAGGGAGATAAATTCTGCTGTTTCTCAAATGAGCCTGAAGCTGCTCCTGTGCAGATTGGTGCCAGGCTGGATCAGCTGGCTCTGCTCAGCAGGAACAGCTCCCCAGCCCAGCCTGGTTCCAGTCCATATTGGTGCCTGTGGTGGGCACAAGTCATCCCTCCTTGGGATGTCTGACAGAACAACAGCTCTTGCACAGAAAACAAACACCAGCGAGATACAGCCCCTGAATTATTTTGCTGAACTCGCCAGAATTTTAATAACTGAGATGAAATCTCCGTTGAGAAACATTTGCAGGGGGTTGGCTGCACAGCCCTGTGCAGGGAGGGGAGGGTGTCAGTTCAGTTATTCTGGAATCATGTGTTGTGTAAGGAGCTGGATGCTGCTCAGTGTGGCTCTGGGGGTTCTGCTGCACCTCACTAATACACTGTTCCACATTCCACGGGCTGGGGTAAAAAAAATCTGTATGGAATAGACTCATAGATAGCAGTAACACATTATAAGATGTGTATAAGTCACTACTGCTTAGCTTATTTATACCAACCTGTGCAAATCCTTCCTCTCTCTTTGTAACATATCTCTAATTGCTGCTTTAATCTCTTTCCAGCTAGCCTGAGTTAGTGTTGGCAGTGTTAGCATGGTGTGGAGAACATCCTGAGGCCAGGAGGAAGGATAGCTGTGGAGAGGGCTGAGGAGAAACTGCCCATGAGCTCCCTCACCTCAGACCAAATATCTGATCTGTGCTGTGTTCTCAGCTCCTGTGCCAAACTCACAGCTTTTCTATCAGATTTAGCCAGGTGCTGTTCCTCTGAACTCTTGGAATTTGGGACAAGGAAACAAAGTGGACAGCAAAGAAATTCTGAACATCCCTACCCATCCCCACAGAGGGGCAGAGGATGTCTCTACTGTATCAGTTTTGGAAGGATAAATTGTCAAAATTGCACATGAGAGTGATAAATGTGACACTGTCAAAAGCAAATCTAGTTAAAGCAGGTTCTAAATAGGCCAGGAACAGCAGTGGCTGAGCAGAGAGGGGCTATAAATACCAGAGATGATGCAGTTGGGGGCCACCAGGGGAGAAGGGAGCTCAGAGGCTCAGGGATGTACCAGGATCCACGTGTATTTTGGGAAGCTATCAGAGAGAAGAGAACCAGAGCTGGTAATTACAAGGTGCTCTCCAGATGCTTAGTCTAGAGTTCAGTGATTTTCTCAGGTCCTCCCTTAGATGAAGAAGAAGCCAGAAATGGTGATTCAGACCTGTGCTTCCATGGCAGGGTGAGCTCCTGCAGGTGAACAGACACTCCACTGGCACTGGAGCAGTGCTGGTGTTGCTTTTGCATCTGCATTCCCAGCAGTAAATAACCCCTGAATTTAATAGTTTTAGAACAAAGTCTGTGTTAATTGTCCCTGTGTGGTGTTTTTGGGAGATACAGAAGGAGGGGAGCAGTGCCTGCATGCTGTGGATGGGGGTGTGTGGAAATGTCATGGTCACAGCTGACAGACCAGAAAGATTAAAGGCAAAATAAAATTCTGATGTGCTTTTGCTGTTGAAGATCATCTGGTGATAAAGTCATGAGATGTTTTTTTGTGGGGAAGTTTTTGTGTGTAATTGCTTCCTTTTGCACCTTGGACATGTGTAGCCATTGAATTTTTTTAATGAATGATAGAAACCAGGGCCCGGCAGGTTTAATTTTTAATTCCTCTCTACTCTTACACTCCTGTGGGGCTGTGCCCTCTGACATGCTCCTCTCTGCTGTCCCCACTTGCCAGAGTGATGCAGTTTACTCTGCCTGCATTTAGTCTTGGTTTTCAGTCCTTAGTTTAGGTAGAAATCCATGGCTTTATTTAGAACAGTCCCCGTGTCCCCCCTGCTCTCTCTGTCCTCAAATGGGGCGGCAGTTGGCATGGTGAGAGCTGCCAGTGGCTCATTCCATCCTTCTGTCTCCTGAGTGTTTTGCTCGAGTCTGAATTTCAGGTGGGCGGGCAGTTCATTACTCTTTCTGCAGCATCTATGCAGATTGCAGTCTGAGCTTATTTTAGAAGAGCAGAAATCAGGAGCAATTAGCAATGTGCTCAGCGAGGAGCTGGGAAGGAGTCAGACAGCACCTCTGTGGCATGCACAGGACTGGGCTCTTTGCTGGGCTTGGCCAGGGTGTCCCCCACAGCCTGGGCTCTGTGCATGTTCAGCAGTGTGGCTTTGTGGATAATTGCTCTTGCAGCAGTGGAATAGAGCATTGCAGGGGGTTAATGTGGAATAGAGCTGGGGGGGGGGTCAGGCCATGGCACAAACCAGCTGACCCCATCGGGGACATCTGAGCAAGGGTTAGGACTGCCTCTCAGTAATCAAATCACCATCTTTATTTGCACTCCCTGCCAGGATGAGGCATTATTTCATTTTTTAAGTGACTGTTGTTAACCTGGCTAGTACCTCAGCCAAGCTGTAAGCCATGTATTTTTGCTTTATATCAAGGGGTGTGAATTCAAAGAATTGGAGTACTTTGCACGTCAGAGTAGGAGCAGAAGAAAAGGAGGATTTTTTGTTGTTTTTTTTTTAAGCAGTGCCTTGGGAGAAGGAGTGCTGGAATGTTTCCATCCAGCCCCAGTGTTCCTTACACGTGTGACACAGGGCAGGATGGCAGGAGAGTCCTGCAGGGACAGTGCTGCAGCAGCTCTGCCTCTGTGCATTCCAGGGGAATCCAGTGAAATATTTGAGGGATTATTCTGTGGAAGTGATGGACACCTGCAGCGACAGCTGATTTTAGGCAGAGCTGTAGCTGCAGGAGCTTTCTGTCCAAATGGTGCTTCAGGAAAGGCCGTGCACACTGGTGCACATGGATTGCGTTTGCTGCTGACTCACTTCACTTCCCCTGGAGCTGCCCGAGTACCTTCAATGCCATTTCTTATTTCTGTGTGGGAATTTAGCACTCTCGTACTACACCAGGCTATTTCTGTGTTTGCATTGGTATTGTTTATCTGTAACCATCTGGTTGTGCACCCGCTAATAAATGGGATGCAGGGGAAGATGGTGAGAGCAGACAATGTGCTTGGTGTTGATTCCCCTCCTTTAGAAGGCAGGAACGTGAGCACATGGTACTGAAGGAATGAAGCAAGCAAGGGCAATAATCTCAGCTTTGTGGTGGCAGCTGCAAAACCAACATGAAATACATTATTAGCCTCAAGCCAGGAGTCTGCAGTCTGAACTTGCTCCAGGCGTGTAGTAAGTGATGAGTTCACGAGGAAGTTGTGGAGTATTGCCTGGATCCATCTGGTATGGAAAGCCCTTTGGAACCAATCTCCCCGCAGCTGTTGGGGTCTCTATTGCATGTTTGTAACCCTCTGAATATCTGCGTGGTCCTTCTGCAGTGCAGCAGTGCCATTCTGCAGTCTATTCCCCCTGAAACACCCCAATGTTTCAGCAGCCCTTGGGGAGGGTTGTGCTGGTTTTGAGGAGGTGAAATTGCTCGCTGTGTTTTTGCCTCCTCTCTGAATTCCACCTGGATCTGGTGACGGGTGATGTACTTTCATTGCTCATGGCATAGCTGTCCCTCACTATTCCAATGTTGTGCTTTTTCTGGGAAAGGAGGAGGAGCAGTGTCAGCCTTTGACGTTTACTGATCTCTGAGGCAGAGGAAGCAGCACAGCTGATTTCCTGCAGCAGCTGAGGTTTCCTGTTCTGTGCTGATAAAGGAATGAGCAGAGCACCTGCACTTGCCTTTGGCCTGCTCCTGGTGCTGGAATTGCTAAAGCACAGTGGAGACAGTCGGCCAGGAGGACATGGAACAGCGGCATTTCTGGGTGATGAGGATGATGAGGATGTGCTCCAAGGCAGGCACCATCAGGCTCTGGGAATGCACAGGTTTGGTCTGGAGGCAGAGCAGGGATCGGGATCACACCTTGGAGGTGCACAGGACGGGAATGGGATCACACCTTGGAGATGCGCAGGAGGTTTTATTCTGGAGGCACAGCAGGGATCAGGATCAGACCTTGGAGGTGCACAGCAGGTTTTGTTCTGGAGGCACAGCAGGGATCAGGATCAGATCTGGGAGATGCACAGCAGGTTTTTGTCCACAGGCTCAGTGTGAATCTGCCCGTGCCAGTACAGGCTTTGGGCAGCCACTTGCCCGTGATATTTTTAGGAGCATTAAATCAAGCAAATTGGGGAAAAGAAATTTGTCAGCTGCTGCTGTTGGACTTGCTGATTCTTACAGGCTCCTCAGTTGGAATCTACTGCTTTGGAATTCCTTTTTCCTTGTTTTCTGTGTCCTTCTCAGACTGAGCAGTTTGCCTTTGAAACAAAGTTCAGGCCCATCTCCACTCCAGGAAGGCACAGTGGCAAACAGCAATGGCAGAGATGTCCAAGGAAAGACTTGTTTTATCCTAGCTGTAAAATTAGGTGGCTAATCCTTCCCTCTTTCTTGAAGATATTGAGGCTTATATGATTACCATTTATAGGATGCTTTGAGATGTGAGATGAAAAGTTCTTAAAGGAATTATTGTATATTTTTAATGCATGTAAAGCATTACTCTGGAGGAGAATTGGTTCAGTGGGTCCATGAATACACAGATTTTTCAGGCCAGAAGGTGCTGTTGGTAATCTGATCTGATTTGTGTGTATAATATTTGATCCTGTTAGAGCTGTACAGAGGTTGGGGGACTCGCAGATACGCGGGGCTGCCTCTAGAAACTGTCTGCAAAGCTCTGCTCTTTTAATGATCTGTGAAATCTTTCCATGTCTGGATTAAGGAATGTGAGATGCTGAAGTGAACCGTTTAATGATCTTCTTCTTTATTCCATCTCAGTGGCTCGGGGCAGGATTCACATTCTTGTACAGCTCTTTCTTTCCCACTTTGAATACTTTCTCCTTTGCATTTGAATAGCGCTGAGCCCGGTGCTCTGGTTACATCATTTCAGGACTTTGAGTGCATAAAAGACTTTGTGCAGCCGATCCGGGTGCTGTTTCCATGCTGCAGAGTGGACAGATGAATGATCTGGAGTGCAGGGGGGGCGGTCAGAAGGGCTGTTTTCTCGGGGGAAAAACCCCACCATCTGTTTTTGTGAAGCTTCCTTTGCTCTTTTAAATCATGAGCAAACACAACAGATCTGTTTGCCTTTTTCTTTTCAATGCTTTTCTTGCATCCCTTTTATTCCCAACAGGCAAAAGCAGAGGAGGCACAAACTCAGCAAAGGCAGCTGTTGTGCCTTTCCCTTCTCTCCTGGGGACAGAGATGGGGACAGAGCTCACCTGGGCTGAAATGCTGCTCTGGAGCACCAAGGGCTGGTGGAGCTGGGATTCTCCAAAAGACACGGGCAGCAGAGGATTGCCAGGGATCTTGGAATGCTGAAGGTTTGGAGTGCACCTTCTTTAAAATAATACCAAAACCTCCAAAACTGACAAACAAAAAGCCCGCGATCCAAACCCCAAACAGCAAAACCAACCCCTTAAAGTCTTTGTTAGTGAGCGTTTCTGGGGTCTCTCTCCACCTCCAGCCCTGTAAATTCTCCTTCCCATTGATCAGTGCTCAGTGCAGCGCTGCAGAGCTCAGACAATGGGTGCAGGGACAGCAAATGGGATTTACTCTGCTCATGGGCAGACAAAAGTGGCAGCAGATGTGACCGGTTCAGGCTGGGAATGACAAGGGACAAGTCATTGTTCCCAAGGAAACGGGGAGGTGTGAGGGCTGTGGGAAAAGAAGCAGGAGATGCTGCAGCTGAGGCCAGGGAGTTCATCCACTGCCAGCTGCTCTTCTGCGGCCGGTGTCACTGTCCCTGTGCAGTGTCCCTGTCCCTGTGCGGTGTCCCTGTGCAGTGTCACTGTCCCTGTCCCTGTGCGGTGTCCCTGTGCGGTGTCACTGTCCCTGTGCGGTGTCACTGTCCCTGTGCAGTGTCACTGTCCCTGTGTGATGTCACTGTCCCTGTGCGGTGTCCCCGTGCGGTGTCCCTGTCCCCATGCAGGGTCACTGTCCCTGTGTGGTGTCCCTGTCCCTGTGCAGGGTGGGATGGCACAGACTCCTCCATCTGGAGCAGGCAAGGAGTGAGTGAAGCACAGAGCTGCAGTGGCTCTGGACCTTGCAGTGCTCCGTGGAGGAGGATGTGATGTGGAGCTGAGCTGTGCCTGTGCAGCCATGGTGCCTCCAGCAGCACCAGAGTGATCCTGGACTAATCCTGGTGCTGGTTTTAGGTGGACTGAGTCCAATGGGAGGTTTGGACTCGGTGATTCTCCCCATCAATTCTTCCTGTACCTTCACCCTGCCTTCGATAGATGTGCCTGGAGTGATCCTGATGGGACTGGATGATTCTTCACTTACTGGAAGATGGAATATCAAATGGCTAAATTCTGCTCTGTTTTTCCTCTCTTCTCTAATAATGCTGAACATCTTGCCAAGTTCTTCAAAAAACAGTGTAGTCACCAGTGCATTGAATTCATTAAGGGCTGGCATGGAGACAGTGGGAGAGCAGCTGACTCCCCATAGCAAAATCTGCTTGAGGACCAGTCTGCTTATGGATTCACCTTGTGTTGGTGTCTGCTCTGGCACTCTCCTGGCTGTTTTTCCATGATGTGTGGTTTGAAGTGCTTTTTCTGTTCTTAAATTGAACATAATTGCAACGCACCATTCAATGTTTTCAGTCTTGACCTGTGGGGAGTTTGGCCTTGAGGCTAGCTGAAATGAGCAGTAAACACCGTGTGGATTCCTTTGGTTGTTTTTTTGTTTCCTTTGTCCAGGAGGACAGGCTGTCGTGTTCTGCAGGGTAGAGCTGTCAGTGCTGCCTGTGGAAGGGAACTGGGTGCTCTGCTTCACCCCAATGATTATTATTCCCTGCTATCTCCTGAGAGCCAGGCTGGCTGCTGCACAGAGCCATCCTGAGCCAGTTTGCAGCAAAATCTGCTCTCAGTGACTGCTGTGGGTTTGGAGTGCCAAATGTGGCAAACACTGCACGCTGCGAGCATTTCTGCCATCCTGGGCAGGGCACAAGAGGGAAAGGTCTGCAGAGGAGCAGCATTAGATCTGCTGTTGTGTGCCTCAGCTCTGCCACCTCGTCCTTGTGCTTGCCAGGCTTATTTTTAATCACTTCAAGGCTTCATTGTCACCGTATCAGCAGTGATCTTTGTTCTTGGACAGCGAGCAGCTGGTTTTGGCTTCCTTTGGTTTAACGAGAAGCTGCTCTGCGGATATCACACAAGTCTTAAGCTCCATTTAGTCCTGGTCTGCTTAGGCCAGGACTAAGTTGATCTAAGAAGTTTTCTGGGGAAAACTGCCATGAAATTTTCAGTGTGCAGGTCAGAGAGAAGTTGACATTGTGTCTGGGTTTGTGGTTCTGCTTTTTGTCACAGCACTGCCAACTAATTCAAAGATCATTAATTAACTGGAGTGCAAAACCTGCACAGCCCCACCTTGGGTAAGCCCAGCCTTGGGTAAGCCCAGCCTTGCGATGCACAGTGTGTTCAGCAGGAGCCTGTGCTGTCTTAGCAGCTCTTTTGATCTTTCACTCTTTGGTGGCAGAAGGCTTGTTTGCCATCGAGGAAGGTGTGTTGTGACCTAGAAAGATGTGTGTGAGTTGTGTGAGTCATTTCAGTGGGATGGAGTTCCCCTCTGTGACATGAGCAGGGAACAGAAGCTCTGATCAGAGGAGATCATTCCCATCTCCTATCAGGGGTGTTCTACATCTGCTTTTCTCACAAAGAATGCCCTACTGTTAAGTTACATTCTAAACGTATAAAAGCAGAAAATTACTCAATTGCTTTCTTTTTGAAACTTCATGACTCTTTTTCATTGCATTTTCAGTCTCATGGTGAAAAATGAGGGTAAGAAAATTGCCAATGTTTTATTAAATCTGACCTAACGTGTTGCCTGTGCTGCAGTGGTTTGCTGGAAGTGCTGATGTTTCGGGATGAGTGTTCTGTCCTGGTGTTGTGGTGGGGTGAAGATTGTTCCTGTTGGGATGCAGAAGCCAGCAGATGCCATGGAAAGGGTGACATTTACTCAGCTCTGGGTGTTTGGCTGAGTTTGAGCTCTGTGTGCTGTGCTGGGATTGCTCCAGGACACTTTCAGGAGTGCAGTGTGGGATTTATGCTCCTCCAGGTGGATGGAAAGCTATGATCACCCCTCCTCCAGGAGTGAGGGCTGAGCAAACAGGGGCTTGGGCAGGGTCCTAAACCCATTTTGGTTGGCAGCAAAATGAAAATGGTGTTTTCCTATTTCAAAGCTGGGGTTTTGAAACCCCATGGCCCCACATCACCCCTGGGACACTGCCCTGAGGAAAACCCTGAGCAGGCTCCTCCAGGGCAGGAGTTTCCCAAGAGAGGAGAAGTCACTGGGTTCAGAATATGCTTTCTCACTTTCTTACACTTTCACTTCCTTTCTCAGTAGCTGCAGTTGGAGGTTTGGTGTGGGTACAGGGGAAATCTGGGACTCTGCAGGTGAAATGCTGCTGGTCAGACATGGGCTGGGGATTGCCAACACATGTGAAAAAACCATGAAAAATGCCAATGTCACAGGAGTTATTTTCATGCCGGAGAGAAATGTTTTCCTTTCTCTTTTTAAAGTTTTGTTTTTGAACCCGGAAGGTCTCATTTCAGATAAAAGGCTCATCTTGTTCTTTGTTTTAGCAAGAGCCTTTTAGGGAAGGCAGTGCATAGATAGTCTGAAGAGGGAATAAAAACAATTGAGAGTCAAATGGCCTTGTTAGTGTATTCTGTATTTGTGTAAGAATTGGATCCTCCCTGAGTCCAGCTTGCTGTGCTATATTTACAATAAACTATTGGGTCTAATCCCAGTTGTGAGAAAATAATGGCTTTTGTTGCCAAGCACATTTTCTCACTTGTCACAAATCAGTGGGGTGAAGCATATGTTAGAGGAGCGCTGTCTCAGGCTGCCCGGGAAGGATCCTGTGACAACACTGTTCTCCTGGTGGATAATAATTCAGATAATTCAGATAATTCAGCATCAGCCGGGGCAGGGCTGGGTGGGCTCTGCTCTGGGATTTGGCAGCAGAGCTTTGTCCTGCTCCCCCCCAGGAGGGGAAGGAAGAGCAGGAGCTCCGGTAGCTCCCATGCCATCCCAGCCCATCCCAGCCTATCCCAGCCCATTTCCAGAGAAACCTCAGCTTTTGTCTGTCCCTGTCTGAGCAGCCAGAGCCTGGCCCTGGGCTGGCAGCACTGGGGATGAGTTTGGTTTGTGCCAAACCAGACTCTCCTGGAGGAGGAGGGAGATGTTTGCTTGCAGGGCCCCGCTCCAGCCTGGTTCCAGTGTGAGTGCTGAGGTTGTCAGGGTTTTAGGTGACCTTCATGCAGCATCCAAGTTTTGCTGCCACTGTTAAATGACCAGTGAGAAGTTAACCTGCCAGGCTGCCAGAGCTGAGACTCACATGAGAGTTGTTAGATGAAGAAATGTTGAAAAATATCAGATTGAAATTGTCCACAAATCTTGCATTATTTCAATCACTTCTTTGCATCATTACTTCCTCATTTATTAATTGCACATCCAGCATGGAGTGATGGACAGGTTCTTGCTGTGGCAGTGACACTGTGGGGCAGCCTGGTGCTGGCACAGATGGACAGAGCTCCAGGCACTGCTGAGCCACTTTGGGAAAGGTCATGGGGGCTGCAGGGTGTCTGTCCTGGGGTCTGAAGGTCCTTATGGAAAAGCAGATAAACCTGGAACAGGTGAAACCTTTGGTGCTTTCGAGCTGGGATTTGGAGGATATGAATGAGGCAAAGCTGGGTTGGTTTGTTGGTGAATTCGTCAGTGCAGGGGATGGTGAGAGGGGGGGTCCAACTTCCTTCAGGTCAGTGCTGGCCATCCTGGAGGTATTCACACAGGTATTTATGAAGAAACAATATATTACTTTATATGAAAAGGGTGGTGATTTGTTTCAGGTAGTATCAGATAGACTGCAGTATCATTTTCTGGTTTCATAAGGCAGTTGGAAGCTCTGAGGTTGGTCTCAGTGTTGTGTTTGTTTTGTTTAACGTGAGGCTGATCAATGGCGTTGTTCTGCTATTCTGAAAGCAGATCCATCGAGCCCTGAACTCACCCTGGGTGAGCTGGGCTGCAGCAGAGCTGAGCTCTTTTCCCTGGGGTAAGGAAGGACACCCTCCTGGCCATGCTGCTGACATGTCCTGTTCCTCTCCTGTCTGTGCCCACAGAGATCCGGACGCAGCTGGTGGAGCAGTTCAAATGCCTGGAGCAGCAGTCGGAGTCGCGGCTGCAGCTGCTGCAGGACCTGCAGGAATTCTTCCGCAGGAAGGCTGAGATCGAGCTCGAGTACTCCCGCAGCCTGGAGAAGCTGGCTGAGCGCTTCTCCTCCAAGATCCGCAGCTCCAGAGAGCACCAGTTCAAGTGAGTGAGTGTTCTGGGTGAACTGGTGCACAGTGATGGGCACAGGTTGCTGTGAGTGACTGACTGTGTGCAGGGGAGGGATGTGCTGGCGGCGTTCCTTTGAAAAGCTGTGCCTTTTTCATCACTTTGTTCTCTTGACCTTTTTGATTTCTCTCTCCACAATTCCCTAGGAAAGATCAGCACCTCCTTTCTCCTGTGAACTGCTGGTACCTGGTTCTGACGCAGACCCGTCGGGAGAGCCGGGACCACGCCACCCTGAATGACATCTTCATGAACAATGTCATCGTGCGGCTCTCGCAGATCAGTGAGGATGTCATCAGGCTCTTCAAAAAGGTAACAGCCCCGGCGAGTCCTGCTTCACGAGGCTCATCCTGGCATTGTAGTTTGAAATACAATTGTTATAAATGTTGCAGAGCAAATCTTGCAAGGGACTATCACTGAAAGTCTTTCTAGATTGTATTTATCCTGGAGTTTTAAAGGAGCTGAGATCTGAACCTGTCAGGTGGTGAGCAGGGAGGTGTGACCTGGTGCCCAAAGTGTGAGTGCTAGAGAAATGAGAGCTGGAATGTGATGACTTTTTTTTGAAGACTTCAGAGAGCAGGTCAGAAGGGGCTTTTGGATGGCCCTTGCTCATGAGCAGGGTGACAGTGATGAGGTACAAGAAAGGAGACGAGAGAGCCACGGGAGTGTGGCTTCCTTAGGGGAAGAGTGATGCCTCAGAAATTCTGTGGAGGCATTTCCAGGAGCCTGAGATCCTGTGATTACCTGGTGCAGGGCTTCCCTGGAAAAGGGCTCAGCTGAAATTCTTCAAGAGCTGGTGGAGAGTAGAGTGTGATTGTTTTTGGGATTAATGAGTAGTTAAAAGATAGGGGAAAAAAGGAAAGAGACTTTCATTGCAGTTCCTAATGAATTATTTGGAGAAAGCCTGAATAGTAGGATGACAAAATCTGCTGATGATACAGAATTATTAATGCTAACCAAATTAAAAAGGAGCATCAAAGACTTGTGGGAATCTCACAGTCAGGTGGAGCAGTGCTGTTCATTGAGAGTGAGGAGTGTGGTAAGAGCACAGAGTCCCAGCAGTGGGTGGCTTTGTGCTTTGTTTTTGTCAGGGGCAGCTGAGGACTGTATGGGTGAACCATGGGGCACCTGCTTTCACCAGGAGAAAACTCATAATCAGGGCTTATCTGGAAATTTCAGCCTGGCTGGAGAGCAAATTTCAGGTGATGCTTTTACTGCCAGTTTTCTCTAATTGATGAGTATGACCTAGAAATTAAACTGCAAGGTCAGGTTTCAGTTGTCTGATCAGATATGGGATATCATCCCTTTCCTGTTCTCCTGGCCTCCAGAAATGGAGACATTTGGTATGTGTTACTTAGTTCAGTTCTGTCTCAAAACGTCCCTCCCATGTGCATTTTGCCCTGAATCTGGTTTTTAGATTTATATTAAGACTGTGCTTCTCCTTTCCCTGTCCATATCTGTGAATGGTGTGTGTCATTTGGAAACACAGGACAAACTCAGCCAGCTTGCAAACAAGGACATAGATTGAATATTTTGAGTGTTCTCTTGTAGTAGATCAACTTTCAACTGGGACAAGATGATGAAATTTTTCACGCAGCAGAATTACATCTTTGTGTTTGGTTTTCTTCCATGCTTAAATTTCAACTCGAAATGCTTAAATTTCAATTAGATAGGAATGGTTGCTCCCTGTTTGTCCCTCCACCATTTCTCCAGGAGGGCTGGCTCTCTCTGCAGCTGCCAGAGCCAACATCTGCTCTGCAGCCAAAGGAATCTTTACACTTGTGGGTGTTTGTGGTTTCACTGCATTTGTCCCTTGGACTTAACCTGTCCGTGGTAATAATGTTCAGTAAATCAGGGAAAATGCTGATTTTGTGCCAGCTTTGCCTTTATGTGGACAGGGAGGCTGCCACTTTAGGGGATGTTTGGGTTATTTATTTCTCTCTGAAGGGGTCTGAGGCTGCAGTTGCACTTCACAGCAGTGTTTGGTGGGAGCTTTGGGCATCTGTGTGGAAACAGTGGTGGGCTGGTAAAAGGATGTTGAATATCCAGCCTTGCAGAGCGTGGGGCTGCTCAGAGGAGGGATTTTCACTCTTGTGTTCACTCTTGTGTCCAGTCTGGTTTGAGTGTGCTCAGTAAAGCCCTTGGAGCCCCTCTCCTGCTGGCACCCAGTCTGGCTCCAGAAGGGTTAAAGCACTCGTGCTTCAGCTGCTGGCTGTGCTGGAGATTGCTCTTTGATGGTAGATTAGGGGAACATTTTTTTGCAGAGATGTCAGTTTGAATTCTCCCCATCTCGAATTTATTAATGGCCTGTGTCATGCTGCAGGGCCATGAGGCACGGGGAGGTTTTGTGTTTCCTGTGTTGATTATGTAAATGTAAACAATGCTGGCAGAGCAGCAGGAAGGACTCTCAGGGGTACAGGATGAGCACAGTAAGGACTGTGGAGTCCAACCCTTCCCCCAGGGCTGCCAAGGCTACTGCTAACCCATGTCCCCAAATGCCACTTCGTGTGGCTTTTAAACCCTCCAGGAATGGGGAAGAAATTTTCTCTAATATTGAACCTAAACCTCTGCTGGTACAGCTTGAGGCTGTTTGCTCTGGTCCTGTCCCTTGAGCAGAATGGCACCCCCTCTCCTGTCAGGGACCTGCCCAGAGTGAGAGGGTGCCCAGGCACTTTGGGGGATGCACATGTGCCATGGCTCTGTTGTGAATTACCAAACCCTGCTGAGATTGTGTGAGAGCAGTGTTGGTGGGCAGGGAATGGGACTGGGTTCACTCAGGGTTCCTGGCTCCTGTGGGCTCAGCTGAGCACTCTCTGCTCATTGGCATCATCCTCGTGCCCACGGGATGAGAGCAGTGTGTGTTCTGTAAGGATGGCACAGTCCCAGACACCCTGACCCTAATCACAGATACACTGTGGTTACTGATGGGACTTGGAGCCTTTAGACTCCTTGCTGCAGGCTTTACTTCAATTCCAGTTTCCAATAATCCAGATTAAACTTTCAAAGTCTGTAGGTTGTCCTGTTGACTGGAATTAGAGGATGTTCTGTGTCACGGGCTTCTCTCGTTGCCCAGCCTGATGTAATGTTGTTTTTCCTGCCCACGTGCACAAAACATAGTGGAGTTATTTGAGGAAATTGGAAGAAACTGCTCAGTTTTAGTTTGGTTTGGTTTAGGGGAGGGAGGAGAGGGTGTCTATACTTTGTTTAAATACATCTTCAAGCTATAAGTAGTGTCTCCCAGACAGGAAGATTCCATGGAGAGATTTTGTGGTGTAATTACAGGGAGGCAGAGAGCAGTGTGAGCACATCCCAGCACCTCCAGCTGCTGGGTTGCAGTAGGAGTTGGCTTCATCTGCAGCCAAACTCCACTTTTGGGAGCTCCCCAGGCCGTGGCCTCTCTGGGAAGGAGGTTGGTGACTGGGGCTGCCTGGCAAGGAAAAGGAAAACACGGGCTGCAAATGGGATCTCAGCAGACAGGAGAATGCCAGCAGCTCCTCACTGGCACTCAGTGTCTCCTCAGCTGCCTGAACTTTGGCTGCTGCTCTTGTGAAACTGGAAACTTCATTATATAACTGTGGTGGAGCTGTTTCATGATGTTCTTTTTCAGAGATGCTTTGGTTCACTCAGGTCAGAATAGTGAAAATGAGCTATTGAGAATCTGGGAGGGTGGGTCATGGCCAAGGGAAAGATAAAACCTGGGATGCCCAGTGCTGGGGAGCCCTGAGAATCTCTGCTCTGAAATTCCAGTGTTGGCTGGGAATGGCAGCAGTG
Source organism: Malurus cyaneus samueli (assembly GCA_009741485.1). Classification (NCBI taxonomy): domain Eukaryota; kingdom Metazoa; phylum Chordata; class Aves; order Passeriformes; family Maluridae; genus Malurus; species Malurus cyaneus. Next base: position 21,129,551 of record CM019225.1, read on the forward strand.
GGTGTGTTTAATGAGTGTTAATGACGACAGATGGACAGGTGATGCTGTGGGACTGCACAATGCCAATGTAGGGAACTGCTGAGCCACAAATGGCTGTGGGATGGTGCAGCTCTGTGTGCACTGCCAGTCCCATACTCACTCTCTGCCAGGGTGTCAACTTTTAACTCAAATGGGGAGCTGACTGTGGCCTGGGGATGAATTATACCAGTGGAAAGGCAGGATGGTATTGCTTGTAATTTTAGATTAATCTGTTTTGCAGGATAAATAAATTGAGACATTCCTCCTCATGGTCTCTGAAACACAGTTGGGTGATCCATGGGCAAATGCCAACCTCAAACAAATATGCAGGAGTTCTGAAACAGCATGAGACTTTGTCTGCACTGTGTATTCACATTTATAATCCCTCCAAAATGTGTTTTCATTTCAGAACTGCATGTTCTGAGCATAGCAGAGTCTCAACTGTTGTTGTTTTTGTCTTGCAGAGCAAGGAGATTGGCCTGCAGATGCATGAAGAGCTGCTGAAGGTCACCAATGAGCTCTACACGGTGAGCAGTGAGCAATGTTTGCTGGGCACCTGCCCTGCCCCTGTGAACTGGGGGCTGTTTGAATGTGCCCTTCTGCTGGGGATACAGAAAAGTTCCACTTGTGGGTGCTCAGCTCCATCTGAGCCCTGAGGAGCCCTTTGGCTGCAGAGCTGTCTGTGAGATTATCTGCTGTTAGTCAGGGCTCAGGCCTCTTACAAGCAGGTTTTCATAGCAGGATAGTAAAAATCTTTGTGTTGCTTCTGCCTCTTGCCCTGTAGCAATTTTTTTTTAAAATTTATTTTATTTGTGGTTTAGAAACAACAAAACCATATAAAGTCTGCCTTTTGTGGGAAAACTGAGATAATGTATTTGCTTTCTTTGGTTGTATCTGTTGCTGGTGCATAAATAATACTGCACTAGGTTTATTCCTAAACAATCATTCTATTTCATCTCTCTGAAAAACAGGCCTAAACAACAGAGAATGAATGATTGTATTTGAAATTTCTGCCATAAATCTTCTCTTAACAGGTTTGTTCCTGCTTTGAAGGATTTGGTTGTTGTGAGACCTGCAGTGTGGGTGGACAGCAGAGAGGATTAGAAAGCCTGAGTGAGATTTGGGAGTGCTTTGAATGTCACAAGCTGTGTTGGGGGTGGTGGCTAATTAAGATTAATTACAACAGCAGTATGACAGATACAAAACAAGGACTAACAAGAACTGGGCTGACCTTGAATACCTGTGGACCCGGACACGGGCAGGGCCATCCCCTGAGGGACACTCGGGGGTCAGTGGGGGATCAGCAGAGTGTTGAGGTCCAAGCAGTGGCCAAGAGGAGCACAGAGGGAAGTTCTGCTCGTCCTCTCAGGAGCTGAGATTTCCCCCATTCTCTGCTTTGCTCCGTGTGCTGAGCAGGACGGGCTTGGATGGTTTGAATGGTGAAACGGGAGCTGCTGGAGGAGCTTTGTGTTTTTGTTCAACCTTGCTGTTAAGATAAATAAGTAGTGTCATCTACCAGGAAGGAGCTTTGACTTCAAAAATGTGAAGAAAACCCAAGGTTGTGGGGCAGTCAGGGTGACTCCAATCTCTTGTAGCAGCACTCCTGTCAGTTCTGTCCTTGTCCATCAGTGACAGCCCCCGCTGCATCCTTGGCTCGTGGGTGCTGGGGGTGACTGGGGACACTTAGGGAGCAAACTGCTTTGGGGTGTTCTTTGGGTGCCCTGAGCAGCACGAGAAGTGTGGACAGAAGCAGACCCAGGCTGAGCACCTGCCTAAGGACCAGGCTGGAGTTTAGAAATGTCCCTTGTCTGCTGTCAGCACGGGGCAGTCGATTCTCTTGCCTCTGGCCAGGCCTTTGGCCACAGCTCATCTATGCCCTGGCAAGGCTGCTTCTTGAGCTTCTCCGAGGGCAGTTCTGTGCTCTGAGTGGAAACTGCAATTTTTTACAGGCTTTTCAGGCATTCACTGTCTCAAAACAACCATGCTGATTTAACTCAGCCTCGTTGGTGCTCTGATACAAGACACCCTGTGGACATACTATCCAGTATGGAAAGAGCCAAACCCGCACTGATTTTAGTCAAAATGGAATTGGATGACTTTTGATCTGAGGAGGAGATGCTTGTGAATGGTTTTGCACAGAAATAGTTCAGCTGAATTAAAACCAGTTCATTCGTTTGGTTCCTGCCTGTCGGTTCCAGCAGTGGTGCAGTTGGAGCCCATAAAGGCTGAGGGGCCCTGAGCCTGTCCTGACACCATCACCCCATTTCTGTTCTGCCTCTGCTGCTCAGAACCTTGGGCATGAACTGCTCAGGAGAACAAAGCCCCTGGAGCTGAAGATGGCCAACAGTGCCATTTGTGGCCGCTGTTTTGGCAACAGCCTTTATCCAGAGCGTGTAATTAATATGGAAAACACAACTCGTGTTGTTAAATAACTAATGAACATTGGAACATATTTTTCCTCCTTCAGTGCAGCTAATGAAGTGATTTGCAGGAAAGCTCCCCGGGACGCAGCTGTGGCAGTTTGTCTTTGTGTCACACGGTGTGAGCCAGGGCCAGCGTGATTTGATTGCAGCCACAGGAACAGCACCAGGGAATTGCAGATCAGGGGCTGAGTGCTGCACTGCAGCTTGGCCCCGGCCAAAATTAGGGCAGATATTAAACAGAAATATCCCTTGAGTTTCCAGGAGTGAGCTGTGTGGCAGGGCAGCTGGTGAGGAGCAGAGTGAGCTCTTTAAGGTGTCTTTTTTGGTTGGGTAGCTGTCCCATAACCTTTAGATTTCGCAAAGTCCTGCAGTTTGGACCTTTGTTACTCATTGGGCTTCTCTGTTGTATTGTGTCAGGGTTTCTCTGAGTGCTGCAGAAACCTTTCCTCTCACTGCCTGAGGCCCCAATGTGCAGCACTTGGCTTTTTCTCTCCCCTCTGTGTGTTTCACACAAAGATGGAGATGTGAGGATGAGGAGGGCTCAGTGAAACCTTCTGCTCTTTCTCTTGAAGGAAATCCCAGGAGCTGTGTGATCTGTGTGTGTCCTGTGACACTGATTGCAGAAGGTGCAGTGTGAAATGGGTGTCTGCAATGTGTGTGAGAATTGGCAGGGATGGAAATGCAGCAGCAGGGCCCAGGCAGGAGCTGTGCTGGCCTTTGCAGGGATGGAAATGCAGGAGCTGTGCTGGCTGTGCTGGCCTTTGCAGGGATGGAAATGCAGCAGCAGGGCCCAGGCAGGAGCTGTGCTGGCCTTTGCAGGGATGGAAATGCAGGAGCTGTGCTGGCTCTGCTTTCCTTTGCAGGGATGGAAATGCAGCAGCAGGGCCCAGGCAGGAGCTGTGCTGGCCGTGCTGGCCTTTGCTGCAGTCCCATCTCCTGCAGTGGCAGATCTGTGCAGCTCCGTTTGAGCTGAGCCTTGTGCTTGGCAGGAGGAGGGATCATGGGGCTCAGCCTGAGCTGCTCCAAGTCAAACACTGCTGAGTCCTGCTGACAGCCACAGCCGATCAAAACACCGTGCTTTCTTCATTAGCTCTTGTGTAAAAACCCCCTGCATTTGTCCTGCTCTGTTTTAACCCCTGGGCCTCCCCCCTGCTGTTGTGCAGGTGATGAAGACCTACCACATGTACCATGCAGAGAGCATCAGTGCTGAGAGCAAGCTGAAGGAGGCGGAGAAGCAGGAGGAGAAGCAGTTCAACAAGGCAGGGGACATCAGTGTGAACCTGCTGCGGCACGAGGAGCGGCCCCAGCGCCGCAGCTCCGTCAAGAAAATCGAGAAGATGAAGGAGAAGGTGGGTGAGAGGGAGGAGGGGGAGTTGGGCTGGGCTTGGGCTGGGCTTGGGGCTCCCTGCAGGCAGCGGGGTTGGCTTCAGCCTTGTGTGTGTTGTGAACATTGCTGTGTCTGTGGAAGGGTTAGGAAGGATGGTCACTCATGGACATTCTCTGCTCAAAGGCAGCCCAGGGAGCCCATCAGGGGTCTGTTCTCTCCTGCTGCCTGTGGAGCAGTGCCAGGAGCTGCTGCTGCAGTCAGGAGGTGTGCAGGGATGGCAGTGGGCACTGCACAGGAGCCACCCCGACCCTCTGCAGGGACACAGGGACACAGACAGCCAGAGGGACCCTGGGGTGGTGGCTCCTGGAGCACAGGACAGGGACGGGCACTGGGAGCTCCTTCCTCACCAGCTGGGAACTGGGAGCTGTGCTGAGGAGGGCAGTGCAGCATGGGGTCAGCCTGGCCTGGTGATCATCCTGATCCACACACTGCTCCAGGGAGCTGGGCTTTGCCTCTGATGTATTCTTTAAAAATGTACTTTAAAAAATGACCAGGAGCTGCCTCAGGGTTTGCTCAGGCACTGACTCCCAGCAAAAAGGGAGCTGGATGTGTAAAATACCAACATTATCCTCTGTGGACTGTCTGGCAGTCAGAGTGCAGTGTTTAGATGGATTTGCAAGGCAAAACACTTCATGCCATTCTGGTCTCAAATCCCACTGGCTCAGGATCTCTACAAGTTTTTGTGTTTATTTTGGAGAGGAGGAGAGAGCTTCCCCAGGCAGGATGCATTTGCTCACTGGCTCACCCAGCCCTAGGACATTTCTAACAGTGAATTCTTGAAGGGTTAATCTTTTGATTGAGCCTGCAGAGCAGGGATCTGCCCGAGCAGATGTCCCAGATCTGGAGCACATCTGCTTTCCTGCAGTTTTGAATTCTGGGTCCTGTTCTAAATTGTATAGCTCGGGCCTCTGGGCCAGATTCCACTTAGATACAGCTGCACACATCTGGAGCAAGTCCAACCATATGTCAGCATTTCTGGGGGGAAGATTTGGCCCTGTGATTTTGACAGATGCCAGAATGGCCATGAACAGCAGCAGCAGCAGCTGTGCTCTGGGTACTCTGAGCAGGATTCTCTCTCCCCATGGCTGGCAGTGCCAGGGATGCTCAGATGGGATCTCCTCCACCCTGGCAAGGTCCCTGTTTTCACACCACACACCGAGTTCCAGTGATAACCCCAACACAGCCAGGCTGCAGGGTGCTGTGGGGCTCTGTGACAGGAGAAACTGTGCCAGCACCATCCAGCTCGTGCTCTCATCTCCATTCTGCTTTTTCAGAGACAAGCCAAGTATTCTGAGAACAAGCTGAAGTGTACCAAAGCCAGGAACGACTACCTGCTGAACCTGGCGGCCACCAACGCGGCGGTCAGCAAATACTACATCCACGATGTGTCTGACCTGATCGATGTGAGTCCCTCCCTGTGCCCACTGTGTCTGCACTCCTGTCTGCTGCTGGAGGGTGGCTGGGGGTTTATGGTGCTCTCAGCTGGGGCTGGAGATGTGCTGTCAGTGAGATTGGCCTCGGGTGAGCCGGGGACACTGAGCTTTCTCAGCCCTGAGGTTACTCTGTGTCTGAGAAAGGGAAATGCTGCCTGGGGTCACACACAGCCTTGGTTTTGGTGCTGAAATAGAAGGTTCTTTTCTTTCTGCTGCTGGGTGTCTTTGGTGGTGTATATTCTCTCTCTCTTTCTCTTGTTTAATTATTTTTTAAGCAAGAAGGTCTTTTTTTCATGGACTTTTTGGAACTTTGATTTCCTGGAGATTTGCTGAGCTCCATTTTGCTGAGTTCCATTTTACTCTCTCTATTTACATTATGCTTCCCAACTTTTATTTGCTCGCTGACACTTCCACTGGAGTCAGCAGATGGCTTTTGTCCAGGAATCCCTTCGGGGACCTTAGCTAAAGCATCCCCAACACGAGGCAATGAAACCTCCCTGAGTATAAATTCTGTTCACCAAAGAAACAAAATACTGCGTGTGTGAGCTGTGCATGGGTGTCCTGAATCCTCAGAGGGAAAGCAGTGTACCTGGACAGGCTTTTGTGCAGATTCAGTGTATTTGCAAGGGTGAGGCAAGAAAGGCTCCAGCAGATCTGGAAGAAGGGAATCTGAGTGAGGGGTCCCAGGGGTGAGTGAGGGGATCCTGCCCGTGCTGTGATGGATCCTGCCTGCTCAGAGATCAGAGTGGCTGTGCTGTGACAGATCCTGCCCGTGCTGTGACAGATCCTGCCCGCTCACAGCCGGTGCCACCGCGGGCACGCTGAAGGACACACCGCTCTGCCTTTCTGTGACATGGCAGAGGTGAGGGGCTCCCAGCCCCAGCTGGACAGCTGAGCTGTGCCTCTCCAGCACAAATTGCCACGTGCAGCTGCTGATTTCACGCAAATCTGACCCGTCAGGACACTGAGCAGCCAGTTTAGCAGCGTTTCCTCCCAATCCAGCTGCCTCAGTGGCATCCCTTGGGCACAGCCTGACATCCCGTGCTCCCTGGGCACCAGGGTGAGCAAAGGCTGTGACAAAGGCTGTGTCACCTGCTCTGGCAGGGGCTGTGACAAAGGCTCTGTCACCTGCTCTGGCAGAGGCTGTGACAAAGGCTCTGTCACCTGCTCTGGCAGGGGCTGTGACAAAGGCTCCATCACCTGCTCTGGCAGGGGCTGTGACAAAGGCTGTGTCACCTGCTCTGGCAGGGGCTGTGACAAAGGCTGTGTCACCTGCTCTGGCAGGGCTGTGACAAAGGCTCATCACTGCTCTGGCAGGGGCTGTGACAAAGGCTGTGTCACCTGCTCTGGCAGGGGCTGTGACAAAGCTCTGTCACTCTCGAGCTACAGCTCTGTCACCTGCTCTGGCAGGGGCTGTGACAAAGGCTCTGTCACCTGCTCTGGCAGGGGCTGTGACAAAGGCTGTGTCACCTGCTCTGGCAGGGGCTGTGACAAAGGCTCTGTCACCTGCTCTGGCAGGGGCTGTGACAAAGGCTCTGTCACCTGCTCTGGCAGGGGCTGTGACAAAGGCTCCGTCACCTGCTCTGGCAGGGGCTGTGACAAAGGCTGTGTCACCTGCTCTGGCAGGGGCTGTGACAAAGGCTCTGTCACCTGCTCTGGCAGGGGCTGTGACAAAGGCTCTGTCACCTGCTCTGGCAGGGGCTGTGACAAAGGCTCCATCACCTGCTCTGGCAGGGGCTGTGACAAAGGTGTGTCACTGCTCTGGCAGGGGCTGTGACAAAGGCGTGTCACCTGCTCTGGCAGGGGCTGTGACAAAGCTGTGTCACCTGCTCTGGCCAGGGGCTGGACAAAGGCTGTGTCACCTGCTCTGGCAGGGGCTGTGACAAAGGCTGTGTCACCTGCTCTGGCAGGGGCTGTGACAAAGGCTGTGTCACCTGCTCTGGCAGGGGCTGTGACAAAGGCTCCATCACCTGCTCTGGCAGGGGCTGTGACAAAGGCTCCATCACCTGCTCTGGCAGGGGCTGTGACAAAGGCTCCTTCACCTGCTCTGGCAGGGGCTGTGACAAAGGCTCCATCACCTGCTCTGGCAGGGGCTGTGACAAAGGCTCTGTCACCTGCTCTGGCAGGGGCTGTGACAAAGGCTCCATCACCTGCTCTGGCAGGGGCTGTGACAAAGCTCTGTCACCTGCTCTGGCAGGGCACAGGGCACAGCTGCTCGGAGCAGGGAGGGCTCCAGGGCTGCAGTTTAATGAGAGCTCTAAAACCCATCAGAGGGTCGTGAAGGGGCACAGCACCGGCTGCCCCTCCTCTCCAGTGGCCTTTTTGTTTTGTCCTAGAAAGGAAGGGAACAATATAGAGACAGATGAAATTAGCCTTGGACTGGCAGAGCACCGTGGGCCCTCTTCTTGGATAACCCACGTGTCTGTTTGAGTGCCTGGGCTTGTCTCATTTCTGTCATTAACTGCTGACCAAGTAATCTTTTTGGTCTGTATGTGAAGTGGAGATAAAGCTCCTGACCCATCCCTCTGGAGTTCTGTGGGAAATGGCTGCGAGACAGTTTGAAGTGGTCCCAGGAAAGAATATTGTAAGATTCAGCGGAGAAAATGAATCAGTGTCCATAGGAATTGATCTGCCAAAATGTGTGAATTCTCCTCTGAGCCCTTCTGCACCAGCAGCTCCCTTCCCTCTGGGTCAGTGTTTGCTGTATGTGAGACAAACAAGGAGGAAAGGAGGGGAACTGAGGAATTTCATGGTACATGGAACTGCCAGCCAAAACTGCTGTTTGGTGCCTGGAAAAAACAGCTGAGTCACATTAGGGAACAGAAACAGCAGTTGGAATAGTTTGGCCAAAAATGCTCAGTTGTCTTTACTGGCCTGGTTAAAAAGGGGTTGGAGCGACGTGGGCTGGTGGAAGGTGTCCCTGTTCGTGGCAGCACAGTTGGAATGGATAATCTTTCAGCTTTCTCCCAACCCAAACCAATCTGGGCTTTGGTGATTTACTTGCCTCACAGCACAGCTCAGAATTTTATGGCAACATCAAGAGAGTAGAGGCCAGAAATGAAGATAAGCATATAATTATTATATATCACGGATATAATTGAAAGCGACACAGATTATTTTTAAAAGATGGATAAAGAAAAAAATGCAGAAAGGAGGAACAGAACAGAGCAGATAATTGGGCTGTTTGTGTGCTGGCAGTGCTGAGTGATGTGGAGAGTGGGGCATTACTGGAAGGGAAGGGAAGGGTGGCTGGAGGGCACTGGGGTGCTCAGTTCAGGTGAGCTGTGACCCCAGCAGTGATGGGGTGGCTGAGATGTGACCCAGCAGTGATGGGGTGGCTGAGATGTGACCCCAGCAGTGATGGGGTGGCTGAGCTGTGACCCCAGCAGTGATGGGGTGGCTGAGCTGTGACCCAGCAGTGATGGGGTGGCTGAGATGTGACCCCAGCAGTGATGGGGTGGCTGAGCTGTGTGTGACCCCAGCAGTGATGGGACTGGCTTTGCTGTGACCCCAGCAGTGATGGGGTGGCTGAGCTGTGACCCCAGCAGTGATGGGTGGCTGAGATGTGACCCACAGCAGTGATGGGGTGGCTGAGCTGTGTGTGACCCCAGCAGTGATGGGACTGGCTTTGCTGTGACCCCAGCAGTGATGGGGTGGCTGAGCTGTGACCCCAGCAGTGATGGGGTGGCTGAGCTGTGACCCCAGCAGTGATGGGGTGGCTGAACTGTGACCCCAGCAGTGATGGGTGGCTGAGATGTGCCCCAGCAGTGATGGGTGGGCTGAGCTGTGACCCCAGCAGTGATGGGGTGGCTGAGATGTGACCCCAGCAGTGATGGGGTGGCTGAGCTGTGACCCCAGCAGTGATGGGTGGCTGAGCGTGAACCCCAGCAGTGATGGGGTGGCTGAGCTGTGACCCCAGCAGTGATGGGGTGGCTGAGCTGTGCCATGTGCAGCTCCAGCTCCCAAAGGACAGAGGGGCTCAGAGTTGCTGCAGCAAATGCTCTGTGGGCATTTCCTTCTCTCGGATCCAGGACTGGCTCCTGCCCTGCCTGGTGCAGCTCTGGGTGGGTGATGGGAGACTCGCAGGTATTTGGCTGCTTCAGGGCTGTTTTGGCCAAACGTGCTTGCTTGAGCTCCATGAGCCAGTTTGTTTCTAAGCTGAGCACTGGGATATTTCCACCCCTTGCAGGGTGTTAGCAGACGTGGTGAATTAATGCTTGGGGAGCTCTGAGCTTGGCAGATGAAAGGCGCTGCAGAAAGGCTGGGGATTGTTATTTGTGGTTCTAATTCATTTACCATCAAAGGCATGAGAGGGCTGAGAAAATGCCATTTATTCCGGGGCTGGGAGCATCATTTTGAAGTCTTTTTCTTTCTTCCTTTTTCTTTTCCCCTTGCCATTGTGTGTTCCTGTGGGAATTGTGTGGAAGTCCCTGCTCTGTTTTTTCTCCTCTGGGCCCCGTGTGGGAAGCAGAAGCGTGGAGCTGATCACAGGGACTTCAAGGGCACAGTGTGTGTGGGGAGTGGTTTTTGGGAGCAGCTGATTCTTGGGCACTGCCAGTCACTGCAGGCTTCACTGTGAGTTCAGCAGCAAACCAAAGGGAACATTTCACATGGAATTCTGTCCTAAAAGCAGCTGGCAATGCCCTGAGTCCCTCTCCTTGGGTTGTGTGGCATCTCAGGGATTTGCCTTGTACTGTCTCATTTTGGTGCTTTGGGAATTGCCACCCTTGAAGATGGCAGATATTCCCTCCTGGCACTGTTTTGTAGCCAGGTAGCTGTGATTTCGGGGGTGAAGGGCACTGGTGAGGGCAGGGAGGTGCTGTCTCTGTTCCCAGGGCTATGGGGTGCAGGCCCCTGTCCTGCCCCATTTGGTGGGCAGTCTCTGTCTCTGCTGTGTTGCTCCAGCTCTGGTGTTTCTGTGTGACCTGCAGTGGTTGTACAGGTGCTAAAATTGTCGTGGGAGAGACTCCCAGCACAGAATGAGGTTTTGCCCCAAGCAGAGAATGGAAATTCACCCCTTATTCTCCTGTTCGTGTTGCTTGTTGGTTTTTTTAGGCAGGTCTGTGCCAGTCCATAACAGCCCATGCCTCTAGCTAATAAGATCAGAAGCTAAATAGAGGTAGGGTAAATAGAGGGTATGACAATTGGATGGTTTCTACAAGACTCATTATTGCACATGGAGTTTACATCTTTTAAGGATTGGATGGGACAGTGGGGCTCTCTGGGCACCTGTGGGTGGTAAATCAGCCTGGTGTGGCTTTGCTGCTGCTGCTTTTAGCAGAGACTGAAGCAAACACAGCCGTGCCATGCCATGGTCTGAGCGTGGTCTCCTCACAAGGGCAAAGACCATGAGACAGATTCTCTCAGTGCTCTGGGATGGGTGACATGCCAAATTCTGTTATAGTGAGGACAGAGTTTAAAACCAGCCTTTTCTCTAAAGTACAGTATTTGGACAGCAATTAACTCCAAGTTTTATCATTTCCCCATTCCCATTTCATGAGAGTGATCAGTGAGGCACGAGGGGCTGCTCATGTGGGAGGCAGGAGCTGCCCAGGGACAGAGCAGGTGTGAGCACTGCAGGCTGTGGTTCCACCTTGCCTAAGTGTCCCTCTGTGTTTGGGAGCTCTGGGAATGCTTTGGGTGTTTGTGTGTGTGACCAGTGTCCTTTGGCTGTGGTTCCACCTTGCCTCAGTGTCCCTCTGTGTTTGGGAGCTCTGGGAATGCTTTGGGTGTTTGTGTGACCGGAGCGTCCTTGGCTGTGGTGTCCCCACTGCCGCCTTGCCTCAATGTCCATCTGTGTTTGGGTACTCTGGGAATGCTTTGGGGTGTTTGTGTGACCAGAGTGTCCCTTGGCTGTGGTTCCACCTTGCTCAGTGTCCCTCTGTGTTTGGGTACTCTGGAATGCTTTGGGGTGTTTGTGTGACCAGAGTGTCCCTTGGCTGTGGTTCCACCTTGCCTCAGTGTCCCTCTGTGTTTGGGTACTCTGGGAATGCTTTGGGTGTTTGTGTGACCAGAGTGTCCTTGGCTGTGGTTCCACCTTGCCTCAGCGTCCATCCTGTGTTTGGGGTTTTTGGGAAATGCTTTGGGGTGTTTGTGTGTGTGACCAGAGTGTCCTTTGGTGCCCTCAGTGCTGTGACCTGGGCTTCCACGCCAGCCTGGCCCGGACGTTCAGGACGTACCTGTCAGCTGAGTACAACCTGGAGACATCGAGGCACGAGGGCCTGGACGTGATCGAGAACGCCGTGGACAGCCTGGACGCGCGCAGTGACAAACACACCGTCATGGACATGTGCAACCAGGTCTTCTGCCCGCCGCTCAAATTCGAGTTCCAGCCCCACATGGGGGACGAGGTAACGTGGGGCTGCCCTCCTAAACCATCCCTGGGACAACGGTTCCTGACTCTTTGCCTGCTGTGCTGCCTTCACACACTCTGGGTGATGTTCCTGTCCTAATGGGGCTGGTGGCTCATTAGGGCCCCTCCTTTCAGGCTGTCCCTCCCAATTAGGGAGCCCTTGATTTGTCTCTCTGGGCCCCGCAGATCTGCACAGGGGAGCTGTCTTTACCTTTTACCTGCTGTAATTGGGGATTGGAGAACACTGAGTGTAAAACACTCACTGCAGACCCAGCTCCAGGCCACTGCTGATGGGACACATGGCAATTCAGCCTCTCTGGGGGCTGCCAGGAGCCTGTGGGGGCTGCAGGGAATGGTGTGGGTATGGAATGTGTGTCTGGCCCATGTGTGACCATGAAATTGTCCTTTGTCCAGGTGTGCCAGGTGAGTGCCCAGCAGCCTGTGCAGACCGAGCTGCTGAGCGCACCACCAGCTGCAGTCCCGACTGGCCACCCTCAGGATAAAGAAAATGAGGAGGTGAGAGTGGGGTAGCACTGGGGTGAGGTGACAGATGGGGTCACACTGGTGGGCAGCACTGCTGAGCCTTTCCTCCAGTGGAGCTTTCCTGGTTGGTGTGCTCAGGTGTGACAGGGCTGGCAGTGCCCACAGAGCACAGAGCAGTGCCAGGGCTCAGGAGCTGCCTGCTGGCTCGTTATTTTGGCTCTGGATGTGTCCTGTTCCCAGTGTTCCCCAAGCCCAGCCCATCCTGTTTCTCCCAGGTACGGAAAACGCTGGATGCCACCATGCAGACCCTGCAGGACATGCTGACAGTGGAAGATTTTGAGTGTTCAGACGCTTTCCAGCACAGCCGCTCCACTGAGTCGGTGAAATCAGCTGCATCAGAGACCCTACATGAGCAACAATCAATTGCCAAGAGGAGAGCCAACCAGCAGGAGACTGAAATGTTCTATTTCACTGTGAGTTTGGGCCATACAGCACATGAAGCATTAATGCTGGGCTGAGGCCCCGTTAAGTGCTCATTAGTGATGAGCAAGAACCAATTCAGTCTCTTTAAGTCCTTGTCTTCTGTCAGATTTGGGTCTGGAATGCGTTTGAGGGGCAGGGCACCACATAGGGACTGACAATCCCGTGCCTGCCTTGTTTTTCTTTCTGAAGGAACAACTGGAGCAGCCAGTTGAGATTGAAAGATTTCTGAGTGGAGCAGGGGATGCTCAGAGCAGGGTGCAGGTTCCAGATGGCCTCACATGGCCACCATCCTGGGGCTCTTCAGGAAGGTTTCAGGCTGGAGCTGTCATCTCAGCCTTCCCTGTCTGGCCTGAATTTGCCCCTGACCCACAGATGAGCTGACACCATCCCAGTGCCAAGCAGGGCAAGAGCTGGGCTGTGGTGTGTGTGGTGTGCCTGCCCTGCAGCTCTGGTGCCACACTCCAGGCACAGCTCAGGGGTCTGTCCTGGTACCTGAAATACAAGGAGCAGCCATGGGTTCCCTCATTTCAGCATGGGTCAGAGTCACCTGCTCTGGCAGGGGCTGTGACAAAGGCTCTGTCACCTGCTCTGGCAGGGCACAGGGCACAGCTGCTCGGGGAGCAGGGAGGGCTCCAGGGCTGCAGTTTAATGAGAGCTCTAAAACCCATCAGAGGGTCTGTGAAGGGGCACAGCACCGGCTGCCCCTCCTCTCCAGTGGCCTTTTTGTTTTGTCCTAGAAAGGAAGGGAACAATATAGAGACAGATGAAATTAGCCTTGGACTGGCAGAGCACCGTGGGGCCTCTTCTTGGATAACCCACGTGTCTGTTTGAGTGCCTGGGCTTGTCTCATTTCTGTCATTAACTGCTGACCAAGTTAATCTTTTTGGTCTGTATGTGAAGTGGAGATAAAGCTCCTGACCCATCCCTCTGGAGTTCTGTGGGAAATGGCTGCGAGACAGTTTGAAGTGGTCCCAGGAAAGATATTGTAAGATTCAGCGGAGAAAATGAATCAGTGTCCATAGGAATTGATCTGCCAAAATGTGTGAATTCTCCTCTGAGCCCTTCTGCACCAGCAGCTCCCTTCCCTCTGGGTCAGTGTTTGCTGTATGTGAGACAAACAAGGAGGAAAGGAGGGGAACTGAGGAATTTCATGGTACATGGAACTGCCAGCCAAAACTGCTGTTTGGTGCCTGGAAAAAACAGCTGAGTCACATTAGGGAACAGAAACAGCAGTTGGAATAGTTTGGCCAAAAATGCTCAGTTGTCTTTACTGGCCTGGTTAAAAAGGGGTTGGAGCGACGTGGGCTGGTGGAAGGTGTCCCTGTTCGTGGCAGCACAGTTGGAATTGGATAATCTTTCAGCTTTCTCCCAACCCAAACCAATCTGGGCTTTGGTGATTTACTTGCCTCACAGCACAGCTCAGAATTTTATGGCAACATCAAGAGAGTAGAGGCCAGAAATGAAGATAAGCATATAATTATTATATATCACGGATATAATTGAAAGCGACACAGATTATTTTTAAAAGAATGGATAAAGAAAAAAATGCAGAAAGGAGGAACAGAACAGAGCAGATGAATTGGGCTGTTTGTGTGCTGGCAGTGCTGAGTGATGTGGAGAGTGGGGCATTACTGGGAAGGGAAGGGAAGGGGTGGCTGGAGGGCACTGGGGTGCTCAGTTCAGGTGAGCTGTGACCCCAGCAGTGATGGGGTGGCTGAGATGTGACCCCAGCAGTGATGGGGTGGCTGAGATGTGACCCCAGCAGTGATGGGGTGGCTGAGCTGTGACCCCAGCAGTGATGGGGTGGCTGAGCTGTGCCATGTGCAGCTCCAGCTCCCAAAGGACAGAGGGGCTCAGAGTTGCTGCAGCCAAATGCTCTGTGGGCATTTCCTTCTCTCGGATCCAGGACTGGCTCCTGCCCTGCCTGGTGCAGCTCTGGGTGGGTGATGGGAGACTCGCAGGTATTTGGCTGCTTCAGGGCTGTTTTGGCCAAACGTGCTTGCTTGAGCTCCATGAGCCAGTTTGTTTCTAAGCTGAGCACTGGGATATTTCCACCCCTTGCAGGGTGTTAGCAGACGTGGTGAATTAATGCTTGGGGAGCTCTGAGCTTGGCAGATGAAAGGCGCTGCAGAAAGGCTGGGGATTGTTATTTGTGGTTCTAATTCATTTACCATCAAAGGCATGAGAGGGCTGAGAAAATGCCATTTATTCCGGGGCTGGGAGCATCAGTTTGAAGTCTTTTTCTTTCTTCCTTTTTCTTTTCCCCTTGCCATTGTGTGTTCCTGTGGGAATTGTGTGGAAGTCCCTGCTCTGTTTTTTCTCCTCTGGGCCCCGTGTGGGAAGCAGAAGCGTGGAGCTGATCACAGGGACTTCAAGGGCACAGTGTGTGTGGGGAGTGGTTTTTGGGAGCAGCTGATTCCTGGGCACTGCCAGTCACTGCAGGCTTCACTGTGAGTTCAGCAGCAAACCAAAGGGAACATTTCACATGGAATTCTGTCCTAAAAGCAGCTGGCAATGCCCTGAGTCCCTCTCCTTGGGTTGTGTGGCATTCAGGGATTTGCCTTGTACTGTCTCATTTTTGTGTGCTTTGGGAATTGCCACCCTTGAAGATGGCAGATATTCCCTCCTGGCACTGTTTTGTAGCCAGGTAGCTGTGATTTCGGGGGTGAAGGGCACTGGTGAGGGCAGGGAGGTGCTGTCTCTGTTCCCAGGGCTATGGGGTGCAGGCCCCTGTCCCTGCCCCATTTGGGTGGCAGTCTCTGTCTCTGCTGTGTTGCTCCAGCTCTGGTGTTTCTGTGTGACCTGCAGTGGTTGTACAGGTGCTAAAATTGTCGTGGGAGAGACTCCCAGCACAGAATGAGGTTTTGCCCCAAGCAGAGAATGGAAATTCACCCCTTATTCTCCTGTTCGTGTTGCTTGTTGGTTTTTTTAAGGCAGGTCTGTGCCAGTCCATAACAGCCCATGCTCTCAGCTAATAAGATCAGAAGCTAAATAGAGGTAGGGTAAATAGAGGGTTATGACAATTGGATGGTTTCTACAAGACTCATTATTGCACATGGAGTTTACATCTTTTAAGGATTGGATGGGACAGTGGGGCTCTCTGGGCACCTGTGGGTGGTAAATCAGCCTGGTGTGGCTTTGCTGCTGCTGCTTTTAGCAGAGACTGAAGCAAACACAGCCGTGCCATGCCATGGTCTGAGCGTGGTCTCCTCACAAGGGCAAAGACCATGAGACAGATTCTCTCAGTGCTCTGGGATGGGTGACATGCCAAATTCTGTTATAGTGAGGACAGAGTTTAAAACCAGCCTTTTCTCTAAAGTACAGTATTTGGACAGCAATTAACTCCAAGTTTTATCATTTTCCCCATTCCCATTTCATGAGAGTGATCAGTGAGGCACGAGGGGCTGCTCATGGTGGGAGGCAGGAGCTGCCCAGGGACAGAGCAGGGTGTGAGCACTGCAGGCTGTGGTTCCACCTTGCCTCAGTGTCCCTCTGTGTTTGGGAGCTCTGGGAATGCTTTGGGGTGTTTGTGTGTGTGACCAGTGTCCTTTGGCTGTGGTTCCACCTTGCCTCAGTGTCCCTCTGTGTTTGGGAGCTCTGGGAATGCTTTGGGGTGTTTGTGTGACCGGAGCGTCCCTTGGCTGTGGTGTCCCCACTGCCGCCTTGCCTCAATGTCCATCTGTGTTTGGGTACTCTGGGAATGCTTTGGGGTGTTTGTGTGACCAGAGTGTCCCTTGGCTGTGGTTCCACCTTGCCTCAGTGTCCCTCTGTGTTTGGGTACTCTGGGAATGCTTTGGGGTGTTTGTGTGACCAGAGTGTCCCTTGGCTGTGGTTCCACCTTGCCTCAGCGTCCATCTGTGTTTGGGTGTTTTGGGAAATGCTTTGGGGTGTTTGTGTGTGTGACCAGAGTGTCCTTTGGTGCCCTCAGTGCTGTGACCTGGGCTTCCACGCCAGCCTGGCCCGGACGTTCAGGACGTACCTGTCAGCTGAGTACAACCTGGAGACATCGAGGCACGAGGGCCTGGACGTGATCGAGAACGCCGTGGACAGCCTGGACGCGCGCAGTGACAAACACACCGTCATGGACATGTGCAACCAGGTCTTCTGCCCGCCGCTCAAATTCGAGTTCCAGCCCCACATGGGGGACGAGGTAACGTGGGGCTGCCCCTCCTAAACCATCCCTGGGACACGGTTCCTGACTCTTTGCCTGCTGTGCTGCCTTCACACACTCTGGGTGATGTTTCCTGTCCTAATGGGGCTGGTGGCTCATTAGGGCCCCTCCTTTCAGGCTGTCCCTCCCAATTAGGGAGCCCTTGATTTGTCTCTCTGGGCCCCGCAGATCTGCACAGGGGAGCTGTGCTTTACCTTTTACCTGCTGTAATTGGGGATTGGAGAACACTGAGTGTAAAACACTCACTGCAGACCCAGCTCCAGGCCACTGCTGATGGGACACATGGCAATTCAGCCTCTCTGGGGGCTGCCAGGAGCCTGTGGGGGCTGCAGGGAATGGTGTGGGTATGGAATGTGTGTCTGGCCCATGTGTGACCATGAAATTGTCCTTTGTCAGGTGTGCCAGGTGAGTGCCCAGCAGCCTGTGCAGACCGAGCTGCTGATGCGCTACCACCAGCTGCAGTCCCGACTGGCCACCCTCAGGATAGAAAATGAGGAGGTGAGAGATGGGGTAGCACTGGGGTGAGGTGACAGATGGGGTCACACTGTGGGCAGCACTGCTGAGCCTTTCCTCCAGTGGAGCTTTCCTGGTTGGTGTGCTCAGGTGTGACAGGGCTGGCAGTGCCCACAGAGCACAGAGCAGTGCCAGGGCTCAGGAGCTGCCTGCTGGCTCGTTATTTTGGCTCTGGATGTGTCCTGTTCCCAGTGTTCCCCAAGCCCAGCCCATCCTGTTTCTCCCAGGTACGGAAAACGCTGGATGCCACCATGCAGACCCTGCAGGACATGCTGACAGTGGAAGATTTTGATGTTTCAGACGCTTTCCAGCACAGCCGCTCCACTGAGTCGGTGAAATCAGCTGCATCAGAGACCTACATGAGCAAAATCAACATTGCCAAGAGGAGAGCCAACCAGCAGGAGACTGAAATGTTCTATTTCACTGTGAGTTTGGGCCATACAGCACATGAAGCATTAATTGCTGGGGCTGAGGCCCCGTTAAGTGCTCATTAGTGATGAGCAAGAACCAATTCAGTCTCTTTAAGTCCTTGTCTTCTGTCAGATTTGGGTCTGGAATGCGTTTGAGGGGCAGGGCACCACATAGGGACTGACAATCCCGTGCCTGCCTTGTTTTTCTTTCTGAAGGAACAACTGGAGCAGCCAGTTGAGATTGAAGAGTTCTGAGTGGAGCAGGGGATGCTCAGAGCAGGGTGCAGGTTCCAGATGGCCTCACCATGGCCACCATCCTGGGGCTCTTCAGGAAGGTTTTCAGGGCTGGGAGCTGTCATCTCAGCCTTCCCTGTCTGGCCTGAATTTGCCCCTGACCCACAGATGAGCTGACACCACTCCAGTGCCAAGCAGGGCACAGAGCTGGGCTGTGGTGTGTGTGTGTGCCTGCCCTGCAGCTCTGGTGCCACACTCCAGGCACAGCTCAGGGGTCTGTCCTGGTACCTGAAATACAAGGAGCAGCCATGGGTTCCCTCATTTCAGCATGGGTCAGAGCCTACTGTTAACAGCATCTTGTGATGCATTACATATGAGAACAGAAGAGTTTCTACTTTCTCTTAATAATATTATATATAATATTATATATAATATAATATTGCAAATAGGGAGGGAAGATTGCCTCCTGAGCCCTCGGGCAGCCCCAGGGATCATCCATTGCCAGCTCTGCTGCCTAACCCACCGTGTTTGTTTCTTTAATTCCAGAAATTTAAGGAGTACTTGAATGGCAGTAACCTCATCACGAAGCTCCAGGCTAAACACGACCTGCTGAAGCAAACTCTGGGAGAAGGTGAGTTGGGCTCAGCTCCAGGAGGATCCTGAGAGGGTTTAACCCGTGTGTCATCTGTGTGTTCTGAGTGACTGATGGTTCTGTCCTGGCTGCTGCTGCTGCTCAGCTTAACCAGTGACGTGCCAAATCATCATTTCCTTGGAATATCATTCCTGTCTTTGGGACTGCACACAGAGAAATCTCTTGGAATCTGTTCCTGTGTGCTGAAGTGCTGCACAGCAGAGATTCCCCCTCTCTCTCTCCCATCCTCTCCCTGTTCTGCCCTCCTTTCTGCAGCTCTGACCTGTTGTTTTCTTGCCCTCAGTGCCATGTGCCTGTGTCACAGATTCACAGCACCCTTGCTGGTTTAACAGACTCCTTGACTCCTGGCCATGGATTTTTTGACTTGTCCTAAACAAGAGCTGCAAGGACATCCTTGTTTTTGAATCAGTTTTCCCACAGGAGGTTTTTATTCTCCCAGATAATTTCACAGATTTGTTTCAAGGCACGTGCACAAAGGCTCCACACAAAGCAGGGGCAGAGTGGCTCTGGGTGGGACCCTCCACTGTTGGAATAATGATGTCACCGTGCCCCTGGGAGAAGGTTTTAGCTCTAAAGTGGCTAAACCAACTGAATTATTTATGGTGTAAAGGAGATGGGGATGAGTTGGTGTCCTGATTCAACAGGAGAGAATATATTTAAATGAAAACACGCAAACAATATGAAAATCTGAATCCTAAAAAAAAAAAAAAAAAGAAAAAGCTTTTTGTTGGCTCCTTTGCCAAACACATTTTCTTTGCCAAATTTATTTAACCTTAAAATCCACTTTGTAGTTAGATCCTGTGGTGTGTTCCCCTCCCTGAAGACAGAGCCGGGTCAGGCCCAGGCTGTGAGTGCAGGAGGGCTCAAGGCTTTAGGCTGGGCTGGGAGCAGCACTGGGGCTCCTGCAGGAATAGAGGATTGGTGCAGATTCATTTATGGCCGTGCTGATCTCACCCCCAAATCCATCCCCCAAAGCCTGCTCAGGGTGGAGATGCAGTGTCACACATTTCATTCTCCAGAGCTGTGCATAAGCAGCACTGCAAGATCCTCACATGAAACTTTCCAAGCTTTTCCCAGGCCATGGGATCATCCTGCTCTGTAGGTTTTCTGCAAATATTTAGCCCAGAAATACCAAATGCTGCGTTTCAGTGTGAGCTGATTCTCATTAGGAAGGAGTTTGTATTGCAAACCATGTGTGTGGAATTCTTTGCTGTTCCAGTGAGGAATTGGCTCCCAGATTGTTTTCTGCAGGTGCCAAGGGAGAGCAGGAAGGAGGAATGTGCAGCCAAATGCTTCCTTTTATGTGTCTCAGCAAAGGAAGAATAACTCAGCTTTCCTGGCGCTGGGAGATTGGCACAAACAGCATGTGAAAGCAGTTTGGGTTTTTTCAGTGGATTGACAAATACTGTAAAAAATGAGGAAATCAGTCAGAAGGGATCTGCTGGCATTTATAGAGATTCAAGCACTAAAGATATACAAAGGGAAAGGGAATATTGACAGTCACAATTGATGAATTGGGCTGTTATCTGCCAGGAAAAGCTGGGGAGTCAATCCTCCACTGCACTCAGGTGCTGTTCCTGGCCCTGATGGGGCAGGGATGATCTCTGGGGCCTCTCTGGGCTCAGCCCTTCTTGGGATGCTGTTCCTGGATGTTCCTGCTGGGACTCAGCCTGTGCTGTGGGGCTGCAGAGGAACAGTGATGTCACTGGGAATTGCAAACCCTTTCCCTCTCCCGTGGCTGAGTCTTGGATTTCTAATCTGTCTTTAAGGGGTGGGGGCACCAGGTGGGCACCTCTTCTCCCCAAATTTGGTTTCTGTCTGGCAGAAGCCATGACCTTGGGGTGTAGGAGCCCGTAATGAGGGTGTGAGCCCCTGCATGGCTGTGCTTTGGTGGTGCCTGACTGAAGGGATAATGGGAACTTGTGTTTCTTACAGGTGAAAGAGCTGAGTGTGGAACAACCAGGTGAGCACTTGCTTCTCTTCCTTGCTCCTGGGGAGGGCTGGCACTGGCAGGAGGGGGCTGTGGGCAGGGGGCTTTGCTCTGTGCTGCTGCAGCTTGGTGGGGTTCAGGTGCCCTCGTGCAGCCCCCCGTGCTGGCACCCCTGTGCCCCACACCCTGCTCCCATCTGTGTGCCTGCAGTGCCTGGGTCAGGGGGACAGACAAACAGCCCCTGGTGCTGTGCAGTGCCTGGGTCAGGGGGACAGACAAACAGCCCCTGGTGCTGTGAGTGTGGCTCTGGATTAGGGGATTAGGGTGACAGACAGTCCCTGGTGCTGTGCAGTGTGGCTCTGGATCAGGGGATCAGGGGACACAAACAGCCCCTGGTGCTGTGCAGTTGGCTCTGGCTGGCTCTCTGTGCCTGGCTGTGCTTTGTCAGCACGGTGCAGTGCCTTGGGGCAGAGCTGGGATGTGTTGTGTTCACACAGGGGGACATGAGGGTGTGCACCCACTCCTGCCATCCCTCTTCCTTTGAGGACTTTAATGTCCCTGAAATGCTCTGCCAGCTCTGGCTGCTCTGGGAGTGCAGAGCGTGCCTGAATCACAGAATTCATCCCCCACTGCAGGAGATGGGCTGGGGTGGATGTGAGAGGGGGCTTTGATCTGTGTCCAGTCCATGGAGCATCTCCACAGAGCTCCAGTGCTTGCTAGGAGTGTGCTGTGTTCTGACAGTGAGACAGGGCAGCAAAACTTCCACACAGCTCCCTAGAAGCCCCTCTGTGAGCTTCTTCCAACCTTGTTTGTAATTAATAAAATTTATAATACCAGCAAAAAAAGCTCCATTGCCTGTTAGAGATGGTGAAGCAGATGGTGCAGCCTGGCTGCCATGCCAAGCAGGAAGGAGGCTCCTGGTGCCAGTGGCATTGGGCCCAGTGGCACCAGGGCTGGGCACCAGAGGGGCACTGGGGTCCTGTGGGGACAGAGAGGGACCTTCAGAGAGCGGGGGCTGTGCAGTGTGGTGCCCTGGTGCATGGCATTAATGGCATTAATGAAAGCAGCTGTCCAAAGTCCTCAGCACTGCACCAAAACCATCCCAAACCCAGCTTCCCTGGCTGTGGTGGGTGATAGTGGGACGGTCATTGCCACCCCTGGGGTTCCAAACGGGTGAGATACAGACAGCTGCAGATGTTCCCATTGTCCTCATTCTGTCCTTTCTGTGAGCAGAATGAGATCTTTGAGGCACAAACAGGAACAGCCCAGTGTTCTCCAGGGGTAGCTGTAGTTTATTTTGGGTATATCTCCTCAGCTGCTCTTGGTGCCTTTTCAGGCTGAGCTGGTGCTGGTGTTAAAATCCATCTGACCACCAGTGCCAGTGGCTTCCTGCTGGAGCAGGACACACCAGTGTGAGGAGCTACATTCAGATCCTCACAGAGGGGTTTTTCTGTTTGATTTCTTCTTCTCAGTCACAACCTGTGAGATCTCACCCTTTTATTGCATTTATGTTGGTGTTTTGTTGATTTATTTTGTTCCATTTTCTCCCAGGCCCCCATGTCTTCCCCCTAAGCCACAGAAAATGAGGAGACCTAGGCCTCTGTCAGTCTATAATCATAAACTCTTTAACGGCAATATGGAAACGTTCATTAAGGTATTTGCTGGTTTGCAGTTGGAGTGTCTGTGAGCACTGCAATGCAATGGTGGCTTTTCCTGTCCTGTGTTCCCATCCTTGGGGTCCCTGTGGCCTGGCTGCACCCGCTGCTGTGATCAGCACAGCTTTCCTTGGTGGGGATTTCTCTCCTGGTGCGTTCCTGTCCCATCACTGTGTCCCCAGAGCAGGACAGTGAGTGCCTGTGGCCATGTATGAGGCACTGCTGGCTCAGTGTCCCCATTGTCCTGCTGCTCCCACCCATCCCGAGAGGAAAGATCACACAGGCTGAGCCCAGCACTCAGAGGGGCAGCAGACACCCCTGCTGCCCTTTTTCTGTATGGTTTTGGTGGTCATCCGTCCTTGTGACTGAATAGAAACATAAAATTACTCATTAGCCCCCAGAAAGTGTCTCCCAGTTTCAAGGACTGTCAGCCTGGGGTAGCAATCCTGTTGTATGGGTGGCCACGCTGGAGGGCAGAGGATCCTCAGCCCAACTCAGAGACACATGAACACCAACCAGCCCAACAGAGAAACCCATGAACAGCGACCATCCCAGCTGTAGATATGGAGTTTGTCCCAAAGGATGCCTCCAGCTACCCCACTGCCAGTCCTGAGCCCAGCCTTAGCTATGGACTGTCTGTGGGAAGGATTTCCAAAGGCAGTGATGCTGTTCAGTTGCAGAGTGTTAAATCCTGCTCTGGTGAAAGCTTCAGTGAAAACGCTGTAGGAAGCAGTAATGCCCACCTGTTGGATTAGTGCTAATAGGCACAGTCTGTTAGTCTGGGGTTTATTCCCTCAGGCTCAGCCCCAGGACAGTGTCTGCACACACCACCAGCATGGAGAGTGCCCATCCTGCTGGCAAAGCCTCTAATCCCGTTAGCACTTAGGGCTACTCCTGACTTAAACTGATTCTTAAAGAGTAATGCTCATTAAAGCCCAGCCTGTTCAGCAGTGAGAAGGAGAAGTGACCTGCTCTAGAAATCCATCTGAGCAGTGTTGTGTGAGCAGAGACCTCTCGGGGATGCTGACACCCTGCCCTGGGGTGCATGGCCTGGCAGGGCTGTGCTCAGCTGCCCAGTTATCCACGGTGCCCAATGCCCCCAGAGCCTTTCCTGCACCCCAGGAAGGTCTGGCCTTGTCCTGGGACTCCTGGGAATGCCACAGGGTCAGAGGGGGAGGAAATGGGACTGTCCCTGCAGTCCCTGGGGCTGGGTGCAGCGTGCCACAGGGCTTGGGGAGGGAGGGGGGGCACCCAAAGGCTGCCTTGGCCCTTGCTGAGCTGCCATTGCATTGGAGTGTTCATGGCCTCCCAAGAGCTGACCTCTAACTGAACTTATCCCTGCTTAATCTGTTCTTTTTCCCACTCTGCTGCTTTTTTCTGTGCTCAGAGGAAGGAGGAATGCGCGAACGAGGAATCAGGTATTTACTGGAGGCCCGTCTGCAAGACAGAGGGAATTACCCAGAGATGCCAGTGTGCTCTGCTGGAAAAACAACAGAATCCCAAAGGGAAATGCATCCACTTGGGTGGTCAGACATGGCCCGTGGTCCCCTCTGCCATGAGAGGCTGAGGAGATGCCAGAACTCATCACTCAGTTCAGACCTGGGCACTTCATTCCTTGCATAGTGGTGTTTGTTGGGTTTTTTAGCACCTGCTGTCAGTGGCTCTTGCTTTGGTGGGAGTATTGCTGTAAGGGGTGTTAGTGGAAGCTTATTCCCTCAGTCAGGGGTAGCACAGGTTGTTCTGAAGCTCAGTGTTCCATCTTTGGGGTGGAATTGCTGTGATCCTCAGGGCAGTCCCCTGTCTGAGCCACAGAGAGAGCAGCAATGTTTCACACCCCTCAGTGACAGCTCTCTCGTGTATTTACTGCAGACATTATCCTGTGCTCTTCGATGGCTCCATCTTTGTAACACCTCCTTTCCCTGCCTGTCCTACTAAACTCCACAGCACTAATGTTCAAATCTCTGGTTTTACCATCTTTAATGCATTTCCTGTGCTTTGTTAGCAATAAACCAGTAATTTTTTTCCTTTTTCCTTTCCTTTCCTGAAGGATTCAGGACAGGCCATTCCACTCGTGGTAGAGAGCTGCATCCGCTACATCAATCTGTACGGTAAGATGCCTGAATCCATCCTCAGAAAGCTTCTGCCAAGGAATGAGTGTGAGCAGTGGATCCAGAGACACTCCCAGGGATCCTGCACTCCATGGGCTGGGGTCAGAATTCCCATGGCTTTGGCTGTGATGCAGCATTGGATGACTTTGGCAGATAGGGAGGTTTTGTTGGCACAACCCCAGGTTCAATTATTCACTACAGCCCTTCCAGCACCTTGGTCTGGTGCCTTGCTTGAAGAACATGAGCACCAGTGAGATGCAGCAGACTATCTGTCCCTGCTTGGTCCAAGCCTCTCTGGCTCCTGCTGTTTTTACAGCAGCATTGCCCACAGTTCAGGAATCGTTCCTAAAGTGTTGCTCTTTTGCAGGCCTCCAGCAGCAGGGCATCTTCAGAGTCCCTGGCTCCCAGGTGGAAGTCAACGACATCAAGAACTCGTTTGAGAGAGGTGTGTGGTTTAGCTGGGGTGTGGGGGTACAGCAGATGTCCTGTCTGAGCAGGGATTCTTGGTGTGTGCATTAACCATGTAAAGCCCTTTCTGCTTGGAGACTCGAGGAGGTTTTACCCCCATCTGGATTTCTCAGTGTTGGACCTCTGGCAGCAGCAGAGTCACCTGGGGAAGGAGTATGAGAAGTAGGGCTACCTGCAGAGGTCTTTTCCACACTCATTAAAGCACAAGAGCCATAAATGGTTGGTTGGGGATTCTTGTTCTTCCTTTCTGCAGCAGTTTGCCCAGGGAGGAGCAGCATTCCTTCCTGTGCTGGTGGCAGTGCTGGCTGTAGAGGTGCCAGTGATTCTGTTGAGAAAACCCCACTCAGAGTGCCAGGCTGGTGACAAAGGGAGAGCAGTCCCACTGTCCTGAGTGGGGGAGCTGTGATCAGGACAGCCCTGCTGGGAATGGAGACTGTTAATCCTTGAGCAGCACTGGCAACATTGGGGGAAGGTGGATGGGCCAGTGGATGAGGCAGTGTTGGGATTGTTGAAGGGTTTGCATATCCAATTTAAGATGAATTGGGATCCAAATCTCCTGGGCACTGAAAGCCTTTCACAGATTGAAGTCAGTACAAAGCTATCCAGAGCTGCTGGGTCTGTTCCAGAGGTGGAATTGTGTCCTCCAGCCAAACCTGCCTTCTCAGGCTCTCACCCTCCGTCCCTCAGACCTCCTCAGCTCTCCAGGCTGATGCTGGAAATGCAAAATGGTCTGGGCTGGAAACTGGGAAGGACAGACAACCACTATCATCCTCACCCTCAGGAAAGGTTTGAAATCCCCCCAATAAAACTGGTTGTCAGGAACAATCACATCACCATTGCATGTGAAGAGGGTTTTTGAACCCTGGGAAATTTGGGGGTTCCACTAAATGAGGAAAACCACTTGCTGTGTTAGTTCAGCTTGATGGTGATGCTGGACATCATAAAACTTCCCTCTGAGCAGGTGAAGATCCCCTCGCTGATGATCAGAATGAGCGAGACATCAATTCAGTGGCTGGAGTCTTGAAGCTCTATTTCCGAGGACTGGAAAACCCCCTCTTTCCTAAGGAAAGGTTTCAAGATCTGGTATCTACCATAAGTGAGTACATGGGACAGCTCCTCGTGAAGAACTGGGTGGGATGACAGAAATGGGGGCAGATACACTGAGTTTGCAAATAGGAGTTTGTGCTGTGAGGAGGGTGGCAGGTGGGCATGGGAATTGTTGGGAGAGGACATCAGGAGTGTGTTGGCAGCACTGGGGGAGGGAGAGGGTAAACATCTTCCTGTGGCTCTGTGAATCCTTCCCAGCCATGCTGAGGATCCCTGGAGCCATCTCCAGGCTCAGGCCGGGGGGCTGAGTGTGCAGCGAGCCTGAATCCACATCTGGGATGGCACAAAGTGTCACCCATGGCATGGCAGGGTGGCTGCTGTCCCCTTGGCACAGGTCTGTGCTTGCAGATAGGCTTGTGCTTTGACACCATCCCTAATTAACACAAAATTGCACACTTTATTAAACTTCTGGGATTTTTTGCGAACGTAATCTGTTAATTTTCTGGGTTGTATTCTCTTTTCTCTTTCTCTTTATTTTAAAACTAGACCCACAGAAATGTCTTTATTTATACTGAATGTGAACGTATGAATTCCCCTCTGGAGGAGCAATGTGCCCCTTCTCTTGCACCTTAGTGCAAACCCATGGATCACCTCTGGAGACAGAGCGTTGTTTTCCTCCTGGATCTGGACCAAGTCCCTCTGGTGCTGTGGTCTGGTCCTGAGAAGGTTTTTAAGGCTGTGCTTTCTATCCATGTGTTGCAGAAATTGAGAGCCCTGCAGAGAGAGTGCACCAGATCCAGCAGATCATTGTCACTCTGCCTCGGGCTGTCATCGTGGTCATGAGATACCTCTTTGCTTTCCTTAACCAGTGAGTGTGTTTGAGTGTGTTTTCCTGCTTTCCACGTTTCTCCTTGCTCTTCCTTTTGCCAGGGCTCCCCTGTCTTTGCTGCACCAGTCCTGTCTGGCATTGCCATGGGGAGCTGTGCTTTGGTCCTTCCCCGGCCTTGCTGAGCTGTGGCTGTGCCGGGGAATGGGGACAGCTCGGTGACATGCCCAGGGCAGTGGGGTTGGTGATGGGAGGTGTTCAAGGAATGGGCACAGCTCAGTGTTGTGTCCAGGGCAGTGGGGTTGGTGGTGTCCAAGGAATGGGCACAGCTCAGTGTCGTGTCCAGGGCAGTGGGGTTGGTGGTGTCCAAGGAGTGGGGACAGCTCAGTGACATGTCCAGGGCAGTAGGGTTGGTGTGGGAGGTGTCCAAGGAATGGGGACAGCTCAGTGACATGTCCAGGGCAGTGGGGTTGGTGGTGTGCAAGGAGCAGGCACAGCTCGGTGCCGTGTCCTGGACCTTTGGGGTTGGTGTGGGAGGTGTCCAAGGAGCAGGAATGGCAGCACAGAGCTCCCTCACACGTGTGTGTGCTTGCAGCTTGTCCCAGTACAGCGATGAGAACATGATGGATCCCTACAACCTGGCCATCTGCTTCGGGCCCACGCTGATGCACATCCCCGACGGGCAGGACCCCGTGTCCTGCCAGGCCCATGTCAACGAGGTCATCAAAACCATCATCATTCACCACGAGGGCATCTTCCCCAGCCACCGAGAGCTGGAGGGGCCTGTCTACGAGAAGTGCATGACCGGAGGGGAGGAGTACTGGTGAGCTGTGAATCAGGGAATTTAACTTGGTGTCTCTTTGTGTTGGTTTTGACAAACACTACCACACACACAACAGAACGTGGTGTTCCAGGCCTGGAGATGGTGGTGCAGGTGTGTGCTGCGCTCAAAGCAAGTTCAGAGATGTGCTGTGATTTGAAATCATAGAATCAGAAAATCACAGATCCAGTTAGGTTGGGAAAGACCTCCAAGACTGAGTCTAACCTTTGGCCAAACACCACCTTGTCACCTGACATATCCAGTGGTTTCTCGAGCACCTCCAGGGATGGTGACTCCACCACTTGCCTGGACAGCATCTCCCTAACACCTTAGCTCTGCTGAGTCCTTGGAACAGTGTGTTGTTGATTGTGAGAGTGTCTCTGTGTCTGTTTGCAGTGACAGCCCGCACAGTGAGCCGGGCACCATCGATGAGGTGGATCACGACAACGGGACAGAGCCACACACCAGTGATGAGGGTGAGCAGGACATGGGCAGGGGTAGGGGCTGGGTCTGTGTGAGCAGAGCTGTGAGTGCAGGACATGGGCATGGGCTGGGTCTGTGTGAGCAGAGCTGTGAGTGCAGGACATGGGCAGGGGCTGGGTCTGTGCCAGCAGAGCTGTGCACACAGGATTGGGAAATGCCACTGGCACTGCCCTGCAGTGGGCACGGAATGCCCAGCCCCACAGCTCTGCTCCATGTCCAGCCTTGCTGTGTTGGAAGGGCCCTGGGGAGCTGAGCACCTTCTGCTGCCTCCCCACATCTGCCCTGTGAGGCTGCAGGGAGCAGGAAGGGCTCACCTGGCAGATGGGGCCATGGCAGGAGGGGAGGGCACAGGGAAGGGCACGGGGATGGGCACATAGGGAAGGGCACCCAGGGCTGGGTGGCTCCTGGCTGCTCTCACCTCCAGGCAGGAGCAGACAGGCCGGGCAGAGGAGGCAGGGGAGCTGCTGTGCAGCCAATTTCACACTCGGGTGGCCCCGTTAATGGCTGTGATTGGGGTTTCTGGGTGATTAACTGTGGTGCCAAGTGTAAAGCAGAGCAGCAGCTTATTTTGTGAATTTACATATTCCCTCTGCCCCTTGCCCTGCATGGGTGACCTCCTGGCTGTCTCCTCCAGAGCATTCCCTATTGATCCCCCCGTGGTGTTTGCAGACACTCTGCCCTCGTGGGTGTAGATTAAGGTGGGGAAGGTGAATCTGCTGGAGTGGCCTGGCCTGTCCCAGCTGGGGCTGGAATGGGGCAGGGTCTGATGTAGCATTTCCCATGTTCTGTTTTGTTGTCCCCTCCTCCATGTGTGGCTTTGCTCACTGAGCAGAGTGTTGGTCACACCTTGGTGGCTGCTGAGCCCTGTCAGTGCTGGAGCAGATCAAGTGTCCATCTTTAATGAGAATGTGGCAGATCTGGAGGAACTGGGCGGGTTTGCCCTATTTTGCCTTGTCACCTTTTGTGTGCCAGTGTCCAGGTGGGGGCTGAAATGATCCGTTGGCTCAGATAATGAAGGCACATTAATGCTCTGACAGTGGTGGGGTGGCTGTGGGGTGGCAGAGGTCACCCATGTGAGGACTGTGGGTCACTCTGGTCAGTGAGGAATCACTGCTGCTGCTTTGCAGTTGTTGTGATGGTTTCTTTAGGATTCAGTGATCTGCACAAGAGCTGAGCTCCTGCACAGGCTCCTCGGTGCCATTGGGTGCCCAGCAGCTGCCATGGCCCTGGCTCACAGGACCCTGTTGTGCTTATCCTTTCCAAGGTGAAGTTCTGCCTCAGCCCTGTGTATTTCAGACCCTGAGCTCGCAGTTTGAGCTGTGGGTGTTGGGCAGAGGCTCCATTAGGAAAAGTGGGGAAGCAGTGGAGGAGAGTGCTGCAGATGGAGGGGTGCAGACAGCTGCCTGGAGCTGCTGTCATTATTTCCATGGGCATCCCCAAAGGGGATTGGTGCTCATCAATAATTCAGGCAAAACTGTCCCCAGGATAAGGAAGGGAAGAGAAGGTGGGTGGGTTTTGATCACAGTATCTGACGCAGATTGACAAAATCCCAGGCTGGAGGATAATGGGGTTCTGTAACCAAAGGTGGAAAATGGGGGTGCGGGTGAGGATGCCATTTGCACAGAGGGAGATTCCTGCTGCTTTCCATCCGTTTTGTAGCTGTTTGTGATTGCCAGTAGTTGGTGAGTCTGAGTCCCAGAAAGGCTGGAACAACAACGAGAATTGATCAATGTGTAAACAAAAGGCTTGTGCTCAGTGTCAGATGCTCTGGGGATGCTGGGCAGCACTGCTGCTCTGGTGAGATGGATTTCTGGGGTTGTGTTCCCTTGTGATGGATTTCTGGGGTTGTGTTCCCTCGTGATGGATTTCTGGGGTTGTGGTCCCTCGTGATGGATTTCTGGGGTTGTGGTCCCTTGTGATGGATTTCTGGG
Organism: Malurus cyaneus samueli; assembly: GCA_009741485.1. NCBI lineage: Eukaryota > Metazoa > Chordata > Aves > Passeriformes > Maluridae > Malurus > Malurus cyaneus. The sequence continues at coordinate 21,159,378 of CM019225.1, forward strand.
GTTGTGGTCCCTCGTGATGGATTTCTGGGGTTGTTCCCTCGTGGTGGCTGAGCTGAGCTGCTCTCTCCTGTGCCTCTCCTGTGCAGAGGTGGAGCAGATCGAAGCCATAGCCAAGTTTGACTACATTGGACGATCCCCACGGGAGCTCTCGTTCAAGAAAGGGGCCTCACTGCTGCTGTACCACCGGGCATCCGAGGACTGGTGGGAAGGGAGACACAACGGGGTGGATGGGCTCATTCCCCACCAGTACATCGTGGTGCAAGACATGTGAGTAACCTGGTCAGGGCTGTTAAATCATGTACTGGCACACGGTCCACCTCAGTCACCTGAAATCATCAGTCAGTTTTGCTGAGGGAATGACTGTGGTGAGAAATCTGGGCCCTGTTCACTTCTCCCTCTCCATGTATTGGCTCCATACATTTGTTTCTCATTTGGGCTGATAAAGCCAAGCTCTAAACATTGTACCTCGGTGCACCTGAACCCCATCTCTCACTGACTCCCCAAAGTGGTGTGACCCAGGTTTACACTGACCTTGCCCCTCTGAGCATTGACCTGAATTGTTCAGTTCTCACCTGGGCAGATGCAGGGCCCTTTGCAGGTGCTGCTTCTCTTACAAGTACTGTGCTTGTGAGAGAATGGGGATGTGGAGGCAAATGTGCACTGTTTCCAAACTCCCAGTGAAGTGGTGACTGGCCCAGCTCTTCATGAACGAGGCGTGGAGCTGCTGAGTGGTGATGTTCAGGTTCACGTGGCACAGCTCTGATCACTTTTGGGGTCTCCTTTCTGCAGGGATGATGCGTTCTCTGACAGCCTGAGCCAGAAGGCAGACAGCGAGGCAAGCAGCGGGCCACTGCTGGATGATAAAGCCTCCTCCAAAAATGACATCCAGTCACCCACAGATCATATCATGGACTATGGCTTTGGGGGAGTGATGGGCAGGTAACTCTCCTTTTCTGTGATCAGGGAGGTGGTTTCTTTCGCAGGTGTGGGGTAGGGCAGGATGGGAGGGAAGGCTCTGTAAGCACTGCAGGATAAAATGAGCATGGAGGGGGTTTCATATGCATTGCAAATGGGGTTTCATATGCATTGCTAATGGGGATTTAACATGTACAGAGGGTACAGTGAGCCCTGAGCAGCCTGCTCTAGTGGAAGGTGTTCTGCCCATGGCAGGGGGTTGAAACCAGACGACCTTTGAGGTCCCTTCCAACCCAAACCACTCTTACAATTTGATGCTGTCCCTTTCTTGGTACTGGCTAAATGTCTGTCTCCCCTCTTTGCTGAGTCTTGGGAAGCTGGAAGGCTCAAGTTTGGGCTGAGCTGAGTTCAGGCCAGTCTGGGCTGGGCTGCTGAACCCTGACTGCGTTGTGCTGGTGTTTTGCAGGGTGAGGTTGAGGTCGGATGGTGCAGCCATCCCCCGGCGCCGCAGCGGTGGGGACACGCACAGCCCTCCCCGAGGGATGGGCCCGGCCATAGACACCCCTCCCCGAGCAGCAGCCTGCCCCAGCAGCCCCCACAAGATCCCCCTCAACAGGGGCAGGATCGACAGTCCTGAGAAGCGCAGGATGGCCACGTTTGGCAGCGCGGGCAGCATCAACTTCCCAGACAGGAAGGCTCTGGTTGACAGCCACCCCCTGAGATCGACCTGTGGATCCACCCGGCACAGCAGTCTCGGAGATCAGAAATCCCTGGAAGCAGAAGCTCTTGCTGAGGTCAGAGGGTTGGGAAGGGGCCAGGAGGCTGCAGGGGAGAGCCCCTTCACTCAGACACTGTCACAGTGCTGCTGTCACAGCTGGTACCCCCTGCCTTGGGTTTAATCTTCTTTGAAAAGATGCTCACCCAGCTGATGTAAATTCTCACCTTGAAGCCTGTGGAGCTGCTGGACTTTAGAATCCGGAGGCTTCACTCTGGAAAAACATTTTCACTCGTCATCTGAGCAGCTTAATAGAATGAATTGGAGCTAACTTGATAATTATTTCCCTTCAGCTGATCCTTTGGCTGTTACCTGAGGTTCACCAAGCATTTTGCAGGTGTTAAAAAGTTAAGGACTTGTCTATGCTGTGACAGCATTGACTACAGTGACTTCAAACGATTGACTCTGGTGCCTTAAATTACTTCTCTGATGGTCTTGCTGAGTTAGTGGCCTTATTTAAGTTAAGGTGGATTTAAGCAAAGCCAAACCAGGGCCCCTCTATTTCTGCTGTAGCCGTAGCCAGTGTAGCTAATTCCCTGTGCATGGGCACTTCTGGGTTCACCTTCTGGGGCATCTGAGTGGACAGACTGTGGAGGCTGGAGGTGGGCAGGTGATCAGGGGCTGGGGCCAATCTCTCCTTGGCTGTCTCAGGTCTTTTTGCCACCTCCTCAGTCCATGGTGAGCTGCTGCTATATCACTCACTCCATAAACATCCCTGTGTGACCCTGCCACATGCCATTGTCCTGTGGGCACAGGTCCCATGTGTGCAGAGGAGGCTGCAGGGGCTCCAGTCCATCCTCAGTGCTGTGGGAGCACAGTGTGCCCTGTTCTGTGCCCATGTGGGCAGTGTGGTGTTCACCCCATCGCTCCTGGGGTTCACTCCCTTTGGAGCCCAGGCTCCTGCTGGCCTGGGGAACACGGGCACCTTTGTCAGCCAGTTTGGGTTTCACACCTTCTCCCTGAGCTCCTGCTTTCCCTGGGGACTCTCAGGTCAGAGAGCCCCTCCGCAGACAGTGCATGACAGTGGGGTGGAGGCAGGAGAGCAGGTGATACTATGGCACTGTACTGACGTTCCTTTGTTTTCCAAGGACATCGAGAAGACCATGAGCACAGCCCTGAACGAGCTGCGGGAGCTGGAGAGGCAGAACACGGCCAAGCAGGCCCCGGACGTGGTGCTGGACACGCTGGAGCCCATGAAGAACCCCTCGCTGGGCGCCGCCAACTCGGAGCCGGCCAGCCCCCTGCACACCATCCTGATCCGGGACCCCGAGGCGGCCCTGCGGCGCAGCAGCAGCTCCAGCACCGAGATGATGAGCACCTTCAAACCGGCGCTGTCGGCGCGCCTGGCCGGGGCTCAGCTGCGGCCCCCGCCCGTGCGGCCGCTCCGGCCCGTGCTGCAGCACCGCTCCAGCAGCAGCAGCAGCTCGGGGCTGGGCAGCCCCGCTGTCACCCCCACCGAGAAGCTCTTCCCCAGCAGCTCGGCCGATAAATCGGGCACCATGTAGGGATGGACCGCAGCGGGAGAGCCGGAGCCGCGCGGGGCGGGGGCAGCAAAGCCTGGCTGGGCTGAGCCGGGCTCAGAGCCCTGCTGGGGACCCTCTGTGACAGCAAACACTCGGTCTGGGCCTGGTGCTGTACATACGTGTGCGTGTGTGTATGTACATAGGTGTGCACACACCCCATCCATGCAGAAACATTTCCCGAGCTTGCAGTCCTACAGCAGGAGGAGACGGCAGGTCTGTGTCGGCACTGGAGAACGTGTCAGTGTAGATGTATTAAAAACAACCTGTATAGAATTCAGTGACTTTTTAAAACCTTAGATTTACCTCAGAAATTGGCTCTGAAATGTCCTCACTTGAGGGTTGCTCTGGGTTTCCGAGGCTGGCTGTGTGTACGTGGAAACCCACACTGCAGCAGCAGTGCGACAAGCAATACAAGGCCATCCTGGAATTTATTTTCTGTACCTCTTGGCATTGAAAAAAAGCAAGGGATGGGGATTTACAGTGGGGTCTGTATTCACTGCTGGGCTGTGGAGGAGAGCTGGAAATCCATAAATCACCACGTGTGTCTGGCCAGCTGAAGTCTTTGCAGTCCTGAATCCCAAGGTGTCTTTGTGTGCCTGAATTCCTGGGCAGCAGGGACAAAGTGAGGTGTGTGCCATGAGTGGGATGGAGTGAGGTGGATTTGGTGAGTGTGCACAGAGTGAGGGGTGTGCATCACCTGGCACAGGAGGAGACACTGCGCTGCCCCGGGCTGTGGAACGCTGCTGCTCTGCAAGTTCTCACAGTGAACAAGGACTAGCGACCAAATCTGTGGTAAAGCATGGAGTAACTTACAGAGTTTGGAGATTCTTCTTGTCCCTTTCCCTTTTTGTTTTTTTTTTCTTTTTTTTTTTTTTTTTTAATTAAAGCCCAACCCAAGGGTCTCTCAACAGGCAGGCCTGAGCAGTGAGGAGGGGTCTGGGGTCAGAGTGGTTGTCCTGCATGAGCCGTGTTAGATCACATCAGATGTGAAGCTGATCTGATGGGTGACACTTTGCACTTTCTGTACTGTACCATATAATACAACTGTTCCAGTTTATGCAAAGGAATTTACATTTTCTTTTACCCCGAGAAAAAATACACAGAAGGCTGGGGATTGCATGGTCCTGTCTGCTAATCCAGACTCCTCTGTAAGCACTGAATCCAGGATGCTCCGTGCTTCTCCTGCAGCTTTTTCTTGTACAGATTTCCATGCACTGCCCCATGGTTTGATTTGGCACTTCCCCATGGTACTAATGGCTCCTTAACCTTCATTCTCCCTCCCCGCTCTCTCTGATCCTGCTGCTCTGTCTGTGCTTGGGTGAAGATGCCCACAAGCCCTCCTGACTCACCCAGCAGCCACCTACCCCTGCCTGGGGCTTTGCTTTATCCCTCCCTCATCTTCCTCCTCTCTCCATCCCTGCTGCAGACCCCAGCTGTGCAGCCTGACCTCCAGAAGGCAGTGGGGGTTGATTTGGAGTAGCAGAACCCATCAGTCAGTCCTGCAGTGCCACTGTTTTCTGGGGAGCTCACACTCGTGAGGCCGCCTGTACATGGATACCTGTACCTGTGTACCTGTACATGGACACCTGTACCTGTACATGGACACCTGTACCTGTACGTTGACACCTGTACCCGTGTACCTGTACCTGTGTCCCTGTACCTCTGTACCTCCATGCTGGTGCTGTCCCAGCTGTACCCCACATCTGTACCCCACATCTGTAGCTCCACTCCTGCACTCTCTGCCCTGGGCACAGAGCTGACCCTTTCCCCTGCAGACCCTCTGGACTGGCTGTGCCTGTCCCCTGCCCATCGCACGTGTCCCCTCATGCCCTGCTCTGCCAGCCCTGTAAATATTGCTGTACTTGCTTAACTGCTCGGAAGTAACTGTTAACCTGTAAACTGTACAAAAATAGGCTAAGATTAGATAAAAGCCAATGCCACTCACCAAATCTTTGCACTTAGTAGGTAGCTCAATGTACAAATAAACCCAGTAATAATGGTAATTGCGAAGGCGCCCCTGGCAGAGCCCGTGGGGAGCAGCTCTGCCCGTGTCCCTCCTGTCGTGCTGCCAGGGCAGGCAGGGGCTGTGCTTGTCTGTGAACGTCCTCGGCGTTTGGAACCACCACAGTTGGTTCATGTTGGTGTTTATTTCTCCATCACCCCCTTTCCTGGCACACTGGCACAGATGTTCTGCCACGCCGGGCTGGTCACAGACCTGTGCTGGGGGAGGGAAGGACCCATTTGGCACAAGTGCTGTGTATCCGTTGCCAGTAATTATTATTTTTGTTTCCATTTAGTTCCTGGAGAACTTTCACTTTTGCCAGTTTTCTGTTTTTTTATATGCTTTCCAAGATGACTTGAGAGCAAACCCATCTCCATTAGGGGTTTTTTTTCCTCCTTTCTTATTTTTGAAGATACGGTACAAGTTCCAGTGTCTTTCTATTAAATTATTGCCTTTCATTTTCCTTTGTTTTGTTGTGGGTTTTTAATACAATTGTTTTCTTATCTTTAAGTGCCTTTTTGAGCACCAGAACAAACAGTTGGAATTCAGGCCTGGGAGCTGTACACACATGGGTTTGTCTGCGCAGTTGTGTTGTGCTGGGGGTGATTGCTTTTAAAGTACTTCCATTTTTCTGTTTACTGAAAAGGGAACCGAGACTTTTTGTTGGAGAATAAACTCCCCCTTTGTAATATGGTATTCCAAGTGTAGTTTTAACTACTGTAAATTTAAGGGAAGAAATGTATTTTTCTGTAAGCGAACTTGGCACAAAATGGAACCACATACATTGTAGGAGCATCATAACTGGAAGCGGCTCATGGTTTGTGAGTGACTGACCCCGATCCTCAGTGCCTCCCTGAGGGCACGGACTGTGTTTGGGCTTGAGATTTCACAGAGTTTCACTGTGAGCTGGTGGGACCAGCCTGGGGTGTGTTCGTGCCCTGGGACCCGCAGGAGGGGCTGCACGGGGGTGTTTGTGTGTGCTGGGCACAGTGAGAGCGTTCTCAGCTCAGTTCCACGGCTCTGTCCCATCCAGCCCCTGTGCCAGGGCAGTTCATCTCTGGTGCCAGGGCAGTTCAGCCCCAGTGCCAGGGCAGTTCAGCCCATGGAGGGGCTGCACGGGGCTGTTGGTGTGTGCTGGGCACAGTGAGAGCATTCTCAGCTTGGATTCACAGCCCTGCCCATGCAGCCCCGGTGCCAGGGTGGTTCAACCCCAGTGCCCACGATGGCACCGTGCCCTTCCCTGGATCAACTCAGCCCTGTGAGCACACGGTCCCGGGGCGGCGATCACACTGCACTTTGTTGCTGAGGCTGAAGGCCATTTCTGTATCCCTGGGTGTGTCATTTCCTAGCAGTGTTGTGGTTCTGCGGGGCGGCAGTAGATGTCCCGAGTCTGATTTGCTTTGCGTGGCTGGGCTGCGAGGTTTGGTGGGGTTGGGGTTGGTTATACCGGGACACCATGGGATACCATGGCTGCTGCCCATTGTACGGTCATCCTCCTCCTCCTCTGGTGTTGTCTCTGTAAAGTATGGTGAGATGCCGTCAGCTAGAGTGTCTGAGTGGGTCCTCGTGTGTGCTGGTGATGCCGTGTAGATGAAGCCACTGGTTGGGTGTGGACTCATCCCGTTGAATAAACTGCTTAACTTTTCTCAAAAACAGCGTGGTTTCAGAAGATTCACTGCCTCTTGTCTGTGCTTCTTTCCACACCTCATCCCGTGGGTGCTCAGGGGCTGCCTTTGTGTGTGTTGGGATGGGGCACAGATTTCAGCTCTGGGCATGTGGTACAAACACAGGACAGAAGAGTGTGGTTCAATAATAATTATTGTAGTTCAGTAATTCCACCCACCACTCCAAGGGATTTGCCATTTGCAGTGAGGCAGCAGGAGCTGTGCTGTCTGTGCCAGCTGAGATGTCCCCAAACCCAATGGGGGGAGGTCCCCATTGCCACACGGGACACATCACACTCTGCCCCGGGTGTGTCCCGGGTGTGCTCGGTGTGCCCCGGGTGTGTCCGGTGTGTCCCGGGTGTGCCCCGGGTGTGTCCCGGGTGTGTCCTGGGTGTGTCCTGGGTGTGTCCTGGGTGTGTCCGGGGGTGTGTCCTGGGTGTGTCCTGGGTGTGTCCTGGGTGTGTCCCGGGAGTGTTCTGGGTGTGTCCCGGGTGTGCTTGGTGTGTCCCGGGTGTGCTCCGGGTGTGTCCCGGGTGTGCTCGGTGTGTCCCGGGTGTGTCCCGGGTGTGCCCCGGTGTGTCCCGGGTGTGTCCCGGTGTGCCCCGGGTGTGTCCGGTGTGTCCCGTGTGTCCCGTGTCCCGGTGTGTCCCCGGGTGTGCTTGGTGTGTCCCGGGTGTGCTCCGGGTGTGTCCCGGGGTGTGTCTGGGTGTGTCCCGGGTGTGCCCCGGGTGTGTCCCGGGTGTGCCCCGGGTGTGCCCCGGGTGTGCCCCGGGTGTGTCCCGGGTGTGCCCCGTGTGCCCCGGGTGTCCCGGGTCCCGGGTCCCGGGTGTCCCGGGTGTGTCCGGGTGTGTCCCGGGTGTGCTTGGTGTGTCCCGGGTGTGCTCCGGGTGTGTCCCGGGTGTGTCCCGGGTGTGCCCCGGGTGTGTCCCGGGTGTGCCCCGGGTGTGTCCCGGGTGTGTCCCGGGTGTGCCCCGGGTGTGTCCCGGGTGTGTCCCGGTGTGTCCCGGGTGTGTCCCGGGTGTGTCCCGGGTGTGCCCCGGGTGTGTCCCGGTGTGTCCCGGGTGTGTCCCGGGTGTGTCCCGGGTGTGTCCCGGGTGTCCCCTCGGTGTCCCCGCGGTGTCCGCCCGTCCCCAGCAGGGGGCAGCAGCGCTCCGCGCCCGCACGGGCTGAACTGACTGAACCCAAATCAATATCTGAGCTATTTCCAGAGAAATTCACCTCCACTTACCCGGCTGAGGTGCAACAATCATTAACTCCAAGTGTGAACAATACATTGAATGTATTTGTTCATTTCTACGGGCCGAATGCAGCATTTGCATTTAAATGACCTTCCCACACTAGTGGGAACTGACACGAATTGATTTCCTTCCCTCTGAAGTTGTAAGTGCTTTAAGTGGTGGGTGTGGTGAGCATTCCCTGCTCTGGTGCATTGCAGTGACCCTGGGGAGCAGCTCTGCTCCTCGCCAGCCCATGGAGGAGCCGTGCCTGGAAGGTGCCTGCGGTGCCCTGGAGCCCTTCGGGGTGCGGGGCCGGGTCAGGGTGTGCCAGGTCACTCCATCCCCAATTGGGGTGCGGGGCCGGGTCAGGGTGTGCCAGGTCACTCCATCCCCAATTGGGGTGCTGGGCACGGAGCAGGGGAATCCTGGCTGTCCCCACTGAGCAAAGGCTCTCCCAGGGGCTCCTGGAGCTTGGCAGTGATGCTGGGGTCTGAGGTGGATGCTCGGTGGTTCTTGCTGATGCCCCTTGCTGGATGATACCTTGGCAGTCTGGACATGAGCTAGGCAATAAAACAAGAGAAAGAGCTAAAATCATGACTCTGTGTCTGCCTCTCTTAGTGCTTGGGTGAATAAGAGATTCCTGACAAAGCTGTGTTGTGCATGGCTGTGTGAGTTCAAACAAGGTGAAATGTGTCCATGACAGCAGATCAGCTCTGCAGTGCGATTGTTTTCATGGAGAACTTGCTGAGAGCGGGGCCAGGGCTGTGCCTGAGCTCCACAGCAGCTCACTGGGCAAGCAGCAGCTCCTAACAAATCCTTCTTGGTGACTCTGGTTTTGGTTTTCTGCACAAATGGTGTTTCCTTGTGCAGCACTGATTTCCCCATAGATTATCCACACTCCTGGGAGATGGCACACGGCAGGCTGAGCTCAGCTGGTTCACATGCACTCCTTACTGTGGCACAGGGATGTGATCCCAGACTGGTCACTACATTCCTCTGATCCCATCCGCCCTCAATGGCACGAGGGCATGGAATTCTGTCAGTGAAAAGCTGCTGAAGTGCAAACGCAGAGGTGAGCAGAGAGGGCTGGGTGGCTGATGCTGTCCCAGGCAGCCCTGCTCTCCACTGCTGCAGAGAAATAGCACAGCATTTCAGCTTTGGGAGTGCTCCTGGGCTGGTGGAGCAGCACAGGGAGTGTGGCAGTGCCCAGCCTCGCCTCTGCCTTTCCAGGGCCTCATTTAACACCAGAGCCCTCTGAGGTGCTGAAATAATGAACTCTCAGCTTCCTCCCCTCATCTCTGGGGTAGCTGACTGCCAAAGAATGCTCTGGGAGTGACTTGCCTTTAACTTGGATGGGTCCAGCAGTTCAACACTCACTCTGTGTGCTCCAAGGGGCACCTAAGGGCACCCTGGCACCTGTCACACTCAGAGGTGATGAACGAGAAAAATGATATAGAAATGAAATGTAAAGGAAATGGTGCAGAACTTAGTGATTAGTGCTTTGAACCTGGACTTGAAGTGAAGTGAGTCCTCTCAGTCCTGCTGACTGAATCAAATAATCCAAATTACTAATACATTTTAGTATTTTTTTTTTCCTGTGCGAAGACATTAAAGAGCTTTTAGCAAATGAGGTAAAGATTTTCCATCCACAGAGCACTGTGCAGTGGGGTGCCCAGAGCTGCAGTGAGCTCATGTCAGGGGCTGGGCACGACTGCCCCGTCTCTCCTGTGCCCTCTGTGTCCATCTGTCCTGGAGTGGCTGTGTCCATCTGTCTGTCCAGGAGTGGCTGTGCCCTCTGTGTCCATCTGTCTGTCCTGGAGTGGCTGTGGCCTCTGTGTCCATCTGTCTGTCCAGGAGTGGCTGTGTCCATCTGTCCAGGAGTGGCTGTGTCCTCTGTGTCCATCTGTCTGTCCAGGAGTGGCTGTGTCCTCTGTGTCCATCTGTCTGTCCAGGAGTGGCTGTGGCCTCTGTGTCCATCTGTCTGTCCAGGAGTGACTGTGTCCTCTGTGTCCATCTGTCTGTCCAGGAGTGGCTGTGCCCTCTGTGTCCCTCTGTCTGTCCAGGAGTGGCTGTGTCCATCTGTCTGTCCAGGAGTGCTGTGTCCTCTGTGTCCATCTGTCTGTCCAGGAAGTGGCTGTGCCCCTGTGTCCTCTGTCTGTCCAGGAGTGGCTGTGCCCTGTGTGTCCATCTGTCTGTCCAGGAGTGGCTGTGTCCTCTGTGTCCACTCTGTCTGTCCAGGAGTGGCTGTGCCTCTGTGTCCATCTGTCTGTCCAGGAGTGGCTGTGCCCTCTGTGTCCTCTGTCTGTCCAGGAGTGGCTGTGTCCTCTGTGTCCATCTGTCTGTCCAGGAGTGGCTGTGTCTCTGTGTCCTCTTCTGTCCAGGAGTGGCTGTGTCCGCTTGTCTGTCTCTCTGTGTGTGACGGTGGCTGTGTCCTCTGTGTCCATCTGTTCCTGTGTGTCCGTCCGGAGTGGCTGTGTCCTCTGTGTCCCTCTGTCTGTCCAGGAGTGGCTGTGCCTCTGTGTCCATCTGTCCTGGAGTGGCTGTGTCCTCTGTGTCCACTCTGTCCTGTCCAGGAGTGGCTGTGTCCTCGTGTGTCCTCTGTCTCCAGGAGTGGCTGTGTCCTCTGTGTCCATCTGTGCCAGGATGGCTGTGTCTCTGTGTCCCTCTGTCTGTCCAGGAGTGGCTGTGTCCTCTGTGTCCATCTGTCCAGGAGTGGCTGTGTCCTCTGTGTCCTCTGTCTGTCCAGGAGTGGCTGTGTCCTCTGTGTGTCCATCTGTCTGTCCAGGAGTGGCTGGGGAGAAGCAGGGTGGGACTGTGCCCTCTGTGGACCAGTACCTACTGTCCTGTACCACCGAGGGAAGAGGTGAAGCATACAGTGCAGGGCCACTCCTTCGACCAGAACATGTGATGGGAATCACCGGAGATACCACAGCATCCTGGACAGACAGAGACACAGGAGACTCGTACAGGCGCCACTCTGGACCAGACAAGGATTGACAGCAAGGTAAGGACCACTGAGCCAACTGTCTCTATCTGTCTGTCCCTTGGCACCAGATGAGGCGATGGGACACAAAGGGGGCCACAGTCCAGCTTCCTGGACAGGACAGATGGACACAGAGGGCACAGCCACTCCTGGACAGATGGACACAGAGGACACAGCCACTCCTGGACAGACAGAGGGACACAGAGGACACAGCCACTCCTGGACAGAAGAAGGGACACGGGGCACAGCCACCTCCTTGGACAGAACCAGATGGACCACAGAGGAAACACAGTCACTCCTTGGACAGACACAGAGGGCACAGCCACTCCTGGACAGATGGACACAGAGGGCACAGCCATTCCTGGACAGACAGATGGACACAGAGGACACAGTCACTCCTGGACAGACAGATGGACAATGAGGCCACAGCCAACTCCTGACAGACAGATGGACACAGAGGACACAGCCACTCCTGGACAGACAGATGGACACAGAGGACACAGCCACTCCAGGACAGACAGATGGACACAGCCTCTGGACAGACAGATATTGCACCGAGCACAGACTCGCGACGATGACCAAGGGCTGTGCCCTCTGTGTCATCTGTCACAGGAGTGGCTGTGCCTGTGTCCATCTGTCTGTACGGAGTGGCTGTGCCCTCTGTGTCCATCTGTCCAGGAGTGGCTGTGTCCTCTGTGTCCATCTGTCTGTCCAGGAGTGGCTGTGTCCTCTGTGTCCCTCTGTCTGTCCAGGAGTGGCTGTGTCCTCTGTGTCCATCTGTCTGTCCAGGAGTGGCTGTGTCCTCTGTGTCCATCTGTCCAGGAGTGGCTGTGCCCTCTGTGTCCCTCTGTCTGTCCAGGAGTGGCTGTGTCCTCTGTGTCCATCTGTCTGTCCAGGAGTGGCTGTGTCCTCTGTGTCCATCTGTCTGTCCAGGAATGGCTGTGCCCTCTGTGTCCATCTGTCCTGGAGTGGCTGTGTCCTCTGTGTCCATCTGTCTGTCCAGGAATGGCTGTGTCCTCTGTGTCCATCTGTCTGTCCAGGAGTGGCTGTGCCCTGGGAATGGCATCTGTGCACAGCCACAGCTCTGCAGCAAAGCTCAGCCCAGCCCTTTAAATGCAATCACACCCTCCTGACAGCGTGCAAAGGCCAGACACCCTCTGACAGCTCTTAATTCTACCTCAGCCCCATCAGACTCATCTCTGGACGTGCCAATGTGTCCGGTTGTTTCTAACGAAGATAAATTTCTTAATTAAGGAACCCAGCTGCCCTGGGGCAGTCGGAAATGCTGATGAGTGTGAGCTTGGCTGGGAGCTGGTGCAGATCCTTTGGCTGCTCTTCAGGGAGCTGTGTGCTCTCTGAGGCAGGGATGGGACTGGATGGGTGACAGGGTCACAGCCTGGTGACAACGCTGTGACACTGCTGCAGGAAGGGGCTGTCATCAGTGCTGCTCACCAGCCCAAACCTTCCTCTGCTGCTCCAAACCAATGAGCTTTTTGCCCTTCCTGATTCCTTCCCCACTTGAGCTGACAAGAAAGAACTGTCCGTGGCACCACTACTCACCCCCACATGCTGCTGCTGAAGAATAATGAAACTTGAGTTGAATTACTGTCTTTAAATTGTTGTTGCATCCATTTTTCATCCCCTTCAGAAGAGCCTTTATAAAATTCATGTATTTAGCAATGACTGGGTGAGTGCTGAAGTGGCAGAGCATGGCAGCACTGGGCTCGTGGGCTGTGGCAGTGACTGATGAGGAGGAGGCTCTCAAGAAGGCTCTAGGGTCAGAGGCAGCCTTTGTCTTAAAAAAGGAAAGCAAAAAACCCCAAGTCTTATGTAAGTGAAAACATCTGCTAGTGCATGACTAATGCCTTCCCTTCTCCCTGGTGTGGCAGCCCAAGCCCATGGGAATTCTATAAATGATTGTTTCCTGCAAGGAGTTATACATTGTTCACAGGGCTTTTGGGGACAAGGCTCACGTTCAGGCACCGCTTCCCTGGTGCTGTTTGCTCGTGGCTTTGGACCCAGCTGATCCTGGCCCGTGCCTTTGCTGCCGTGAGCCGACAGCAGCAGAGCCCAAACACACTGTCCTCAGCTCAGCTGGTGCCAGCGTGGATTTATTCCTGCCAAAGTCAGCTTCACTGCACAATTACCTGTGTTTTAAAGCAGCGGTAATTGATGCACAGTGCTGACAGCTGAATTAGCTGAGTGCTGGGCTGTGTCAGCTCCTGGTGACACTGCTGTGCCCTCCAGACCACCGTGGGTGACACTGGTGCCTTCCCCAGGACAGGGACAATGGCAGCAAGTGCAGTGACAGATCCCAGGATCTGCATCCCTTTGGGGTCACAACGTGTGTTGGTGAGGGCTGCTCTGTCTGAGAAGGAAGGAAATACAAAAGGAATGTTTTATGGATCCAACAGCCAAAGCAGCTCTCAAAAGCAGTGTTTTTCCCACAGAGCTTCCCTGTTCTGACAGTGTTACTTTGCAGCATCTTTCTCACTTTGCTCATTTGTTCTCCTCCTGATTCCAGTTTTTACCTTGGATGGATCTGATGCCCCTGCCCATGCCAAGGCGTGACCTCCTCATGTCCCTGCGGGTGCCAGTCTGTCCCCACCACCCTGGGGGAGCTGGGCTAACTCACTCCTGTGCCCAGTTTTCATTGATGTCAGTTGAGTTTTGTTCTGGTTTCCTGCATGGATCTGTCCAGGGCCTCTCTGGTCTGTCTGTGGTCAGAGCCTGAGGAGCAGCACTGCTGGGTCTGGCAGAGGTGAGTGCTGCTGGAGGATTGAGGGATGCAGGGTTCTGTCAGATCCCAAATACTGCACCAGGAGGATTGAGGGATGCAGGGTTCTGTCAGATCCCAATACTGCACCAGGAGGATTGAGGGATGCAGGGTTCTGTCAGATCCCAAATGCTGCACCAGGAGGATTGAGGGATGCAGGGTTCTGTCAGATCCCAAATGCTGCACCAGGACATGCTCTGGGTTTCTGCTCTCCATGGCCTGGGACATTAACTGCTGCCAGAATTACTAATGGGCTTCTGCTTTTAACCTGAGTGCTGCAGGCTGCTGCTCCAAGGTGGAAACCAGGGAGTCAATTAAGTAATTACCCAGTTTTTGATCTGCCAACACTCGAGGGGTTTTGTTTTTCACCATTGGCATCAATCCCAGCCCACATCTCACCCCAGACTCAGCAGCAGCAGTTTGTGCAGTACCAGAGCAGGCTGCTGCGCCATGGAAGGGCTGGAGCTGCGTTTTTTGCAGGTGTTCTCGTGACAAATGGCTCCTTCTCCCTCTGTTTAGTCTCACTCTGGCACATAAATCCGGCCATAAACAGGCTAAGCTGAGCAGGACCCAAAATTGCCTCTTCATAGTTCTCTTGTTTTGTTTTATCCTCATTTATTTAATGAGCAGCAGCTCAGCAGTGACACGCAGAGTGAGCTGTTGGGATTTGTGCTGAGCACACTGATTATCCCAGGGATGTTTTTGCTGTTGCTGAGCAAAACTCACACAGAACCGAGGCCTTTCCTGCTCCTCGTGCTGCCACGCTGGCAAGGAATTTGGGAGGGGAACAGCCAGTTCAGGGGATCCCAACTGCCCCAAGGGATGTTCCAGACCACAGCACATCGTGCTCAGTACACGAGGGAGGGGCTGTTGGGGTTTGTATTCCCAAGAAACTGCTGCCTGTGCAGGAGCCCTGCCCTGGAGATGGCTGAGCACTGACTGCCCCTGGAAAGCAGTCAATGAATTCCTTTGCTTTGCTTGAGTCTGTGGCTTTTGCTTCACCTATTAAAGTGTCTTTATCTCAACCCACGAGTTTTCTCACTTTTACCCTTCTGTTCTTTCCATCCCCATTCCCGTTTCCCGTTTCCCATTCCCGCTTCCCCTTTCCCGTTCCTGTTCCCGTTCCCGTTCCCGTTATTCCCATCCCATTCCCGTTCCCTTAGTTCCCGTTCCCATCCCCATCCCCATCCCCTTCCCATTCCCATCCCGTTCCTGAGTTCCTTCTTCCCATTCCCGTTTTCGTTCCCGGCAGTTCCCGTTCCCGTTAGTTCCCATTCCCCATCCCGTTCCCGTTCCCGTTCCCATCCCCATCCCATTCCGTTCCCGTCCATTCCCCGTTCGTTCCCGGCAGTTCCCCCCATTCCATTCCGTTCCCGTCCCTCCCCATTTCTTCCCTTCCCTCCCGTTCCGCAGTTCCCGTTCCATTCCCATTTTTCCCGTTCCCATTTTCCCGTTCCCATTCCCATTCCCCGTTCCCAGTTCCCATTCCTCTCCCATTCCCCGTCCGTTCCCATTCGCTCGCCGTTCCGCAGTCCTGTCCCTTCCCGTTCGCAGTCGGCCATTCGCGTTCATTCCGCATTCCGCGTTCGTTCATCACTTCGAAGTTTCCCGTGTCCCTGATCTTCCTCATATCCTATACGGTTCCGAGATTCGCATCCCCGCGTTCCCGTGTCCCATGTCCCCATTCCCCGGGTTCCGATTCACTCAGTGCCGCCATCCCGTTCACCTTCCCCATTCCCGATATACCGTATGCCAGTTCGCCGTATCTGGCGATTGCCACATTCCGTTCCCTCCCCATGCCCCGGTCCCATACCCTATCCCCTGTGGATCGCCGCATTCCGGCGTTCCCTTACCGCGCCGATCCATTCCACATTCCGCGGTTCCCGTTCCGTTCCCGTATCTGTGGTGATACTTCCGCGCATCCCCTCATGGTTATGTTCCATGGGAACGGCAGTTCCCGATCCGTTTCCATTCCCCTTCCCACGTTCCGTCGCTCAGTTTCACCATTGCCCATTCCCGTTCCGTTCAGGCCAATCGCCGTTCCGCAGGTTCACCCTTCCCATTTCCTTCGCTCCGGGATTTCCCGTTCGGGCCGATTGCCGCGTTCGCGCCCGTTCCGTTCACGGTTCTTATGCCCGGTCTCTCCCGGAGAGGCGGCGGGAAGCGTGCGGGGAGGGGCGGCGGTGCAGAACGCGCGGGTTCCGGAGCGCCGCTCCGAGCGGGCCCGGGGCAGAGGACGGCTGGTGGGCTGCACCGGGCTGGCACGGGGCTGACCCGGGCTGGCACCGAGCGGGGCATGGCCTGGCGTGGCCGTGCTTGGAGCCGCCGTGGCGCCCAGGTGCCCCGCTGAAGGTGCGTGCAGGGGCCGGACCAGGGACGGAGGGCGGGCGGGGGTCGGGGCGGTCTGTGGCGGCTGTGAGCGGCGTGTGCCCCTTGAGCCCCTGAGCCCCGACCCGCTCTCTTGCAGGCCGTGGTGATTTGCTGCGCTGTGGCATTTGCTTCGACTACTTCAGCATCGCCGTGATCATCCCGCAGTGCTCGCACAACTGTGAGTTCCGCGGCGCCTGTGGGACCTGCCCAGTCTTGTGTATGAAATTCCTGAGAGTGAACTGGGAGCAAAGGCCGGGCTTGTCAGCCCGCCAAGAGAAAGTTCTGCAGGGCGCTCTGCAGGAAAAGGTGGAGATAAAGTGTTTGCAAGGGCCTGGAGTGCCACACACGGGGCACGGTGTCCCCCTGGCCGAGGACAGGTTAGATTCGAGATTCGGGAGAAATCCTTCCCTGTGAGCATGGGGAGCCCTGGCACAGGGTGCCCGGAGAAGCTGCGGCTGCCCCATCCTTGTAAATGTCCAAGGATGGGTTGGACCGGGCTTAAAGCAACCTCTTCTTGTGGAAAGTGTCCCTGTCTATAGCAGGCGTGGGATGAAATGAGCTTTAAGGTCCATCCCAACACAAACCATTCTGGGATTAATTATTGCTTCTGCTGCTTTTCAGTTGCATTCCCAGAAGGTCTGTGAAATATAGATCTGCTTTGGGAGCTGCTGCTCCTCTGGTCCCTAATGATTCAGTGGGTGAATGTCTTTTCCTGGAGATATTTAAAATCCTTAAGTGACTGTGAAAGCTCATAGATAAGTTGACAAATGGTAGCAAATTCAGAAATTTACTGTGACCAAATGAAGCTCATGGCATTTTCACCAAGACTCTGCTGAGGTATAGACTGTGATGATGAAATGATGTTAAGATGTCTCTCAGCATTTCAGTGCTCTTTCCCCTCCTTTTTAGCCTGTTCTTTCAACAAGTTGCTATTGTTTTGGAAAGAGGCAGAAGAGCCTGGGAAAAAGAGAGGATTGTGAGTTTATCTGGGCCTGTGCAGGAAGATGAAAGTGATCCAACATCAGTCATGTCAAAAACCCAGCATGGTGAGGGAGTGAGCAGGGCAAACGCTGCTGTCTCTAGTGGTGGTGGCTGATGAAGGTTTTCTTGTTTTGCACTGGGAAGCAAAAGGAAACATCATCTTTAGAGGGAGGGGTTGATATTTGATGTTGAAACATGTTTGCATAAAATAGGGATTCTTTTTTTTTTGCAACAATGTTAATCTCAATTCCATGGAAAAAATGGTGCATTTTCTATATTGATGTATTATAGAATAATTTACACAATAAGGAAATATACAAACAAAGATTTGGAACTGCATTTAGAAGAATGCCTGCTTCAAAATTATCTATTTCCTTTTTCCAGATTGTTCCCTTTGTATCCGCAAGTTTTTGTCCTACAAAACTCAGTGTCCAACATGCTGTGTGGTAAGCGTGTTTTGGGTTTTTTTCCTTTTTTTTTTTTTGCAAATCTCAGGAACTTTTTCCTTTGGGCTATGCCAGATAATTAATTCTGATCACATATTATCATGTTTTGGTGAGCAGCTCTTTGGGCAAGACTAGAAAATGTACCTGCTTGTATCTTTGCCACTTGTTAAACATCAAACAAGTGGAGACTACTCTGTGGAATGCATTTTGCTACCACCTGCGTAAAACTGACAAGTATTGGTATGAGAAACTAATGAAAGCTTTTGTTAAAAAGAAGAGAGTTGCAAAAATAAAAATCAAAAATTGTTTAGAAAGTATGAATTGAATGCACACAGGCTTCTCATAATTCATGTTTTCATTCCATAATCAGAAGATTACATATTTCCCCTCATCAGTTTGCATGCTTTGTTGCTTGAGGTTTTTACCACCTTGTGAAGATCCTTGGTTTGGTTTTCAAAATTAATTCAAGCCAGTGTTGTAGCCTGGGCACACTGGGCCTTGTGGCTTTAGCTGTATGCTTTGTTTTTATATATTAAACTTAATTTCCCAGACATAAATTCTCAGGCAGTTATTTTAGTATGTTCTTTGGGAAAAAAAATGTTTATCCTTTATTCATCTTAATTCCTATAGCACTTTACTGGGGGCAGTTGAGACATTGAGCCAAGAAGCAAGTTATTGATCACTTGAACATTTTCTGGGCACTTGCTGTTTTGACTGCATCTGAATGTTTGTTTGCTTGTGATTTTATTTTTTTTCTTCTTTCTTTTTTTCATAGGCAGTCTCGGAATCTGACCTGAAAAACAACAGGCTGCTAGATGATCTAGTGAAGAGCTTTAATTCAGCAAGGTATTTATGGAGTTTTATGACAGTGTGTGACCAGGCTCAGAGTCCATGGAGAGGAGCAATGTGACAGCTGAGCAAAAAAAAAAATTGTGGTGTCACAGAAACATTATCAAAGATAAATGTTTATACTTTGGAAAAATCCTCCAGTGTTGTAGATGAAGGTTACTGTCTGCTTGGGTGATGTGGAGGTTTGACAGACCTGTTTTGGTTCTGTTTCTGGTGAGCTGCTCTGGAAGCTGCAGGCTCTTCCAATTCATGGGAAGTCAACAAATGTGTCAGCATTCTGTGGGGAAAATAATGGTAATACAGATTTTCTTTGAAGATCCTTCCTATGTGTGCAGGGGAAATTGTGAGCAGATTTTATCCAGTGATAATGGTCACTTTGGAAGAGAATTCTCTTGGTGAAGTCATTGGTTAAGAAAATTGTAGGTATTGAGAGATGAAAAATGTGAGCTTTCTTGAGTAAGGAAAGTAATGGAGTGTGCTTTCACTTTGATTTCTTAGTAACTTTTCTGTTTGTTTTTAATTAATTTTTGAGCTTCACATCACTTTAGAAAACAGGAACAATCGAATAAATATGACTTGGTAAACTCTCACCACAGTAGATACATGAAGCTCCTTTTACTATCTGTCCAATTTCTTTTGATGAGAAGCAATTCAATGATTTCCTGGGAATTCTGTGGGTATTTCCATATCTATAGGAGACAGAAGCTTTTTCACATTTTTTTTTCTCTGAAGTTGTCTTGGGACTGGAAGTCCATGAGACTCTTGGCTTCATCAGTGACAGGAGGCATAGTTCAGCTGATGGCTTTGTTTCATGAGAGAATTTTTCTCTGGTGAAGATCATAGAATGTAGATAGATCTAATCTTTTATATGACCACTACTATATTTAATTGATTTATTTTAATAATTTAAATCCTACAGTTCCATGGTTTCTGCTTGAATTCTGGTTCTTCTAGTGATA
Organism: Malurus cyaneus samueli; assembly: GCA_009741485.1. Lineage (NCBI taxonomy): Eukaryota > Metazoa > Chordata > Aves > Passeriformes > Maluridae > Malurus > Malurus cyaneus. The sequence goes on from CM019225.1 coordinate 21,178,838, forward strand.
AATGGATTATTTTTTTTTTGTAGGGAACAAGTAGTGCTTACTTGGGCCCATTATGATATTGAACCTTAAATGTTAATTTTTTTGGGCTGCTTTAATGGACCAGTATAAATCTTCCCAGTGAGAGTAGTTCAATAAGGTTTTTTTTGTGCTTTGGAGCTCATTCAGTTTTTCACAGGAAGTCGGAGCAGCAGGACTGCAGAGCCCTGGCACAGGGGAGCAGCCAGGGCTCACTCTGGGGTTGGGTGAGGAGGGCTCAGTGCTGAGTGTTTCAGTGTGACACACACCTCAGAGGGACACAGGTGACAGACACAGGTGACAGTCACTGTGGTGTCCTCGTGTTGGGGGCTGCATGTCCCCTGAGCTGAGGGGACACTGCTCATCTGGACAGCTTTATATGGGATGAGTATCATTAAATTGTAACACCACTGCTGCTTTCTGCCTGGCTGATGTTGGTACAGGACTAATCTTCTGTCTTCCCCCTCCTTCCCCATCTGCTTTGTTTTGTCTTGGCTCTCCCCAAAAACAAATCCAAAGTCCAGGGGTTGAAGAGCTCAGCGTGTTTGAAAGGTCAGGTATGTTCTAACGTGACTTTGTGCCTTGGGTAGTTGGATGTTTATGAAAATTAGGCCTTAAATCTTCTCAGCATTTCACAAAGTGCAAACCCCTTTCTTAAGTCAGGCCTGGAGGGGAAGAAAATGGTAATATTGGTGGCACTTAGCAGAGTGAAAGCTGTGCTCCAAGGTCAGCTGTGTGCAGGGAATGGGAATGGTTCCAGCAGAGGTGAGTGCTGATCCCATTTGAATTCTGCTCAGCATCAGTAGTGTGCAGGATGAGCTGGCATTATTGCACAGGGGTGATGTGTGGGAGTGCAGCTGTGCAGAGTGTGTGAAGTGTAAAGAATCTATTTCATTGCCCTCTACTAAAGAGATTATTTTGATAAAATTTATCAATTTCTGCATTTTCTCAATAGAAATTGTAGTTATACTTGTGCAAGTAGAAAAGTAGTCCTTGTGGAAAGAATCTCTGCTTTTCTTCATGCATAGGGAAGAAAAATGTTTTCACTGTCAAGTTTGTCTCAGTTTCCTAATTGGGGTTACTGGACAGGTAGTGAGTCAGAGGAATAAACACATCAACTCTGGTGCTCGAGAGAGCAGATGCTGTCATTGCTGATTGAACCTGCAGCAGGAATGCAGAAGGAGTTTCCAGGAGATGCACTGCCTTTAGAGCAGCTGGGACTGTCCTGTTTGAGTTGTTCCTAGGAAGATTCACAGCTCTGGCTCTTCCCTGGAATTTACTTATGTGGAAACCCTAGATTCCTGACAATATTGCTTCATTACTGCTTCAGCAAGAGAGAAGTAAACGGGTCATAAAATGGGAACCCAGGATTCTGATGAAGAACATTTAGTTTTTGTGGGTGTTATACATCTGAAGGAAGAAATGTGGGGAGCTGTTCTTGCTGTTATTGAAGCAGGGGGAGGGTGCTGGAGGCTCCTGGATCTGTCTTGAGTTAAACGAGTGCTTTTTAACTCCCTGCCTGAGCCCAAGGCAGTGACTGAGGAGGATGGGTCTTGCAGGAGGATTTGGGTAGGGGTTGTACTGGTGGATCTGGGCTCGCTGATGCTTGGTTGATTCATCTCTCAGCCTTGCTGCTCTGCTCATAAACTGAGTGTTTGCTGTGCTGTGGTTACTGCTTCGTGGCAGGATGGTAAAATCCTGTCAGCTCAGACCTCAGAGCTCACAGCAGTCTGTTTAATTCTTCAGAGCATCATAGATAATGTTGAGACCATACATAAAATGCAATAATCTTTGTAGAACAGAGGTTTGCCATAGGATGAGCTCCCAGGTGAGCTGGACAGTCTGGTGCTGGCAGAGCTTGGACTCTTCCATCACTCCAGGCTTTCTCTGGGCTCTCAGAATGATGGATGAGTGTTCCAGTCTGGTGATGCTTGTCTGAACCTCTCCAATAACAGCTGCCAGGATTTCTGTGATTAATGAGGAATTTGGGTAATTCACTCTGGTGCTGAGGGAGGGGTGGCAGGTGCCAGTGCTGTTGGAGAGCCCAGGACTGTGCCAGAGCCTCTGCTGTGCCCTGGCTCTTCAGCCCCTGGGGCTGGGCTGTGGGACTGGGAGGTGTCATCAGCAGCTCCTCTGAGCCCAAAATACCACAATCTGGGAGAAGCCAGGAAAACTGAACAGTGCTAACTGTTTCCTTCTGGGTGTTTCCAGACAGCAGCTGTTGCAGTTGGTGCTGGATGCTCCATCCACTCCATCCTCTCCAGTCTGCAGCCAGCGTGCAGCTGCTGAGAGCCACGTCAGGAGTCCTGGTTGCCAGCCAGATTCCAGGGAAGTGCCAGTCACTGACAGCTCCTCAAAGGACACCTTGACAAAGGCAGGTGGCCTGGAAGGGGCTGATCAGAAGAGCTGCAAAACTGAGGAGCACCAGGAGCTTCATGGCACTTCTGCAGAGGATGGTGGTAAAGACAGCAAAGTGGGATCACAGGAGATTCCCGAGTGTGCCAAAAGTCATGAAAAGCCTTCTACGTCTGTGGTAAAAGGAGACAAGAAAGGTGAGCTGTTCCATTTTGGGTTATTCCTGCTCTCCCCCACATGAGGCTGTTGGAGGACCCTCAGCACGTGGAACTCATCCCATTTCTCCTTGTGGTTCTGGTCCCTGTTGCACATTCACTCCTTCCCTTCCCATTGTTGCTCATGTGGGACAGCTCTGCTCCAAGCATGTTCTTCATGAGGAAGCTGCAGCTGCTCCAAGGAACCAAACGGAATTCAGCGCCTACAGATTCCTTTGCTTTGAGTAACAACTCTAAAAAACAACAGTTGTGCAACAGGCTTACTCAGTAAAAATGAAGTCATTTCTCCTTCCCCCTAATGACTAGACAGACCCTGACAGTTATTCTGCCCTTGTGTCCTTGAGTAGCCAGATGCAGGTTATTCTATAACCAAAAACGTGAATAAAGCTTGTGCTAGAGTGTTTTATCAAAATGAAGCAGCTTCCTTTATTTAGGAGTAAAATACTATAAAAGTGGAAAGCTTTACCCAGGAAATCTGATGCTATTTCTATTAGCCCCAAGGTTGTTGTATAGTGTGTGTGTTAGCCTAGATTTTATTAGATCTGTTATTCCCTCTGACTGCAGGCAAGATCAGAGCCAGTCTAATAACACATAGAGGGAATTCAGTGCTCTGGAACTTGCTAAAAATGAAGATTCTGGGTAGACACCCAGAAATCTGGAGTTCTAGATTTTAATTTTCTTCAGTCAGCAATTAGTTTCTCAGATGAAACATTTGCTCTTTGCTGTTTTATCCACACCTCTTTCTTCCTTGCTTTCAGTGGAATGTCCTGTTTGTGAGGTTCCTGTTCTAGAGCAATATATAAACAAACATCTGGACAGCTGCTTGAGCAGAGAGGAGAAGAAGGACAGTCTCCGAAGGTGAGGAGCAGCTCTAAGAGCTTCCAAATGCATGTGGTTGTTTTTTGCACTGCTGAACTAACAGCTGTTTATTGCTGGGATGTAACAGTGGTGTCAGTGGTTTGTGTTTGTTTCTGGCTTCCCTGCTGCATAGAGCATTCTGAAATCACTGTCAGGATTGTCCCCTCTTGAACAAGTGGGTTGCCAGCAGAATTATTCTTTGGCTTTTAGTGGCAAGAAAACAGTGGCCAATGTTTAAAAACATTCAGCACAGGGAGGAGAACTTTGTCTGGGCATTGTACTTGTCACCTTTCTGCTCCGTGGCATTAAAATTCCCTTCAGATAACACTGATTCCCATTTCTCATTCAGTGAATGAATTGCTTCCCTTGGTTCAGGTGTGCCAAGTGATGTTTTCTTCAATAGCTGTCAAGTTTAGGAATAAAAATTGCCCCTTTCTCTCCTCTCTGTGGTGCTGTTGACGTTTCCTGAAGATCTCCATTTCCATAAGATGAATGTATTCCTTTGGCTTTGTGTCCCTGCCCCAGCATTGGTCATGGTCACCACATTCTCATCCAAAGTGGAGTTTCAGTTTGTTTTACTTAGAGCAGAAATGTAGGCTGTTATTTCTGACTGATCAGACCGAAGAACTGGGAGGATTTGTACTGCAATGATTTTTTTTTTTTATTCCCCTGAACCTTGAGTTAGAAAGTAATTTTATGTTAAAGCTCTTGTTTTGCCCAGTCATGCTTAGAGTGCAGTCTGTAAGTTAAAGGACTTCCAAGAAGAAAAAAACAGTAAATGAATATTGAAATCTCCTGTTACATTTAATTTCCCTTTGGTGTGTTTTAGTGCTTTCTCTGTTCTTAATAAATGGAAATAGAAGCCAGATCAGTCCTTGGTGTCAAGCCCATGTCCCTAACAGGATTTTAAATTCTGCTTATTTAATCTCCAGACTGCTTAGGTCTTCAGCAGGTGTGCTGCCAGCCACTGGCCCTTAGGACAGGCAGTTTTGGGGAATTCTGGCCCTTGGCAGTGTCTGCTTTGTGGCTGTGAGGTTTGGTTCCAGCAGCAGCACATCCCTGATGCTTCTCTAGGAATGCAAACTCTTTATCCTCAAACCAGGAGCACGTGACTGTTCACAGCTGAGCATTTTCAGCAGAACTGCTAATTTAGCCCCCCAAACCTCCACTGGGGTAATTCCAGCACAAAAGTGTGTTCCCAGGGAACACTGTGTTTCTCAAGCATGGGAAAACCCAGCCAACATTAGGATTTAAACTTGTTGTGAGCTGTTTTCCTGCAGGCCAAGCTGTGCTCTTTAGGTCGTGCTGCTGGTGAACTGCAGTACACCCCAAACTTCTGTAGGGCTTTCAAAAGATTTAATTATTTAGTGACATTTATTATATTATCCAAAAGAATCTGAAAAAAGTTTCCCTGACGAGTGTGTTATAATAATCCATCTTCTTTTTACCAGCTATGCTACATGACTGGATGAGAGTAAGTGAATTAGTGACAATTTTTGCATAAGAAACTTCTTTTAACCTTGAAATTTTCAATGTGATTAATTCAAAGTGCTGAATAGTTTTCAAATAAATATCTTGTTTTCACAGTGGAAAGCTGTTAAGTGCTCTGTAATCCAGAGTGGTGCAGCTGAATTTTGTTTTGGTGCATAAAGAAAAATGTCTAATTAAATGCTGTTCCTCTGAATTACTGTAGTTGCAGAAGATAAGTGAGGCAGTAAATGGGTTTTGGCCCCTTTGTTTGAGAATATCTCACCAGGAGATGTAGGGAAGACTGAGCTAATTTGACAGGAGGAAATGTTCTGCTAATTTTAGGTGACAAAAGTTGTGTTAGGACTTGAATTTTCTCTGGCAGTTTCTTGTAATTAAGATGCTTTTCCCAGCTGTGCCAGGAATGTTGAGTTCTTCTGACAAAAAACAGTGAAAAGCAGTAAATTTTGGCTTTGGATGTTATTCCTCTGAGAGTGCTGTTATTTGTCTTTAATGTCTTTCTGTGTATCACCAAACCACCCTTCTGTTAGCTGGCAACTGCTGCCTTCAGGTACATGGCTATTTTTCTCAAAGACATTCCCCCAGAAAGCTGAAAAATCTCCTAATTCAAGTTTTGGCTCAATGATTTAATGTTTTTAATATTTCTCCAGCTGACTGGAGTAAGACACGGCCAGTACTGGGGTGGAAAGCACAATTTTCTTCCATGTGTGTTATCCTGAGTGGGTGAAGCACCCTTAAATAATTAAATACTTTGATTTTCATAGGAGTATTAATTAATCTTCTTGGTTTTCCTTTGGCAGTTCTGCTCACAAAAGGAAGCTGATGTCCAAAGTTGTTTATAACCTGCTGTCGGATCGAGATCTGAGGAAGAAGCTCAAGGAACATGGTCTGTCCACCTCTGGCACCCGCCAGCAGCTCATTAAGAGACACCAGGAATTTGTGCACATGTACAATGCTCAGTGTGATTCCTTGAACCCCAAATCAGGTGAGGGAGAAATGGTAGGGAAGTTGCTGCCACCACAAAGCATTGGTCTGCATTTCCCCTTCTGCTGCCTCTCAGGGCAGGAGTAATGCTGGTTTGAGTATTTGGGAGAACTGGAGCTGGAAGAATTTATCTTGTGTAAATCAAGATCAGTGCAAAATTCTTCTTTAATCTGCTGGAGATGCTCAGGGTGAGTCTTCACTCAGTGCTGGTGATGCAGTGGCTCTGAGTCTCTGCCTCGTTTGTCCAGAGTGAAGGAAGAGTTCCTGAGTGTGTGATATGGACTTCAGCTGCTCTGCCCTAAATAATGCAGAACTCTGCTGATGTTCAAAACCTGTGTGCAATGGTGAATTATTAAACTCACACTTAAGATGCACACATGCATTTTGAGTGGTAGCAGTGAGCCTGAGGTCACTGTGTAACATGAGTAGCTGGACTTTTGAGGAAGCAGAGGTGCCAAATTCCTGGAGTGTGCTTAGACCAGTTTGAAACAGGTTTTATTCCTTCACAGCTTAATAAGCTTTTGTTCTGACTGCTTCACTGTCTGGTGAAAGTGTTTGTTTTAATAACTGCCCACAGCTACCTGGCAGTGCTGTGGAGATGATGAAATGCAGAAACAGATTTGTAAAAGCAAATGTCAGAGTAAACTGTGCAGGGTTCTGCATAGCTGTGGCTCTAGTTAAATGCTGAGAAACACAGTGATGTTGTTTATAGGCTTTGGATGTGTCTGACAGTTGTTGAAGTAGGTTGTAATTCATCTGTGGGCTCTGTGCTTTGGCCTTGAGCCTGCACATGGTTCTGTTGCCCTGGAAGGTGATTTAGGAGGCAAAGATAAACAGTAGATGCAATTATTGTGTCTTCCATTGAGACATCCCATATAAAATAGAAACCCTTTCTAAATGACGTGCCTGTGTGCCACAAGGACTGTTTTGTGCAGGAGGAAATATATTTGGAAAGATGGCACGTGTGCCTGGGATTGGAGCCCGAGATTTCACTCTTGGAGGGCTAATGCTGTTTGTGTTTTAAATTCACAATCGTTTCACAGCTTTTTATTACACAGCTTCTGTTTCAGTGAGCCCTTTCTTGTATTTCCAAACAGTTGCAGAGCTTGTTAAAGAGCTGGAAAAGAATGAGAAGATTCGGCTTCAGCTTGAGTGTAATAAAGCTGGTGAAAATGTAAGTGAGCTTTGTTTTTTCAGATGGGTGACTGGCAGAAACTGCAGAGTGGGCACTGAGAGTGTCTGCCTACTGCTTTATTTTGGGAATTCCCAGGTTGCCTATTGGAATTCATGACTTATTCACATTCCTGTAATGAACCTGGTTTTCTCACATGGCACATTGGCCATGGGCAGTCCTTGGTGCACTGCTGAGCTTTATGCCCAAACTGTTTAATAGGAGCAATTTTAGACTGCAATAAAAATTCTTGAGTAATGTTCCTCTTGGCCATACTGGAGGATTTTGACTCTCCATGACAGTGAAGGGAATATTTTGCTTCCTAGAATTCTCTAGGATTTAGCTAGCAAATTCCATGCTTCCGTATCAGCAATAGTGCCTGTTCTTTTCCCATGACATTTGATACTTTGGTGACTTTTGAAGCCTGTGTGTTGCACAGTTAGGGAATATTTTATGGCCCACATATGCTGGGTGTTACATGGGCTGGCTTGGTCCTGGTTTGGTGGAAGCAGGGAAGGCACTGTGGATATGTTCTGTAAATGTGATTGATGTGATGAGGTGCTGAAGGCTGGGAGGAGGGTTTTTCCAGTTGCTGCTTTTTCCAGTTTTAAGTCTCCTGATTTTAAAGTCTGCAGCTTTATGATATTTTTGTTTATGTTAAAAACATTTGTGTGATTGCTATAGAGCTTGATCTTCAAAAAGGACCAGACAGAGAAAGAGATAGATGAGATCCATGCTGAATATCGTAAGTAACGTGCAATTTTACTTCCTTTTGCTTTTAAATTCACTTGCTTTTCTTTTTAACTAAAATACACACACTGACTGCCTCCAAAGGCATCTCTGTGCCCTTTGTTCCCTCTTGGTGTGCCCTGTGTTGCTGTGCATTTAATAACAGCAGTTATTAAATTACTCATTGGTGGGGTCTCCCCTGGGCTGTGGGATCTGCACTTGTGGGGTGGCACTGGGTACCCTCTTACATTCAGAACAAAGAGATATTAAATACTCTCTTAATTTTTCACAGACAGGTATTTTATTTGGTTTAGCTTGCCAAAAGGACATAGCTATAAAACCAATTTACTCACTTGAAAATCTTCACAGTCTCAAGCAGCTTAACTGAAAAATTAAAACCCTAAAATAATAGGAAAAAAAAGAGGATAGAAAAGTATTTTAATGGGAACATGTGGTTTTAAGATTAATAAAAAGTACTGACCAAAGAGGTAAATGATAAGTGATGTCAGGTAATTATTTCTCATAGTAGCAATAAGGAAAAATTATAACCATGAAAAAGGAGCATTACGTTAAAATTCAAGAATAGTTTGAGATTAAAGAGCTCTTATCAAATGCCATTGTTTCACTGTACCAGAGAATGACTTTAAAAAGCTTTATTACATCATGAAGGATTTTTCCCTTTTATTTTATAGCATTTGCACCCCAGACTCTAATTCCCAGCTGAATGAATGAATGAATGAATGAATGAATGAACTCTGGTGCAAATTCTGAATAAAGAACCCCAACATGTACTTTTGTTCTGCTTTTCCATATGAAACAGCACTGGGGCTGTGAACAGCCTTGGGGAAAGGCAGGACAAAATGACTCAGTTACCTTTTCTACTTACAACTTTTGATTTGCAATGTCCTTTGGAGGTCTGCTGCTTTGTGTTGTGTTTTAAATATTTGTGGTTCTGGCTGGGGCTGGGTTATGTTGTGGTGCTGAACTTGCTTTTTATCAACAGAATCTTCGGCCCTATGTGGCATTTTCAGCTATTCCAGAGGAGCTGGTGTCAAATCTGTTTCCTTCCTTGCAGCTGTCCCCTCTCCCCCTGTCCTTTGTTCTGTGTAAGCAGAGCCTGACCCCCCAAATCTGCCCTCCTGTCAGTGGGGTCCTTTCCTGCTTGGCCAGGGTTAGGTGATCACAGCATCCTGCTGAGGACACCAGCTATTTTCTCAGCCTCTGCATAAAGAATTTGGAGTATCTAGGTTAAACAATTGCATTGTTTTGGCTGAGCACCAGAGGATTGCTAAAAATGTACCAAGTGATTGCAAGTGCAGGGAGTATTTGCATTATTAACTTATTTAAAGGATCTGAATCCCAGCAGTGTAATGAGCATGACACAGAGCTGAAGTGCTCATAGTGCTCCGGTCTGTGGGTGGCTTTATAAAAACACAGATAGATTTGGATCATTAATAGAATGTGGAATATATCACAGGGCTGGCTTGGTTTTCATCTGCTGTGACAAAAATGTTTTTAATTCAGTGTTTTGTGTCCATTTTTATTCACATCCTTTCAGTGTTTATGCCATATTTCAGTTCTGTGGGGGTTGTCAATGATGCTCTGTTACCTTTCAGGAAGCAAACACAGAAGTGAATTCAAGTTCTTAGTGGATCAAGTAAATAAACAGTGGAAGAAAAAAGGTCAGAAGAAAGCAGAAAGTTCTCAAATCAAAGAAGAAGTCGCTGTCAAAGAGCTGCCAACAGCCACAGGTCAGTGATGTTTAGTGTAGTCCCTTCTAGGACTGCACTGGGAAGTGGGGGTGGTTCCCAAAAGAAATGGTCTTTTATCTGTTGTCGTTCTTCTGGAGCCTTTAAGGGGAAGAAAACACAACCAGCATAAAGATCAAACACCCTAAAATGATTGGCTGCTGTTGATTTTAGGGGGGACCACAAGCATAACCCGCATTAGTTTGGTTTCTGTGGATTGTGTCTGGGTGTGCTTTATTGGGGACACATTGCAGTTGGTTGAGAAGGGGATCAGGTTCTCATTCAGGTTTGTTGAAGGTGTCTCAGTTGGTTGAGAAGGGGGATCAGGTTCTGATTTAGGTTTGTTGAGGATGCTGAGGTTGGCCATGTGGCCCCTCTGGAATGAAGGTGAAGGTGGGTGCTGCTTGCTGCTCCTCAGCCTTTGCATTGTTACTGTGAGCGTGTGGTAGTTGGGAGCTGCAGAGTGTTTGTGGGGATTGGAATCAGGATTTATTTATATATTCAGTCCTGAGGCTGAAGCAGTAAAATCCTTGGGCTTGTTTTAGACTGTTTGTGCAGGATGTTGCCTCTCTTTAACCTGCTGTTTGTGTTTATGTACATGAGCACAGTGCAAAGTGGGAATTCTGCTGCAGTTACTCACTTGTTACGAGTAAGGAACAGTGTCCAGCCCTGTCCATCAACTTCTGGTTGATGTAACTTAACCTCACTCTGTTTGTGGTGACATTTTAATCATCTGTTCCTGATTTACATAATTTTGCTTTCCATCTTTAAGCTTAAAATGTCTGCTTTCCAGTCTTTTGTAACTTTTAAACATAGGGATGTGCTTTGCCTAAGGGGAAGTGCCATAAGGATTTATAGCTAAAATATTGGTGATAAATAATTTGATTTGGTGAATATTAGCTGTGATAGGCTGCATTATTGCACAGGCCTTTGCTATTTTTACCCTGCTAATTTCAGAGCTGTGTTTCATTAGTTGGACAACTGACTCACTGGGATCTGCTGATTGTTTTCAGCAGACTAAAATATGCCCCTGATATTTAATTATTCCTGTTAGCAGGAAAGGGCAAGCTGAGCTGGATCCAAAGCTTGTGAAGCCCCTCCACTCTCTAATTGAAGTTCTGCTTGGCTATTTCTGTCCAAAGCATTGCTGGAGGGGTAGAAAAATCAGGAACCATGGCTTGGGCCTTGAGTGGGGACAGGAGATTTGTGTGACTGTCACAATCAGAGCCATCAGTGAGATGGGTCTGGCAGGGCTTCATGTCCTGAGCTGATTTCTAGTTAAGAACTCACTTGAAAATATTTATGGGTATGACATAAGGGTAGTTTATCGTTTCATACCAGAATTTTTAACCTACATCTGTGTTCTCTTTGGAGAGGCAGAAGATGTCTTTTCAGAGAACTGTTCATCTTTTCACTGAACAAAACACTTGACACAAAACCAGCAGAATGGTTGTCAATTTTTGTCTGATATGTGTTGTCTAGAAATTGTTTTTCCTATTAAAATGGAAATGTCAGTTATCTGCACTGACCTTGTCTTAGCTGCATAAGGAAGTAAATCACAACTGAAAATAAGCCTGTTAACTTGATCTGTAAAACCTAAAACTCAAACACTCTGATGGGAATTGGCAGCACAAGCAGCCAACAGCACTGTCTCATTAAGTGTTTGCTAATTTTTGAAATAAAGTTCCATGTTATGAAATGTGTAATTCGTCCTCATGGCTTATTTCTCTCCCTGAGTTTGAAACTCAACAACTGAAACATTTCTGGTTCTCAGGGAGTTGTTGGTTGGTTTCTTTTTTTAAATATACACGAAAAGAAATTTAACCTTTCAAACTGAGTTTTGGAAAATGAATATATGGGAATGAGATGTTGGTATTTAAATATTTGTAACTTTGTTTTTTTCTTTAAAATCTCTGTCTAGGCTGCAGAATTCTAAACACTAGTATTTTGCATGATCATTCTTTCTAATCTCTTGGTAGAACCTAGTGAAGAGCATCACACAGCTGTTGCTGTTGGAAAAGCCCAGGAAGTCCCCTCAGAAATTGCTGATGGCCAAAGTGAGTCTGAGTGCTTGAAGGAATGCCAGAGATCAGCCTCTCCTGAATTGTCACTGTCCCCTGGCTCAACAAGCAGGTCAGTCTGCCTTAGGCCTGGACCAAGCAGGTGGAGTCATTTAAACTGTGTGAAAAAAAGACTTATTTTATCACTGTGTGGTTTCCATGGGGCTGGGATTTTGTTAATTATAGTGAAATCAATCCAGCACAAGTCAAGAATGATGCATATGTTGACGATTTCAGTTATATTGTGCTGTTTCAGTAGTATTGTTCTATGATTTTCTGAGGTTTGTGTTTTTCTGATAACGAGAGGATATCCTTTGCCAAAAGTAAATGTTTTTTGCCTTGAAGTGCCAAAACTTGAAATATATTTGGAATTTGAAATCTGCATTCTGTGATCTCATGAGGAGAGCGCTTCTAAACAGAGGAGCGGTGTTTTGATGAATTAAAAGAAAATGAAAATGCTGAATAGCATATAGAATATAGCAGAATAATCTGCAAGTCAGAGTTGAAATGTTTGCTCTGCAAAAGATGCTGCAAGGAAATCAGTGTTTCTTCTGTTTTCTCCTTCATAAGGTTTGTCTCTTTTCAGTCTCATACCAATACTTGCTAAGGGAGCAGTTGGTCAAGATTAAAAATTCATCCATTGTACACTAATCACTGATGAATTAGTATTATTCAAAGGCTGATGTTTAAACTGAGAAAATCAGTATTTTACATTCACTGGAGAAAAAATCCAGGCCAGGCATGGAGGTTGTAGCAGCACCCCAAACATGCTTGAGCTCTACAGAGATTGATGGTCCCACCAAGAGAGCAAACTGTGTGTTACAGATAAACTCCAGAAGGCAGCCATGGCTTTGAAAGGGTAATTTTTCAAAGCTCTGAAGTCACAATTGCACAAAGCTTCCACAGGACTGCAGTGCTCCATGTGAATAGGCCTGTGCTATTCTTTGGCTTTCTGGGACTGGAGCCAGATTTTATGCAACTGCTTAAACAATAGGAAAATTAGAAAAGAAATTAGGAGGAACAATGATAAGCCAGTTAATGAGCTGTGTAAAGGAAATATTCCATTATTAGTATTTTATATAATGAGGATAATATGCAGTTTTTAAAGGAAATTATTTTTTCTTAAAGCTTAGTGTTACACACAAATGTTGGTTCCTGGTGATTAGAGTGAGACTTGAACAGCAGACAAAACACAACATCGACCTTTTCTGAGATGCTGAAGCAGTCAGAATTTGGAAATCCTGGTGAGAAAGTGCCGTATCCACAACCTGCAGAAATCCCTGTGCTATTGGAACACTTGGAGTGACTGCAGTGTCTGCCAGGAGGGGCTGATGCCCAGGGAAAGGGCCTCATTTACAGGAGGTGGGGCTGTTTGGGTTTAGGAGCCGTTGATCAGGAGCCAAGATCTGGATTTAGCTGCTCCTTATCCTTGGATTTATGTGCTTTACAGAATATGGGCTTTAGTTCATCAGCAGAAGGAATAGGAGTGCATTGGATGGCAGCAATTCTCTAAAATGCACCCAGCTGCCATGGGTTTGACAAAACTGGCAGGGTGGAGTGCTTGGAAATGCTCTGTGAGCTCTTCCTGGGTCATTGCTTCAGTCTGAGTTTGATGGCAGCATTGTCCTGCTCCCTGGCCACTGCTATCAGATGAGAGAAGTGTATGAAAATACGCTGATCAGTTCAATAATTGCCTTTTTTAGTTCTTCAGGACACTTTTTACTTAATAAATCTTGCATTGCTTTGGCTCAGAGATGATGTATATCACAGTGTTAGACAGGAGCGTTTGATCTGTGAATTTTGGCCTCACATATGGGCTCATTGTGAAAGGATGATGATACTTTTCTGCTATGCTGTTGATTCATACTTTTCTTCCCAAAATTCTGAGCTGTAACAAATGGCAGATGCTGTGAGGCTTGGTGGGGAGAGTCCTGGGGACATCGTGTCCTTTAGGGGCAGCTGGTGGCCTCAGATGTGTGTGGTGGAAGCTCTCACGTTCAGCCTGTGTCCAGGAGGATTGAGAGCCACGGGGTCTGGGTGTCTTGGAGCTCTGAAAATAGGAATTATGGTAAGGAAAAAATCAGGTTTTAAACCCACAAGTGCTCTTGGTGCTTCAGCCTCCACATGCCACTGCTGCCAGACTGCTAAGGGAGGCAGTTCAGACAGAGGCAGCAGATCTTCCCCTTTTCCTTAGGCTCAGCCTTACGGCTGTGTTCTTGGGCTGCAGAAAGCTGAGGAGGCCTGGAAAGAATCAAGGGAAGCAGTGAGACAGTGGAACTGGTGTAAGATCAGTAGAGATGAGATTCTCCAGGGGGTAGGGCAAGGCCAGGGCTGCAGATCTCTCCAGAGGTGGGTGCATGAACCCACAGGCACACAGTCTGACCATGGGGTTGTGCAAAGTGGGGAGATTTGTGGTGCACAGCCAATCTTGGATATCACTGCTCCAGCAGCCCTGTTTGTTACAGGCAGAACAAAGTGGAAGCAGGATTGCAAGAGGGAGAAAACTGGTGACTGGGCATTCACCTCCAAATGATACTGATCAAATGAGATGGGCTGGAGCTCATTTCTTGTGCCAGCATTGAGGGAAAACATGTCCAGAGCACGTGCCAGAGCCTGGTCCACCATGCACAGCAGGATGGATGGATGGGAGGATGCTGGATGCTTGCACCAGCCCGAGGAGAAACTTAATCTGCCTTAAAATAAACTAATTCAAAGAGCTATTTGCTCCTCTCAGTTTGGGAACAAGACATATCATTCACACTTACATCAGCTTTTTTCTCTCTATTTTAGGGTGGTGTGTTTATCTTAAATGAGAAAAGGGGGGGTGGAAGTCAAACCCAAATGATGGTCAAGACAGAAGAGTTGACTCTTGGGTGACTGTCTATAGGGGAGCAGGGAAAACAATCCTACAGGAATGTGGAGTTGGGGAATTGCCTGAGTCACTGAGCTCCATTGTCCCCAAAGTGGAGCCATGAATAAGTGCAGGATCACCCTACTGCATCTTGAGCAGTTCGGGTGAAGAACTTTAATTGTTTGGCTGTAAAAATCGACTCATCTGGAAATGATCTGTAAAATTGTAGGAGAGAACGATTTCCTTAACCTTTAGTTAAGGAAAGGACAGAAAACCTGTTGTGGGAATTTGTCTTGGGTTTGGAGTCTGAATAAAGTCTGAAGTGGTGTTTTGTTGTGCCTGGATGCAGTGCAGGTAGATACTTCTGGAGCATTGAAAAGGCAGAAAATGCTGGAGAAATAAAACTATTCTAAATTCTGTGATCTCTTTGGCCACTGTGGGCTAAAATTTATAGAAAAAGCCTTCAGAATGAGGCAGCTGTTTCCCTCATTTAATTTATAATCTTCAGTTTAAGGGCTAATCATTTGATGCTAAGATGGAGGAGTTTTCTTCAGGGAAAGAAAAAGAGTTAACTGAAAACATTAATTCAGTTGGTCAAAATTGCTTTAACTTTGTCGACAATGTTTTTTTGATAAATGCTTTTCAACTGTGGCATATTTAAGGATTTTTTTTTTAGTTTTCCAACACTTCTGTCCTTTGGCATGTGTTAGAAAGGTGTATAAGTACCTCAACTCCAAACCCAGCCTTGCTCAGGCTTTGTAACCAAAATTGATGTCTGGGAGAGCTGGGATGAGAGAGCTGCTCTGGTGAGGAGCTGGCGTGGAGCAGTGGGATGTTGGAAGAAATCCTGAAGGGTTTTTAGCTCCATTTTGTGCACTCCTGAGTCTCTCACTGTAATTAGGGCGTAGGAGTTAATTGTGTTCTCTGGGGACTGATGGCTGTGGTGTCGAGGGTCCATTCTCAGCTCCATGTGTGGGCCAAAGGGGGAGCTCACTCCTGGAGTTTTTTGCTTGGTTTTAAAAAGTTTGGTCGGCACAGACCATGGATTCCACACGTAAATTCTGAACACACATTATTGGTTTGAGCATTAGCCAGATCTTTTCAGTTTTATTGTTTTGCGGTGACAAATGCAGCGGGTGGTAAATGCTGCAGTTTTCAAGGCAGGGAAGTACATCATGTTCAGGCCTCAAACCTGTTCTTTTTCTATTTTAGGGGACTAAAAGCACACAAATAGCCCTATGTCCTCCCCAATTCTTTTTTTAAATGTAACTGGAACATCAGAGTAGGGTTTGGAAATATGATGATAACTCATTCCCTGGGCATCCAGTTCATGCACCGAAAATGAGCTTTTGATGGACTTTTAATTCTGAGACTAAAAACAATGTTGACCTTCAAAACTTTCCCCATCCATTTTTGGTATCCTATTCCTTTTTATCTGTGACAGAATGTACATGTGTCAGAGGTTACTCTAACCTGGCGTTGTCTGTCCACCCAAATTTCTGTTGGTTCTTCAGTTATTGCCACAGTAACAGCTGAAAACTCTCATTTCACAGGGGAGGCAAAATGACAAAGGGTGAAAAACATCCCGCTGTCTTACAGAAATTGTATGTCACATTGATTTATTTAAGAGAAACTTTAATAAAAGAAGGGAACCTTACCCACCAACGCATCTTGCAGATCATCTCCAGAGAAACTTTGTGGTGCCTGGGAATGCAGAGGTGGTGTAGGCACCACCTACCTTCTCTAAACAGAGAATTGTCTTATGTTAAATAATCATAATGAGACCCCAGGAATAATTAAAAATCAAGTGATACAGAATAGAAGTTTCTGTAGGTTGATGGTGTTTCTCATTGCCACTGCTGCTGGAGGGGTCAGTCTCATCCATGGGTTCTGCTGACATTGCTGAGTTGAGCCCTGTGTTGCTGTCCAGGTGTTGCTAAAATAATTTTCATCCATTTTATTTTCTTCTTCAGCACCAATTCGGACATTTTGGCAGATGTGGAAGCATCTGAGACATGTTCAGCATCGTCTTGCAGGTGAGTAAAATAACCAAGAGCTGAAGTCCCCCTCTGGCACTGGGTTTAGGTCTGTAGTTTGCAGTTGGTGGAATTCTGGAGAAGCAAATGCCTCTGGAAAGTCCAATTCTTGGAGAATCTCAAAAATTCTGGGAAGCACAGTTTGGTCAGTGTATGAGGATCCTTGAAAAATGATACCTGGGTGGTCCAAGAATCCACAGATGCCCAAATGAATGTCATTTTTCTAAGGAATATATAGGTATAAATAAATATGTTATTTTAAAAAAAAAAGGAAACTTTTTAATGGAATATTAGATCTAATGTTCTATGGGATGGTTTGTGGTGCAGAGAAATATTTCTCTCCCCATCCCTGGAAGTGTCCAAGGCCGGGTTGGACTGCTTGGAGCAGCCAGTCTAGGGGAAGGTGTCCCTGCCTGTGGCTGGGGATGGAATGAGGTTGTTTTTAAGGTCCCTTCCAACCCCACCATTCCATGATTCCCCATCACCAGTACTGTATGCCCATGGGCTGCTCATGGTGCTTCTGTGCAGTGTCAGTGTGTGCTGTTTAGGGCACTTGTAATCCACTGTTATCCTTTTTTCTTCATCTCCCCCAGCAGCAGCCCCAGTGCTCTGACAGGGAACAAGAGGAAGCTGCGCCGGCCGAGAATGCCAGAGAACGATGGAGGAATTCCCTGCAGCAAGAGGAAAAGGAGCTAGAGCTGCAGGAATGGCTGAGGCTCCGTGCTGGGAAACACCTCCTGGCTTTTTCTTATTCTCAGAGTGTCTGGGTACTGAGTAAAACGCTCTATTTTCACATCACTGCCATCCCAGATGCCTTAATGCCCAGACTGGTGGGTTTGCCCACACCCTGTGGGCTGTTGATGTTTGAGATTGGGCACAAAGTGCCAGAGCCCTGTGGAGCCAGGGCGGGCTCTGTGCCACCAATTCCCCCTCTGGTACAGGACACAGATCTGTGTGTGACACTGTTCCTGCTCACACCCACAGAAACCTCCTCTCCCTGCAGCAAACACTGTTCTGTTTGGGGCTGGGCAGGTTGTGGTGCCCTGGTTCCCTGACACAGCCTGGGAGTGGGAAGGCAGGGACTGAGGAATGCAGGGACAATTCCTCCTACAGAAATAGGCCTTTTATATATGTCTGTGTAAACTTACTGAGTTATTATGTGTTATTATTTTAGTTTGAAGTCCTGAAACTGGAAAGAAGTGGGAAGGTCATTGGATGTGAAATATTCCTTGTTTTCAAACAAATAATTACATTGAAAAGTCTGATTTTCCTTAGGAGATGGTGGAATTTTGTAAGGCAATAAAGCAGTGAAAGAAAATGAAAGTTAACCTGCACACCAGGGAAGGCTTCTAAAAATAAAGCTTGTAAGCTAAGAATGAAAAATACCTCAGGTGCTTTTGCTGAGCCCTGAAGCTTTGGTCAGAGCCTGTGAGTGGGAGCTTGGCAAGCAAAGAAGGCACAAAACCTGGGTGAGATTGAGGGTTGTTGTTGTGTCTCGACTTCAGACTGTAGCTGGGATTGAAAAATAATCCTCCTCAAGCCATGGTTCCCAGGAATATTTGGATCAGGCTAAATTGTGGCAGCTACAAACCACCATTACTTCAGGAGTGGAGGAGATGCAAAGCAGGAGTCTGGTCGTGTTGGTTTGGTTCTTTTACTAAAACATTTTGAAAGACAAAAACTGTTATGTCTCCTGTAGGGCTGCCTTTTTGTCACAGCAGCTCACATAAGGCATTGACATTGATTTCAGTTGGCCATTGAATTGTAATAATACTGTAAATTAGTGTTGTAAAGGGCTTTCTCCAGGCACTACAAAGCAGCTGCTGTTGTGAGGGAAGGGACTGTCTGGGGACAATGCAGGACATGAGTCCCACACCATCGCTGATGGGGTCACTGCTGTGGCTGCAATTCCATTGAAAATGAGCTAAAGAGGCACAGGAGCTGTGGCCATTTCTTGGTGTAGCAGAGGAGAGAGAGCAGCTGGTGCATTAAACATGGGCATGAATCAACCTGGTTCACCCACAACCTGTGGAGGGTAATTTTTGTTCTGTCACTTACTGTTGTCATCATCATTTAAAGGCTGAACTGGTGACCTTTGCCTCAGATGGAGCTTTTCCCCTCCGTTGTGTGAGGAGCTGTGGGTGCTGGAGCAGGGTGATGGTATTTGTGGAGTTGGCACCTGGGTGGGTGTGTGATGTGTTACACAGTGCTCGAGGTGCTGCGGGGGCTTAGGAAAGAATGGATTTGATGTTCCAGTAGCTCATTCCCACCCTGATGGGATGGAGTGGTGCCTGGGCAGGATCCAGTCTCACAGTGCCAGGGCCACCTCCAGCCACAGGCAAATGCCAGGGTGCTGCTGGGTCCAGCCTTTGCCAGGAGTGGCTGCTGATCCCCTGGGTGCTGTCATTAATGCTTGTTCCACATCTCACCAGCCCGGGATTCACAGGAATTGGGTAACGTAAAGGAAAAAACAACAGGGCAGGAAACACAGTGTCCTCCCCACGCTGTGCTGTCCCCTGCTCCTCGTCACAGAGTCAAGGGCCAAGTGAGAGCAGTTGGGGACTTGTGAGCAGCCAGGCTGGGGACAGAGGTGACAGCCCAGAGGAGCCAGGGCGGCGTTGGACAGTGCTGATCAACAGGACAGTGCTGCAGTGGGTCCTGCTGGGGCTGGACATGGCCCAGTTGTTGTGGAGGGGGTAACCCCCGTTGTGTTGTTGGAGTAATCACAGAATTACTGCATTTTCCTTGTGCCTTTTCATTGGGCTGATTGTGAGCGGTATTTGTCACCACCACAGCTCATGCCTTGTACTGGGCTTGTCACTGCACGAGTGTGGGGTCCCAGGTACCCTCTGTGTCACCCTGCTGCGGGGGATGTGGGGTCCTGGGGACCCTCCATGCCACCCCTGTGTGATTCCACCCTATCCTCTGTGATTCCATCCCACCCCTCTGGGATTCCATCCCACCCCTCTGTGATTCCATTCCACCCTCTAAGGTGGTTCATCCAACACCCCTCGGTTCCATCCCCTCCGTAGTGATTCCATCCACCCCTGTGTGATTCCATCCCACCCCTGTGTGATTCCATCCCACCCTGATGGATTCTCATCCACCCCTGTGTGATTCCATCCCCCCCTCTGTTGATTCCATCCCCTCTCTGTGATTCCATCCCACCTCCTGTGATTCCATCCCACCCTGTGATTCCATCCCCACCACCCTGTGTGATTCCATCCACCTCTCTGTGATTCCATCCCACCCCTCTGTGACTTCCCCCCCATCCATCCCCCTCTGTGATTCCATCCCACCCCTCTGTGATTCCATCCCCCGTGTGATTCCATCCACCCCTGTGTGATTCCATCCCCCCTCTGTGATTCCATCCCACCTCTCTGTGATTCCATCCCACCCTCTGTGATTCCATCCCACCCCTGTGTGATTCCATCCCACCTCTCTGTGTTTCCATCCCACCTCTGTGATTCCATCCACCCCTCTGTAATTAATATCCGCCCCCTTAGTGATTCCATCCCACCCCTCTGTGATTCCATCCACCCCTCTGTGATTCCATCCCACCCCTCTGTGATTCCATCCCACCCCTCTGTGATTCCATTCCCCCCTGTGTGATTGCAGCCTCTCTGCAGCAGTTCCCAGAGTGGATCCACAGCAGATTCCTGGTGACCGTGGCTCCCTGGGGAATTGGGAGTTGGGCAGAAGCTCCCGGGGGATTGACACTGGTGACAAGGTGGTGCTGGGCTGGGGAGGGGCTGCCACTGGAAAGCTTTGGGAACGGCTGCTTTGGGCAGGGAATCCATTCGGGAGGAAATGAATTTAGTCACGGAACGGTCCCTCAGGCCGTGGCAGAAGGGCAAAACTGGAAACAAAATAATCAAAAAGTAGAAATGTCCTGTTCCTCCAGCCCAGCAGCGGAGCCGTGTGAAAGGCAGTGCTGGTGGGAAGGGGGGGAGCAGCAGGAGCAGAGTCACCCTGAGGGACACCGGGCTCCTGCTGGCTCTGTCCCCGTGTACCCCTCTGAAATCAGGAGCTGGGGGTTAAACACGAGTTTGGAGGGAGGGTTGTTACCTGGTTCAGTTTGGCTTTGCAGGTATCAGGGAGTTTGTGTCATAGTTTTTGCCAGGCAGGAGAGCCTTTGAAAGCAAAGGGAATAGCCCCAGATTGGGATATCCAGAGCTGGGAGATATCCCATCTCCATGCTGCTGGGAGAGCCAGGGCCAGGCATCCCTGGAGAGGATCCCATTCTGGGGTGGGATGGCCCAAGCTGCTGGTGTGGGGGAAATGCAAATGGATCATTTGCATCTGCTTTACATGCTGAAAAGGGCAATGGGCTATTCTGATACTGCAGAGGAAATAGGAAGGAATTCACTGCCCTCACAGTGTGTCACTCATTGCAGAGTGTCTCATGTGCCCCAGGGATGGCTGTGCTGTGGTGTTTTCCCAAAAGTTCTGATTGTGCAAAGCCTCGTGTGCTCCAGCTGCCCCCAGCTGTGCCCAAAGCCTCGTGTGCTCCAGTTCTGCTCCAGCTCTGCCCAAAGCCTGGTGTGCCCCAGCTCTGCTCCAGCTGTGCCCAGAGCCTGGTGTGCCCCAGCTGTGCCCAAAGCCTGGTGTGCCCCAGCTGTGCCCAGAGCCTGGTGTGCCCCAGCTCTGCCCAGAGCCTGGTGTGCCCCAGCTCTGCCCAAAGCCTGGTGTGCCCCAGCTCTGCCCAAAGCCTGGTGTGCCCAGTGCTGTCCCAGCACACCGTGTGCCCGGTACTGTATTAACACACCAGCTGGTGAGCCATGGAGGAATTTGATACCAGACTTGAGAATTTACTTGTGTACGTTTAAGAAAGACATGGAAAAGCTGTAATTTATTGTGCCCTTAGTACATTCCCAAGCCTGATTTAAAGCCCACAGCATTCATCAGCTCTGTATTGAAGCCAGGTTACGCCTTTTTCAGGAAGGTGTGTCCATAGAGCTGCTCATCGCTGTGGTTTTGGTAGATTTACTAAAATGAGGCTTCCTGCAGGCTGAATGCAAGAGGTGAGCACTAGGAAAGAATTGTAGGATAAAGAGAAATTCCCATGCAAGAATCAAGATCAAACACCCTGGCTGTCCAACGTGCAGGGCCTCCTGTGCTGCAGCCATGCACGAGTTCATGGGCAGCTGCAGCTCCATCTGCAAAACTGTGGCCTGGGCTTGACATTTTGCCAGACCTCTTCTGTCATGGGGGCTGTAAAGCTGGGATTCCACAGAGCTATTGGAAAAACAGCTATTTCAGATCCAGCAGTAAACTGAAATGCAATTAAATTTAGCTTTATTTAGTGTTTGTGCTTTTGATATCCCAAAGCATGTATTTTTAAAATAAAAATGTTTCCAGCTCTATGGCCTCTGAATGTTTAAAGCTGGAAGAAGCAGGGGATGACTCAGAAAACCCTTTGATTCTCACAGGATTCTTTGCTTTAAAATCACGTGTGTTTGGGTTTTAGTTGTGGGACAGCTGCAGCTTTGCCTGAATAAGGAGCAAAAGGCGACGAGTGTGTCTGAATGTTGGGGGGCAGTGCCTGACCCCGACAGCATCACCCAGGGAAGGGAACCAGGAGCTGGATGTGTTCCTGAGCCCCCCAGCCCCAGATACCAATCCCCAGCAATGTGATCCTCAGTGAGCTGCTCCTGCACCCCCGGTCAGTGCAGAGTGACAGAGGAGGTGGCCCTGGCAGTGGTGGCACTGGCATGGCACAAACACGACAGTCCTGGGAGAGCTCTTCCCCACACCCGGGACTGGCTGCTGCCATCGAGAGCTGTTCACAGTCACACACCGCTCCTGTGGGTGCTCAGCTGGCCCTGTAGGAGCTGCAAAGGGGCACGGGGCTCTGTCCCAGCAGCTCAGCTCTGTTCTGGGAGGGAGGTGAGATCTGTGCAGCCGCGAGTGATTCCTCAGCCAAGGCCAGAGAGGAGCAGTGGCTGCTCTGCCTCGCCTCAGGCAGCATCTCCCGGTGGACATGGACAGCCCTCAGTGCCTGCACCATACCCGAGGAACTGCACAAGTGAAGAGCAAACCTTTCCTTGCCTCCACGGCTCCAGGATTCCATCCCCAGTCACCTCCTCCCTCCGAGCTCTCCCGAAAACAGAACAATAAAAAACGCATTGCACATGGTGAGCTGTGATCCGCAGCAATTCCCACAGCACTTTTATTGCCTGAAGGAAGAAGAACGTGAACCCTGGAGGGAAGAACTTGCCAAAGTATTTAACATTGCATCGAGCTAAAGCTTCCCAAAAATCTTTAAAAATAGCTGCAGCGGTGTTTGTTCAGAGCCTAAGGCTGGGCTGAGGAGGGTTTGAGATACGATTTGAAGCGGGAAGCAGAGGCTGGTGATGCTGGGGCCTTCTGGGCTGCGGGACCGAGGGGTGAACTGGGAGGTTCTGTGCTCTTCTGAACATCCCACCTGCACTTTCAGGTGCTGCAGCCCTTGAGGGGAGCCTGAAAACGGGGACAAGCATTGAGCTGTGCTGAGGAGCTGGTGCCAAACGTCACACATAGCTACTGTTCCTTCTTTTGTAGAGATTGCACTCTGAAATATTGCTCCTGAAAGAAAAGGGCAGCTCTTGGTGGGTGTGTTAAGTGCCAAGTGACCGACTCGGGAGGCGGGGGGACCTTCCCTGGGTGTTGTGCGGCGGCAGCTCCGGCCGGGCAGGGCTGTGCTCGGGGCTGTGCTCGGGCTGAGCCCGGTGCGCGCTCCCAATCCCCGTTATCTGCTCAGGGACGCGGTGTCGGGGCATTAGTTGGGCTGTGGGGTGCCCTGGCAGCCCCCGGGGATACCCCGCTCCCCGGCTCCCGCCCATCATCGCGCACCGCTCCGGGGAACCGGGACTAAAGAAAACCGGGGCTACGGGGAACGGGGGCTGCGGGGGAACCGGGGCTGAAGGGAACCGGGGCTGAAGGGAACCGGGGCTGAAGGGAACCGGGGCTGCCCGGGGGAGCGGGGCTGAAGGGAACCGGGGCTGAGGGGACGGGGCTGAAGGGAACCGGGGCTGCCGGGGGAGCGGGGCTGAAGGGAACCGGGGCTGGGGACGGGCGAGGGAACCGGGGCTGCGGGGGAGCGGGGCTGAAGGGAACCGGGGCTGCGGGGGAGCGGGGCTGAAGGGAACGGGGCTGCGGGGGACGGGGCTGAAGGGAACCGGGGCTGAAGGGAACCGGGGCTGAGGGAACGGGGCTGAAGGGAACCGGGGCTGCCCGGGGGAGCGGGGCTGAAGGGAACCGGGGCTGAGGGGAAGCGGGGCTGAAGGGAACCGGGGCTGAGGGGACGGGGCTGAAGGGAACGGGGCGCCGGGGGACGGGCTGAAGGGAACCGGGGCTGCCCGGGGGAGCGGGGCTGAAGGGAACCGGGACTGGGGGGAACCGGGGCTGAAGAAAACCGGGGCTACGGGACCGGGGCTGCGGGGAATCGGGGCTGGGGAGCCGGGGCTAAAGGGAACCGGGGCTGAAG
Source organism: Malurus cyaneus samueli (assembly GCA_009741485.1). Taxonomy (NCBI): domain Eukaryota; kingdom Metazoa; phylum Chordata; class Aves; order Passeriformes; family Maluridae; genus Malurus; species Malurus cyaneus. The sequence continues at coordinate 21,202,816 of CM019225.1, forward strand.
GAACCGGGGCTGAAGGAAGCGGCTAGGGAACGGGGCTGAAGGGAACCGGGCTGGGGGACGGGGCTGCGGGCCGCCGCTCGGTGCGCTCCGGCCGGAGCAGGATGATGCTGAGGCGGGTGCGGGTGCGGGCCGGGTTCCCGCGGTCCCGAGGGGCAGGACCGGCCCCGCCTCTCCCGCCGCCCCGCCGCTCGCCCGCCCCTGCGCCGGGGTTTGTGCGGGGCAGCAGCCGGAGGAGACGCCGAGTGCCCGGGAGGGACAGGGAGCGCACGAGCCGCAGCCGGGGCAGGGGACAGGGACCGGAGCGCAGAGAGAGCGGCACGGCGGGGACAGGAGCGGCGGGGACACAGAGCGGGGGGACACGGAGAGAGGTGGAATTTTGAGAAGCGAGGAGACACAGAGAGAGAGCGGCGGGGACGCCCGGTTACCGCACAGGAACCAGCGGTAGAGGCTGTGCCCGCTCTGTGCCCGCTCTCTGCCCGCTCTGTGCCCGCTCTGTGCCCGCTCTCTGCCCGCTCTGTGCCCGCTCTCTGCCCTCTCTGTGCCCGCTCTGTGCCCCTCTGTGCCCGCTCTGTGCCCTCTCTGCCCTCACCCTGCCCAGGCTCGATGCGGGTCGGCGCTGGCCATGGAGAAGCTGTACCTGGCGGGGAGCAGCGCCTGGACCATCAACAGCTCCCTGGGGAACGGCAGCCTCAGGCTGGAGAACCTGAGCGCCGGCAGGAACAGCACCGCCGACCCGCTGAAGAGGAACGAGGACATGGCCAAGGTGGAGGTGACGGTGCTGTGCCTCATCCTGTTCCTCGCCCTGACCGGCAACCTGTGCGTGCTGCTGGCCATCCACACCACCCGCCACAAGCACTCCCGCATGTACTTCTTCATGAAGCACCTGAGCATCGCTGACCTGGTCGTGGCCATCTTCCAGGTGCTGCCGCAGCTCATTTGGGACATCACCTTCAGGTTCTACGGGCCGGATTTCCTCTGCCGCTTAATCAAGTACTTGCAGGTCGTGGGAATGTTCGCTTCCACCTACATGCTCCTGCTGATGTCCTTAGACCGCTGCTTGGCCATCTGTCAGCCTCTCAGGTCCCTGCACAGGAGAGCTGACCGGCTCTCTGTCCTCCTCACCTGGCTGCTGTGCCTGCTGGTCAGCATCCCTCAGATCCACATATTTTCTCTAAGGGATGTGGGGAATGGGGTTTATGACTGCTGGGCAGATTTCATCCAGCCCTGGGGACCAAAAGCCTATGTTACCTGGATCACCCTCATGGTCTACATCATCCCCGTGTTGATGCTGAGCATCTGCTACGGCTTAATCAGCTTCAAAATCTGGCAGAACGTGAAGCTGAAGACGGCTCACGGGCCCAGCATGGGTGTGGGCCCCGGCTCCCGCAGCGGGATGGTGTTTGCCAGGGTCAGCAGCACCAGGCTTATCTCTAAAGCCAAGATTCGGACAGTGAAAATGACCTTCATCATCGTGCTGGCGTTCATAGTGTGCTGGACTCCCTTCTTCTTCGTGCAGATGTGGTCTGTGTGGGACACCAACGCCCCGCAGGAAGGTACAGCCTCCCCTCCCTCCCCTCCCTTCCCTGCTCAGGGGACACCCACGGCACCAACTGCTCCGAGCGGGGTGTGGGTGGGTGGGAGAAAGTCCTGAGTGTAAAAAACCCCTCGGCTGTGCTGCAGCTTCCCCGCAGCTTCCCTGCATCGAGGGCTACACAGCCCGGGCAAATCCAGGGCCCCTGTGGCTCAGGGGTCAGGCAGTGGGATGGTGGTGGCTGTCCCTGGCTGTGACTGTCCCTGGCTGTGACTGTCCCTGGCTGTGACTGTCCCTGTGTGCTGCTGTCAGCCCTCACGTAGCCCCTCTGGGGTCCCTGGAGATTCACTGGGTGCTGGGACGTGCTGGGGGCTGTATGGGTGCACAGGAGAAAGCTGTACAGCCTGACTTGCTTTCCTTTGCTGTATTGTTTTTTCCTCACTGACTTTTTTGATGTCCACTCTTTCCTCTTCTCCCTTTCCTCCCGCTCCATCCACCCCAGGACTGTGCCGCTGTTATTTTATCCCTGACTGGAGCACAGTTCCCACTGATTTATGAGCAAAGCCTTTTCCTAAATATGTGGTGTCACGGATTTTCCATTTTTTCTATTTGGGCTGGCTGCTCCTGTCATCACTGAGGTTGCAGATGGAATAAAACTGATCGCCCTCCCTGGTCTGACACGGCCGGAGCTGTCTCCTGCCCGTGGTGTCTGTTGCCTGGGCTGGATAGGGAGAGATGGACCCAGGCTGGCACACTTTGCCTCTCGCTTCTCTCTGCTCCATTTATTTCAGGAGAAGTGGAATGTGGTTTATGCACTTCCCTGGGTGCTCCAGGGGTTTTCCACTTGGTTGTTCAAAACTTCTACTTCCTAGACGGGCTGTGGGGTGAAGCAGCGGCTCTCCCTCATGCTGTATTTTAACCCTGCAATCTTCCGGGCTGCCCTTTCCTTCCCAGCGCACAAACTGGGCAGCCCCCAAAGCTCTGCTGCTTTGCTGACCCTTGGTGAGTGGGGGTACACAGGATTTCCCCATCCCATCCTTCTGGCTGCGTGGGGAAGCTTTCCCTGGCTCACCCTGTGCAATTGGCCTTGCAGCATTTGCTCTTTCCCTTTCCCTTTTCCCTTTTCCTTTCCTTTGCTGCTTTAAGGTGCTGAGGGGAGCCCCATCCCTGCCGAGCTGTACCAGATCCCCGCTCATCATCACGTTTTTGTCTCCGGGCAGCCCGTGGCTGCGGCACAGGGTGGGAGCTCTGCCAGGGCACTTGCTGGAAGCTTTCACGGCGTGGGGAGAAAAAGCCAGGGGTGGGTACAAGTGTCAGGAGACCCCAGCCCTCCCTTCCAGGCTCCTCTGAGGGGCAGAGCTTGCTGGCTGCAGCTCCCCTCGGGGGTCTCTGGTGTTCCACCCAGAGAGGGGAGTGATCCACCCTCCGGAGCTGCAGCGAGCTCCCTGAAATTCAATTTGCCTCCTGCAGCCAGGGGAGAGCTGAGTCAGCCCTGGCTGGATGTTTTCAAGTGGGTAGAAACGCTGTGATGTATTTCGGGTCTTATGCCTGGGATTTGTAACCATTCCCCATTAAATTAATTTTTAACATATGCTTGAAATTAAAAGTTGCTGGAGCAGACATCACGAGAGCAGGAATTACACATCCATTGGCTAGAGGTGAATTTGGAAGCCAGCGTTTATATTCACACTTCTTCACTAGTTTAGAAACTGCCAGTGGATCTTTGCAGAGGCACGGGGGGAGCAGGAACAGCCAAAGCAGCCATGTGCGTGCTGAGTGCTGGCAGCAGAGGGGCCAAGGGGACGGGCGGGGAGCAGGGAGAGGGATAAAGGCTCCTTCCACCCGCAGCCACTGCCTGGAGGGGACGTCCCCGTCCGGCTGCCAAACCCACCGTCCCCTTGTCACCAGAGCTGCTGACCCAACTCTCAGGTGGAACAGTCGGTACTTTGTGCTCTGGGACACTTGATGTCCTGGCACTGCTGCCACCATCCCCGCACATCACCGGGGCATGCCAGACTCCCGGGCTTCGTTCGTGCTGTGGGAATGGCTGTCGTATTCTTGGCAGAGCATTGTGCGGGAAGAATTAATTCGGGGGAAAGGAAGACGGCTGAAGAAAACCGGGCAAAAGGCTCAGATAAGGCGGGGCTGGCGGTGGGGACGGGGCAGGAGCCCGGGGAGCGCGGCTGTATCGCAGCCCGAGCGGCTGGAGCCGATAGCCCGCCCCAAATCAGCCGCTGCTGTGGAAAAACGGCTCCGCTTGCTCCCGGGGCTGCCCTGTGCCATGGCAGCTCCAAGGGCCGCGCTCCCTTTCCCCGGCTTTGGGCTCCATCAAGGCAGATTGTGCGGGGCAGCTCTGCCTCCAGAGCAACGCCGAGCAGGCAGCAGCGCCGGAGCTGAGGGGGAAACGCAGAAACGCAGCTCTTGTGGGGAGAAAACCTGACCCCGAGATGCTGGGAGCTCCCTTCCCTTCCCCTCCGCTCCCCGCTCCGTGCCGGCCGAGCCGCTCCTGCGGGCGCATCCCGGGCGGGGAGGGGGCTCTGACATTCCGTGCCTGTCCTTGCAGCCTCGCCCTTCATCATCGCCATGCTCCTGGCCAGCCTCAACAGCTGCTGCAACCCCTGGATCTACATGCTCTACACCGGGCACCTCTTCCACGATCTGATGCGCCGCTTCCTCTGCTGCTCCGCGCGGTACCTCAAATCGCGGCCCGCGTGTGACCTGAGCAAGAAGAGCAATTCCTCCTCCTTCGTCCTCAGCTGCAAGAGCACGAGCCACAGGAGCTTCGTGCAGCCGTCCACGACGTGAGGCATCACCAGCCGGACCTTGTGCCTCTGCTGGGCCGCCTCCGGTGCTTCCCTGTGCCAAGCTGGGATCTGGGCGTGGAGGGGTCTTTAAATAAGATTATCTATGCCTGTCAGCATGTACAGAGGGCGTTATTAACTGTACAATGGGGGAGGAATCCTGTGCCCGGGTTTCGGTGCTGCCTGGGATGAGACACCAGGAACCCACTCCTGAGCCCCAAACCCTGACATCAACGTGTGTGGATGCCCCAGGACGGACGGGTTTTGTCCCAAATGATGCGGTGCTGCTGGGGCACATGTGGTGCATCCGTGTGGGGTGGCAGGGTTTGATGGTGTCACTCCGGTATTTGGCTGGGCACTGTCCCACCCCCGCAGGGACCCTGAGCCTGGCACGGCGCTCTCGACACGGGCGCGTTTGCTTCGCTTGCAGCCCATGGGGCGGGGGCAGCCCCAGCCCTGAATCGTGCCAACCCTACACCTCGCACCCTGCACTCTGCACCCTGCAGCCCTTCAGCCCTGCACCCTGAACCGTGCCAGCCCTGCACCCTGAACGATGCCAGCCCCACACTCTGCTCCCTGCTCCCGCTGCCCGGGCGCACACAGAATGGCACTCCCGGGGCCAGCAGGGACCAGCATTGCAGGGGACAGCGCTGTCGCCCGGGTGTCCCAGCCCAGCTGTGCATCCTGTGCCCGGTGAGGGTGTGCAGAAGGGCACAGGAGCCCGCAGCGGGCACAGCTGGGTCTGGGGTCCGGGCAGAGCCCGAGCTGGGCTCCGTGGGCTCCGACAGGGACACTCCTGTCCCCAGACCAGGCTTTGCCGGGGTCACCGCAGACCCCACCATCACTGCAGTGCCATTCCCTTGCTCTGCAGCTCACGGGGCATGCTCACGGCATGGATTTTTATTGTTAACAAATTCTGAAAATCAAGTTTTCCGACTGCGGGAGGGAGGCGTGGGAGGAGCTCGGGGCTCAGGGGATGCAAGGACCGGACGGGAAGCGGGGCTGTGACACCGGGGCTGTGACACCGGGGCTGTGCCACCGGGGCTGTGCCACCGGAGCCGCTGTGACACCGGGGCTGTGCCACCGGGGCTGTGCCACCGGAGCCGCTGTGACACCGCGATCCCCCGAGCACCGGCAGCCCTGGCACGGAGCGGCGGTGACATGGGCACAGGGGCGGGCACAGCTCGGGGACCCGCAGCTCTCAAAGGTGATGTAATTTGGCCTTTCCTGTCGGGAGTGAACATGAAAAATGCATTTAAATGTGTCCTTTGTTTTTTCACTGTCACCAGCAGGTGCATTTGTACCTTTCCTGTCCTGAAATTCCTTTGATTTTTTTTTGTGGGAGCTCCAAGTGAGCTCTCAGCACATTTGCTGACTGCTCGAAATCCTTAGGACACCGTGCAGCATTTTCCTCCCACGTTCACCCTCCTTCTCCTTGGGAGTCACTAAATCCTGCACAAAACAAGGAAGGAGGAATCTCCTTTTCTTGAGAGCCCGAGGGTTTGGTGTTTCCTGCATCTGCCAGGGAGGGAAGAGAGCATGGCAATGGGATGGGTGCACGGAGGAGTTTTGGGAGAGGCAGGGAATTGCCCTCCAGCCCTGGCTGCAATTCCTGGGGTGGTCTGGGGCTCAGGCAGGGCCATGGGGACAGGAGTGTCCCTACACCTGGGACAGCCAATGGTGCCACAGCCCCTGGCTGAGCTCTGCACTGTCCCCAGGCTGGGGCAGGGAGGGGACAGGAGAGCAGCTCCAGGAGCATCCCCGGGGAATGCATTGCCAAAAGAAGTGAAACAGAGGTGCTGCAGGTGAGCAGCATGAGCCCCAAGTGTTGGGAACACAGAGAGCACTGTGCTGGGGACATCAGCACCTCAGGGTTTTTTGGGTGCAGGCTGTGAGCTACTCAAACAAACGAAAATTAAAAGTAGCATAAGCCCATAATACAATTGACTTTAATTATTTTTATTCCCACAAAAAATGCTCATGGTATAGTGTTTTTTGAAACTTTTTTTTCTCCTATAAATACCTAAATTAGTTTTTTTTTTTTTTTTTTTTTTTTTTTAATCACTCCATCCTTCTTGGGCCCTGATGTTGCTGGAGCTCGGTACCACATTGCCATGGAATAATGGCAGTACTCAATCCCAAGGCCTTGGAAGAGCTCCAGGAGCAAACCTGGCTCTTTCTTGTCCTTGGCATGGCAGCAGAGGAGTCTGTGGCTCCAGGGCTTAGCTGGAACGAGGGAAGGCACACACAGACACAGCACTGCGAGACCTCCTGGGCCCTGCTGCAGAAAAACACTTAGGGCTGGAGCCAAAAGACCATTCAAGAGCCTGAGAGTGAAAGTGCAGCTCTGTGGAAGAGGGACTGACAAATTAATTGACAGTGCAGGGAGGAAATAGCCCTGAATTGGACCCCGTCCCTCTCACTCCCCTTTCCCTGGAGCTGGAGCAGCAGAGTCCTGGCAGAGGCTCCTTCCTCTGCTGTCCCCACTTTGGAGTGACCCTGCAGGACACTGGGACCTGGCTGGGTGTGAGTTCCTCCTGTGGGGCTCTGTGAGGCTGTGGGGGCACCTAAATCTCCTTCCTGACGGCCACGCGGACGTTGCTGCAGATCTTGGCCAGCGCCTCGAAGAGCGGGTCACAGAAGGTGTGGATGCACAGCGAGTAGATGCGGCTGACGCACTGGATCTCGATCAGGTAGCTCTTGATGCAGGGCACCACCGCCCAGATGTGGCAGAAGGAGATGAGGGCAAAGAGGAAGCCCCAGATGACGGCCAGGGGGATGCCCAGCACGGCCGAGAGCAGTCGGTAGCACCAGTATTTGCTGACGGTGAAGGTGGTGTAGCTGGTTTTCCACACACCATCGAAGCTGTACGTCCCCACGGGCTCGGCTATCACATCCTCAAAATCCACCTGCAGCAGAGCAGAGGGATGTGAGCGGGGTTTGGGGGCTCTGGTGCCAGGATGAGGGTCTGAGCAGGGTGAGAGCAGATCCCACAGGAGGGGCTGGGGGTGGGTTCCTGTCCCCAGAGCAAGGACAGGGACAGGCTGGGGCTCCATCCCCGGGATCAGTGTCACCGTGCCACCCCCTGAGCTGGGACAGGCACGAGGGACTGCAGGAGCCTTGGAACAGGAGCTGTGCGTGGGAGTGCAGGCTGCACAGCCTCCAGAGCCCATTCCTGCCCTTTTTTAGCATCAGGGACGCGGTTCCCCCTCGGCAGGAAGGTGTTTGTGCTAATAAAGATCCAGCAGCCCTCTGGATTCATGGATTATTTATTTATACCCGTGGGATGTGGTGCTCAGTGCTGTCTGCTCCTCCTGGGGAAGGGAGCTGGGGCTCAGCCCTGCCCTCGCCATTGTGCAGGCACTGGGGATGTCTCTGAGGGACACACACACCCCAAAACTCCACAGGGAGACCCCCTTGGGGTGTGATTTACTTCTAGGGAATATATAAATTGAGCACTTAAGTCTTGAAAAGCAGCCTGGCCTTCCCTGGGGGAGCTGACGTGTCTGATTCATGTTAAATCAGAATATCCATTCTGCTTTTGGAAACACTTGGATCACAAAATCACTCTGTATTCATCTTTAATGTCCTGGAGTGCCATCAGCAGCCCCCAGAGCTGTCCTGGGTGCCATCAGCAGCCCCCAGAGCTGTCCTGGAGTGCCATCAGCAGCCCCCAGAGCTGTCCTGGGGTGCCATGGAAAAGCCCAGATGTGCTGGGGACTGGCCCAGGCTGCTGCCCAAGTGCCGGTGAGCTCAGCAGGGATCAGTTGAGGCAGGGACAGGGATAAAAGCAGAGCTCTGCCCCAGTGCCTGTCCTGCTGCATCCCCAGGAGGGCTCTGAGGAGCAGGGGGTTCAGGCTCAGGCTGGGTCGGGTCCTGGGCACTGCCTGGGGGTGCTCACGGGCTGGGACGGGCAGGCACTGCTCCTTTCTAGAACCAGGGAGTTATTTAGGTTAGAAAAGCTCACTTCAGTCACCTGGTCTAGCCAAGCACTGCTCTGGTGCTGTGCCTGGGGGTTTGTCAGCTCTGCCAGCCCCAGCCAGGGCTGTGGGATGCACTGGCACAGAGTGGCCCAGGCGGTGGCCGCAGTGCTGGATGTGTTGGCCACGCCGAGGGGACAGGAACTGTCACTGTGCCCCATTGATGGCTGCCACTGTCACAGCTCATCCCAGGGGATTTCATGGGACCCCACACCAATGGGGTGTTTATTGCCCAAATTCACCTTTGTTCACCAGCACTGTCAAGGTCACAAGGGCCGTGTGAGCAGCTCTGGGCACTCTGTCCCTTCTGGGGGGACACCCACAAACAGCTTCAACAAAACCCTTCCACCGTTCCCCTTTGGACTGGAGCTACCTTTGGCTAACAGAAACAAATTTTGTTTGCAATTCTAAGGGAGTCATTCACGAGTTAGAATGGGAATTCCTCTTGGTCCGAAATGGAGGGAGGGAGCTGGGGCTGCTGCACCTCCAGACTGCCCTGGGGGGAATGATCTCCCCCAAAGAGGACAACACACATCAGACAGCCTGGTACTGAAGCTGGTGTGTCTGGAAAGCCAGCAGCCTTTTCCCAATGTCCCTTTAAATCAGTGGCATTTAATTTCTGTGTTATTTTTGGCTGCCCACTTGCTGGTACAAAGGAAGGCGTCTCCATCGATTTTCAAGCTACAATGAAAGTGGAGAGCCCATTCAAGGAATGGGAAATATGGGAAATAACTGGGGCAGGGATGCCAGCCAGCCATGTCGGGGTGCCCAGCAGAGGGGCTGTCACCTCCCCTGCCCTGGCACCTCTTGGGCACACGGACAGGGATGGCTGAGCTGAGCCAAACACAGCCCAAGGTGTGAATCCCAAATGCTGGTTTGGTGTGCTGCGACAGCACAGCGTGGGGCAGCCCTACCTTCACCACGTCCTCGTTGATGTGCTTGGGGTCTCTGTTGACCAGGTCGATCTCCTTGGTGTGCTGGTCCTTGATGATGATCCGCTCCTCCAGCCCCGAGTGCTCCTCGGCCATGGCTGTTCGGGCAGGGACAGGGACAGGGATGGGGACAGAGACACAGACACAGACAGGGACACAGAGGGGGACAGGGACAGGGACTGGGACTCTGCGGGGAGCACCGGGAGGGTGGCCCGGGAGCAGCGGCCCCGCCTGCAGCAGCTGCCCTGCGCCTCTGGCACCGCTCCAGGCTAAAATTAATGTCCTGGCTCCAGAGGCCGCCTCAAGTGTCCCTTAAAGGGGCTTTTCTGCGGCCAGCCCCGTGCTGTCACCTCAGGGGGATGGCATGCGTGTGGGCGGCTGGTGGCCTGTCCCCTCTGTCTTTAGGCTGTCCCCTCTGTCTTTCTTTAGGCTGTCCCTGATGTCTTTAGGCTGTCCCCGCAGTCTTTAGGCTGTCCCCACTGTCTTTAGGCTGTCCCCGGTGTCTTTAGGCTGTCCCCTCTGTCTTCAGGCTGTCCCCTCTGTCTTTAGGCTGTTCCTGATGTCTTTAGGCTGTCCCTGATGTCTTTAGGCTGTCCCCGCAGTCTTTAGGCTGTCCCCTGTCCCGGGGCAGGCAGTAAATGTGTCGAGCAGTGAGCAGAGGGTTGGGAATGTCCTGTTGCACTGTGGTGCTATAAATAAATAAATTCTGAGTACTCTGGGGCTGTGAATGGGACAGTGCAGGTCACGCACACGGGGGACAGGAGGCTCCTGTTCAGCGCTGCTCCGATCCCTCTGAGCGCTCTGCTGGGCACACCCGCCCCAAAACGGGGCCCGTGGAAGCTTTTTCATTGAAATCCAAATCTTTCATTGTGAGAACATTTGTTAAGGACCCTGGTGACACATTTGCCTCTGCAGAAATGGGCAGTCACCATTGCCCCCACCCTGAGCAGCCTTGTACGTGCTCTCAGGGGAGAATTACTTTGGGAACAGATTGTCAGGAACTGAGCAGGTTGTAGGGCTGGGACTGTGCACTTAATGCCTTCCAAAAATCGGATAAACAGCCTGCTCCTTGGACACAACGAGTAAAATGTATTTGTTTCTCTTGAGCAGAAAAGAATAAAGCAGGAATAAAGTTCACAGAGATCAAGGCTCCTGTGAAAATGAACAGAACTGCAGTGAAGGAATAGGAAAGAAGGAGAAATTGGGGGTATTCCTTGGAGTCCTGGGAGAGCATGTGCTGAGGTGGAGAGAGGAGAGCCAGGTAAAGTGATGGTGGTGAATTAGGCCAAAGCAGGAGGAATGGCTCCGTGCATAAATGCTGCCCTGGGGGGATTTAATCCTTCACTCAGTTCCGTGTCCAAAGGGGGAGGGTTCCAGGTGAGTTCCAGGTGAGTGCCAGACGGGAGGGAGGGTCAGGGAGCAGCTCTGCTGCAGTGCTGGGAGCAGAACTCTCATCTTTATTTTAAAACAACCCAAATCTGCCTCCCTGCCTCCTTGGCATGGGCATCTTTCAGCTCCTCTTACCTGCTGCAGGTTCAAGCTTGGTTTTAGTGGCCTTTTCCTGAAATGGGAGCCTCCAGAGCTGTGGTGTGCTCCTGTCCTGGGGTCTCTGTGGTGTGCTCTCACTCTGGAGTCAGAGGCTGCAGAATGTCTTTGGTGGGTTTGGTGGTGCAGGGAGGAATTTCTGGGTTTTGGTACAAATCTGCAGCTGTTTGTGTCCTGTGCTGGCTTTAAAGAGCCCTGGGATGAACGTGGGTGCTGACATTGTGTCGTGGGAGGTTTGTGCTGGGCAGCACCTCCAGTTTTGTGCTCAGAAATGATTTATTATTGAAGCAAACAAGTTGGATGGGGTGCAGGGGAGGAGCAATCGCCTCTGGTGAGTGTTTAAAGCACATCTGCTGCTGGACCTGAGCACACCGGAGGGAATTGTGCTTCCACGAGAATGGGGTGGATCTGCTCCATCTCCCTCAAATCTCCCCCCTCTGTCCCTGCTCTCCCAGGACTCCCCTCGATCCCACCCAGCCCTGGGATCCCCTTTGTGCCCGGGTCTGCTCTCTGTCAGCACCACAGAGGAATCTGGTCCTGCTGGAGCTGTTTGTGCCCCAGCCCCTGGTGCCAGCCCTGCCTTGGTGCCCCTCGTGTTGGGCTGTCCCTCAGCCTCCAGGACTGACCCCGAGGATGCCAAGGGTGGGATTTGGGGGCGTTTCCTCTGCACAGACAGCGGAAACCGCGGCTGGCAAATGTGAGTTTGAGTAAAAGCTCTGTCATGTTTAATATCAATTAAAATTAAATTTCACTGAGGAAGTACAGAAGAACAGAAATTTATCATTCCAGTTGTTGTCTTACTTTGTTTCTATACAAGGATTCTTGGCCTTTAAAAGAGAGAAAGTCTATGAATATCAGATTGATGGCCCTGTGCTCCAGAGCCACCAATGTCTGCATCTGATCAGTGCTGGGAGAGGGAATGGGACCCTGTGGGGAATGTGGGGTGTGGGGCTGTGGGGCTGTGGGGCTGTGGGGTGGGGCTATGGGTTCTCTGGGTGCTTGGTGCTGTGGGTGCTTGGGGTGGGTTGTGGGGGTGGGTGCTGTGGGTGGGGCTATGGGGTTCTCTGGGTGCTATGGGATGCTATGGGGTGCTGTGGGATGCTCTGGTGCTCTGCTGCTCGGTGCTGCTGCCTCTCTGCAGTCTGAGCCCAAGAAGTCAAGCTTTGGGGTGATGTGGAGCAGGGCTGGGCTGGGCTGGGCTCTCCAGCAGTGGGGTCTCAGCAGCCCCAGCCAAGCCCAGCCCTGCACACGCTGCCCTGGATGGTGCCAGAGCTCAGATTAAGGGCAGCTTTGGGTCACCCATGGGATGCTGCTCCTGCTCTGATGAAGGTGCAGGACAGCTCTGGAGTGGCCCCTTTCATCTCGAGTTTATGGTGCCTCCTAATCTCAGCTCTTCTCTCTCACACCAGTGCTCTGAATTCCTTTGGATTTTCATTTTAAAATAGCCTCCCTTGGCTTTTCTTTATCAAGAGACAGTCTTGCCTTGATTTATCACGTGTGACAATAACCAGCAGGGAATTCTGAGATAATCTGAGTTAACCCATTGTGCTGCTGCTCAGAACAGGGGTCCCAGCAGGTCCCAGGCCTAAGCCCAGCCCCAAAGCTCCTTCTCAGGACTAACATCCCCCTGGCAGTGCCAATCCCTGTGGAAGCAGAGCTGGGATTTGTGTGAGCCCAGCCCTGGGTGCTGTGCCTGTGAGTGCTCAGGGAGGAAAGAAGGAAGGAAGGGAAGGGAAGGGAAGGGAGGAAGGGAAGGGAAGGAAGGGAAGGGAAGGAAGGGAAGGAAGGAAGGGAAAGGGAAAAGGGAAGGGAAGGGAAGGAAGGGAAGGGAAGGGAAAGGGAAGGGAGGGAGGGGGGAGGAGGAAGGAAGGAAGGAAGGAAGGAAGGGAAGGAAGGAAGGGAAGGGAAGGGAAGGGAAGAGGGAAGGGAAAGGGAGGAAGGGAAAGGTGCTACTCTGTGGGTGCTTTGACTTTACTGGGCTGTGGCACTGCCAGGGACTCCTCATGCCTGCAGATTAAATCCTTTCCAGCCCTGGAGCAGGATGAGTCTCATCATAACCCAGCACAGAACACAGATCCTATTTCTAGCATGGGAGCTTTACATGTGGAGTTTCAGCTGCTCTCCCCACCCTGCTCTTGTTGTGACCTATTGTGGTTCTCTTCTCTTCTCTCAGGCAGTGCCTGTCCTAAGGCTGAGCTTTGGGCTGGACTCAGGCTCCAGTGTGGTGCTGGCCACCTTCCCTCTCTGGAACAGTGATTGTGGGGCTAAGGCCGGCTCCAGGCTGTGTTTGTGGCACGGGTGGCTGTGCTGGCTGGGCTCGGGGGTCCCTGCAGGCAGTGTTAGCCCTCACATGGCAGGGTGGTTATTTGGAGCAAGAGCTGACAGGTTTGTGAGCCCCTGATAGCCCAGCTTAGCGCGCTGACAGCTGCTGGGAACCAGGGCTGCAGGCAAATATAGAACAGAAAAGAGCTTCCTGTCGCCCTGTCCATCGGGGGAAAGTTTAGTGCAGCAGTGTGTGTGATGGTGTGCAACTGGAAAAGCTGCTCTGGTACAGAGTATGAGCCCCCAGGCTAAGCCCCAGAACGCACTCATGCTGAGGCACAGCCCTTTACGATGTCTTGGCCTGGCACTTAGGCATGAGCAATTCTTTTCCTGGTGCACTGGAGTGGCAGCCATCTTGCTTCTGGCGCACTTCATAGAGACTAGCGGTGCCTGTGAACCATTTTTGTTCTATTTTTGCCGGCCTCACCCCAGAGCTCATGCGGGTGGGGCTTGATGGGGTCTTGGTCGCGCTTCTTAGGTAATTTTGGTGGAGTCGTGATACATTAGGCTGTGTGCATAAAGTGGTTGAATGCTGCGAAGGCTGGGCGTCTGGTGCTCTTTTGGACTGGGCACTGAGGAGATTTTGTGAGTCGTAGTTTGGTCGAATATTTGCAGACTAGCTGAGGGAGAGCTGGCTTATATGATGGCTAAAAGGGAAGGGCTATTGGCAGAGTCTTGGAGGACTGTGAGGATCCGGTGTGGCGTGATGGAACATTCAACCTGTGGTCCTGGAGTGCTGAAGCATGTGGAAGGGCGCTGGAAGAATCTTGTGTATGCTCTGAGCTTGGGAGCTTGTCTGGGTGGGTGATGAGCTGCGTGGGCTCGGTGTGGCGCTGTCGGGTGCTGGGCTAGGAGTCGGACTCGCGTGTTTATGGTGGCTGTAGGGCATCCTTCAGGCTGCTGCCATGTTTTAAAGCTGGGATAGTTATATTGCTGTGGTATGTTCTCTATACTGCGCCTGTTCTTCCCTATTGCTGTTGACTTCTGACCCCACTCCTCATAGGTGAGTGTTATTACATGTCCTCTGTCCGAAATACCCGCACTTTTGATTCTCCTTTGCATCATCTGTTCCAAGTCTTGTGTCTCATGGCCCTGTCCAAAAGGCTGGGTTCTTGGTGGCCTGTCGGGAGGAGAGCTTTGCTCATGCCCTGGTCGAAAGACTGTTTTTCATTTCTCTCGCACCATCTTCCAT
>CM019225.1:21229680-21246619 GCA_009741485.1 Malurus cyaneus samueli
GCATGAAGGTCTCTCTAATTACCTCTTCATTTGTCTCTTCCGCTTCAGTTTGTGTTATTTGGTCGAGTTTCCTGCTGTATACCCATCTGCCCGAGTATTTACTCTTTAGAACAAGCAGTTATGTGGGGTGCACACTCTACAGTTTTTTATCTTCCCTCTCTCCTCAATGATCCCCTTATAATGATAAGATTACCAAAACAGAAACTACCGAAACCTTCTGACACCTGTCTGAAACTGGCCATATCACTCCTTACTGCTCTCGCAACTCCAAAACACTTGTCTCTATAATCCCGCTTCCCAATACGCCAAACCTTAGCACTTGTTTTTGCCAAAGATCTCGACCTCTCTTCTCCATTTGACACATTAGTCTGGAGCTGCTGCAATCTTCTTCAAATGCCGCGCACAGTCGCCACTCTATCCTCTATATCTCTGTACACAACCCATCACAACAGCGAACAACACACTCAAAACAATCCTCACTCACTCCACTCAACCATTCAACTACTCCAACCTTCTCAACGATCCGCTAATCCGCTCACCACTTCCTGAATACACGTCACTCACGGACTCGAATGACCTCATCATAGATAGGACCATCCAGAGTAGCTACCATAGGTCTTCAACCAGCAGTGAACCATTGTTTTTGGATATAGAATCTTAGAAGAGAAAGTTTTTCCCCAACTCCTCCGACTCGATGATCCATGACGCATGCGAGGCATACCCAATCAGCCCAGTGAGTCAGCGGATGCAACATGCCGGCACTTCTGCTCTGCTCGACTCGCGCAACTCGAGACCAGATGTGATCCGGCTGAAAATCATTGCACGCTGAAAAGAATTTACAAACACAACACTCCCAATTCGGCGCAGACTGAGTCGCTTGACGGGCGCGCATGCAGAGCACGATCCGAAGCTGCGAGACGTTGCCCTTGCGTGCCATACCTTTAAACTGTGTGGCGCGAGCCCTCCGACTGGTGTAGCCAATAATCACGGGATCTCTGAAATCAGCCACTACTTCCATGCGCTACGAAATGCCGCATTCTCCCTCATATCTGTTCAGATAGTAATTTTCGTGTCTGAACGATCCACACTCATGTCACCTCTGCCAGCTCAAATCTTTCAGCTATTCAAGGCGCGCTTTACTACTACATCTCAGAAAGGCCTCTCATCACGCGCACCGTCCTCTGGCCGGAGTCTGCTTGTGGAAACCTATTGGAACGCATGACGTTCTCATCCTTCAGCCAATATTCTGCCCCATGCCGCTCTCAAACCCATCCCACTCAACCTCCACCACCCATCCCATTCCAAACGCGTGTTCGACTTCGACACAAGCCACGTTGGCCGCCTTCTAGGTGCGCCAGCGTCCCACGAGACGTTGGCATACCTAGCCAGGGTGCCAAGCCATCTGAAGCCCCATCCACACTCCAACTTATCGCGAAACGCCGCATCCAATCGCCCTAACCCATTAACCCCCTGCCTCGAACGTGCAACCACAGTTGCCAACACTCCACACACCCTGTCCTGGCCCACTCAATCAACTTCAGACACCCTCCTGCTCTGAGCAATGTGTCACCCGCCCCTCTTGTCCATGTGGTCCCAGTGTCCCACAAGCACACTGTCTCTCGGCTGCAATGCACTCACGTGCATCCCCCTGGTGGAATCCGTGTGGCTGTTGGGAGCGCTTGGCTTGGTAGACTCCATACCGCTCTGAGGAGCAATAGTGCGCCGTAACACGCTCGGCACACGCTCTCTGTGCCTAGCCAAACAGGAGGATGTCTGACCATTGTCAACTCCTAACCTAGGCATGTCCGGTTCTTCGTTTGTGACCTAGCTGTGTCATGTTTCGGGATAGTACCGCAGTGCAGACAGATGTATGATAGAGTTTCATTCGCTTGCCACCTGGTCTACGTCTGGCTACCGCACAGAGCCATCCTCTCCAATAGAATACAGAGATGGCTCCGTGATGACACCGCTCAAAGTCTCTCCCCTGATGCTATTGTCCAGCGACAACTAATAGATCCATCTCTTGGCACAGCACTCCATCTGGCTTCAGTTCATCATGGCTTCGTCCTACCTCCGTTTGTTTGCTTCCCGCTTCTTCTCCTGCTGCACTCTTACGTACTTTGAAAGAACTTTTTTATTTTTATCATCGAACTTTATCGTGAATGTTAAGCGTTCTACTGTCTCAGAACCGGCTGAACAATTACTAATTCTAATAGCATTTTATTGGACTATCATTGAGGAGAATAGTGAGTTGTCGCCCCAGTTATTGCTCCTTTTCTTCACTTCCTAGACTGAGGACCAGAAAGCCCATTTTGCCTCCCTTTATTTGAGCAGTATGAAATAAGCTGCAAGACTTTTAAGAGAGAAGCCAAGCAGCAGTCATGGCTTATGCCTTCACCTCCTGGGTCCTGGTCCGCTTAATGCGATTTTGTGCAGATTCTGAGCTAGTTGCAGCTACCAGCCTGGCCCCTGAATTGCAGAGTGTCGGGGTCTTGGGAAAAGCTCGCCGGAGCTTCTCATCAAGCCTGAACGGTCATGGGCTGTTTGGTGTGCCGCTGTGCCGGTGTGCTTCCGTGGTCTCTGATAGTGTGTTCCGCTTTGTCGTGTTTGGTCCGTAGATCTGTGTGATCCATCACCAGCGCCGGCGTCCGTTAGCGAGATGCTGTTACGCAATGACAGCTTCTCTGTTTTCAGGCGTGACTCGGCGCGGCTATCCTGCGAGCGCCGCGCCTGGACCTTGCGCGTTCGAGTTGCTCTTGGCACGCAGAGCTCCTTCCACG
Organism: Malurus cyaneus samueli; assembly: GCA_009741485.1. Lineage (NCBI taxonomy): Eukaryota > Metazoa > Chordata > Aves > Passeriformes > Maluridae > Malurus > Malurus cyaneus. The sequence continues at coordinate 21,232,461 of CM019225.1, forward strand.
CTGCCCTCCCCGGAGGGCAGGCCCGGTGACGACTGCGCCTTGTCGACCACCTACCCGTGCGACGTCAGCTTTGTGCTTCCATTCGCCCGGGGCGACTCGCAGTTCCACTCTCCGTGGTGGCCTCGCAGCCTTCCGTTAGTCTCTGCGTCCCGACTCGGTTGTCGCGCCTCCGGCCCGCTCTGCGCGGCTCAGCGTGCTTTCCAAGTCGTACTCTGCCATCACTGGACCGTCGCCCGATGTCCCTTGTGCCCGGCGGATGGCTGGGTGACCCGCAGGGGGGTGGACACTGTGAGTGCTCGGACAGCTCAGTCTCCTGTCGCTTCCCTCCGAGCCCGGGGCAGTGCAGCGGGAGGGACCAGTCCACGGAACACGCCGGCAGGTCCTCTGAACCCTTCATGTGTGCCCAGCTCCACCTTGTGCTCACTCGGGGCTGGCTCCCTGCGGCCGGACGGGTGTCGTCCTCGGGAGCGATCGGGTAGTTCTTCAGGAAAGCGATCGGGGTTCGTTTTAGGCGAAGAGCGATCCGGGTGTCTTTTCGGAAAGCGGTGTCGGACCCTGGGAGCCCCTGGGGCACCGGCTGCCCTCGGCTGGACTGTCCCAGTGCTTTGCTGGATCGTCACTGGATGACGCTGAAGGGTGGGCAGCCGCCGTCCTGGCCGGGGCTGTGCCGGTGGGGTTTACGGAGTGCAGCCCCTATCGCTACCTGCGCAACGGCTTGACGCTGGCTGCTAGGACTACTCTGTGGCTGCCTGGGATCTAACCCGGCTCCCAGCCCTCGGCCTGTCCTTCTTCCTGGGGACAGGGGGCTTGAGCAGGACCCCTTGTGTGGCACACGGTGAGCAGCTCTGGGCTCTGTGTCCGCGTGCTCTGGTGTGGCACCAGTGGTGAGCAGCCTCTGTGTCCCTGCTCCCATGTGACACAGGAGAGCTCTGTGTCCCTGCTCTGCTGTTCGACACAGGTGTAGCAGCTTGTGTCCATGCTCTATCGTGGCACAGGTGACAGGACTCTGTGTTCTCCATGCTCTGAGTCGTGCGCACAGGTGAGCAGGCTCTGTGTCCCGCTTGTGTGGCACAGAGAGTGACGTGTCAGCTCTGATCGTCCTGCCTCATGTGGCCCAGGCCGTGGTGAGCAGGACAATTCCTGTGTCCCGTGCTCTGTATGGCAGCAGGGGTTGTACGCAGTCGGTGTCCCCTCGACCTCCATGACTGGCCACAGTCAAGAACGTGAACCAGCTCTTGTTGTCGCCAGTCAGACTCATAGAGAGTGGTGGTTCCAGAAGTGGTCCTAGGGCGAGGCTCATAGTGTCCCCTCTCTGTTGGCCCATCAGGTGAGCAGCTCCGTGTACACCATTGCTCTGTGGGGCCACAAGTTGCAGCAGGACTCATAGGTCACAGTACCCTGCCTCTGTGTATGCCAAACACGCAACGTGAGGCAGCTGCGTAGTCCGGCTTTTGGCTCTAGATCGTGGCCTCATCAAGATGTCTTAGTGAATGCGAGCGGTCTTGTGTGGTCCCTTGTGCTGCTCGCTGTAAGTAATACACAGAAAGTGAGAACAACATCTGTGTCCACTGCTCGTTGATTGTCTTCATGCGGCGACACCCAGGATGAGGTTGCCAGGCTCTGTTGGTCGGCAGGCTGCGTACTAGAGCTTGTAGCCCACTAGCAAATGGTGTTAGCGTCGCCTCTTACTGTCGCGACCTAGCTCTGTGCTGAGGCTACCGAGACGCTGGACGTGAGACACCTGACTGGCGTCCTCGACATCCTCCTGATGGCTCAAGCAGTGTGCAGCCGCCTCCTGTGTCCTCGCGTCATGACCAATGTGTACACGAGGCTCCGGCGAGCGGGCTGGATCGCCAGTTCGATTGGAGGACATTCTTTTGGGCATCCCTATAGCTGGGCTCTTCGAAATGGCCCCACGCGAGTAGCCTGGAGCATGGATTGATGAGTCGAGGGCATCTGGGTGTCGCTGCTGCTCTGTCTGGACCAGACAGTGAGCAAAGCGTCTGGGGCTCGTGTCCCTGTATCTGCTGCTGGCCACAGGCGGGCTGCCCCGCAAGCCACTTCTGTGATTCCCTGCTCGTGGTGGGCCGCACTGAGCGTTGTAGCCAGTCTTGCCGCGCTGCGTACTCTCCGCTATGCGTGGGGTCCGGCAACAGGAGCGTGAGTAGTGGACCGGCTCAGCTCTGTGGACTCCCTATGCTCCGTGCTGGCACAGGCGTGAGCAGGTCTCCTGTTCGCCCTAGCTTCATGCTCGTGGCGGCCCGCTAGCGGAGGGCGAGCTCCTGTGTGTCCCTGCGTCGGTGGTGTGGACATGTCCAGTTCGGCAGCGCAGCTCTGTCCGTGCCATCTAGCTCTTGTTGTTTTGACATCCCTGTATATGGGTGATGTCATGTTCTCTGTGTTATAAACCCTGTCCAGCTTTCGTGGTACGTGTGCCGCACCCGGTCAGGCGTGAGCAGTCTGCTGTCCCTGCTCGGTTCGTCTCTTTCTAGCCCCAGGTCACCTGTTTGCAAATGGCCCGCCCTTCTCCCTGTGTCCGATGTCCTTCTCGTCGCGTTTGCGGACAGTTGCGGGCAGCTCTGTGCTTCCGTCTGTGTTACTCCGATTGGGCAACTAGGGGTGATAGCCTCTTTGCCTGCCTCCTCCTCCGCTGCCAGTGTTCACGGCTCAGCCTCGTGCGCAGCCTTCTGGGCTCGTGTGGTGTGGCACAGGTGGAGCAGCTCTCTGGTGCTGTGTCCCTGCTCGTTTTCGCCGCACCACGGGGTGTTCGCCTACGTGCCTCGGCCGAGTACCCTGTTGCTGGCCTGGGGTGTGGCGACCAAGTGTCCCCGCTCGCTGGGCGTGTGTCCCTCGTCTCTATGCTCGTTAGTTTCTTTTCGTGCGCTGAGGACATGTGACAGCGAGCCTTCGGTGGTTGTGCGCTATCTTGCTTCTTGTATGTGTGCCCACACGGGCGCTCGCACTTCGATTGTGATCCTGTGCTGTCTCTCCTCCTCCTTGCACAGCGGGCGTGAAGCGACGCTGCAGTTGTGTTTACTGCCTGTCTTTTCGGTCCTTGTGTGGCATCTGAGTATAGTGTGCTAGCTCTTGTGTCCCTGGCTTCTTTGGCCCTTCGGGTGGCACTCAGGTGGTGAGACAGCTCCTGGCTTTTCTGTTCTTTTCCTCGGCTACGGTTGTGTGCTCGCGTGGAGAGCAGCACTCTCGCCCTGTGACGTGCCTTGCGCGTTCTGCGCTTCTTTGTTCGTAGATCGAGAGTTGGAAGTCATGATGCCCATCTTGTGTGCGTCTCCATGCTCGTCTAGTGGGCTACACCGGTTAGTCAGCCTGACCTGTCCTGTGCCTCTAGTTCAGGACAGCAGTTGTCTAGTAGTGAATGCAGCTCTTGTCCGCGTCTAGTGGGTTTGTCCAAATGCCACAGTAAGTCTTAAGCATACTAGTGTCTTCCGCTTACTTCTCTTAAGGGCAGACCAGGGTTGGAGTCTATTGCTCTAGTGCCACGTAGCTCCAATGTGGCATCAGTTCCTGTATGACCAGCATGCCAAGTGTTGTACTTCCTGTGAATTATTTCGGACTCTCGGATATTTTACGCAAGAGGCTGATGCTCGTGCTTATGGTGTCCCCCCTAACGTCTCAAATAGGTAACCAGGGTGATAGAAGCATTCTCGCCCCTGCTGTCTTTTGGCTTTCTTATGGCTTCAGGTTACCGAGTCTCACGCGTCGCTCACGCCCGCCCCAGAGGTCGGGAAGGCCACTGACGCCGCCCGGGGCCCGGGGGGGCTTTGTGGTGGCGGCGTCGCCACGGGTTGTGGGTGAGCCGGCTGCGTGTTGATCTCAGGGTGTCTCCGCTCGGTGGTCTCAGCGTGGATGGGTGCTAGCTGGTGCGTTTTGTCTTCCTTGTGTGTGACGCGAGCAGGTCCTAGGTAGAGCCCGCTGCTAGGGCCTCTCCCGCTGCTGCCCTCTCTCCGTCCGCTCGCCGGCCATCAGGGTGATGTCAGCCATCTGGTGCTCTTCCCTGGGCGTTGAACTGTGTGCATCACCGAGTGATGCAGCCGCTTCTGTTTCCTTGCTTCTTGTTTAATAGTTAGGGCAGCGAAGTTAGTTCGCAAAGACGAGCTCTTTTTCGTCTTATCACATGTCCTATTCAATGGACAATTGGCTCATTCCCCCGTGAGTGGGCTCGTGTAGTCCCTGGCTCTGCCTGTGGGGACAGGTCCCCGTCTGGCCTTCTGCTGTCGCTCGTTGTCTGTCTGTGTAAGGGCCGCACAGTGGGCATCCGTCCGAAGCGGCTCCTCGATGGCCCGGTATGCGGCCTGCCAATGTGTATGGTGCACGAGCAGCATTAGTGGCAGCTACTCGTAGCTAGTTTACGCTCCTTGCACTGCTGTCTGCCTATAGCCCGTGAGCAGCTTCTGTGTCCTGACGTGTCTGGTTGACACAGAATGTGTGCAGCAAGCGCTCCCTGTTGTCTCTGTGCATCTGTGTGGCACAGGTGATGCGAGCTCTACGTTCCGCTCCCGGTGCGGTGTTGTATGGGCAAGTGCTGACGCAGCTCTTGTTGTCCGTTTGTTCTCTTTGTGCACAGACTTAATGGAGTCGCTAACCCGTGGCACGGCGCTCTTGTGATCCCTCCTGTCTCTATTTCCCTCCTAAGCTGTTTGATAACATGGGCTTTGTTGACAATTCAGTGTTTGATCAGGCCATGGCGCGTCTGGGATGATCCCTCTCATGTGGCACTCGGGCCCAGCAGGAGCTGGACGCGTCCTGTGTGCTCTGTTTCTCCTCCATCCCTCTACGCGATTCTGCTACGCCCTGAACCCCGTGACTTGCCATCCGGCTCTGGGTGAGTCCCTTGTGCTTGCCTCCCAGTTAGGTGTGCCCATGACGCGCTAGCCCACGCCTTCCTGGGCGTCGGCTGCCTGCTACGCCATCCGTTGGCCCACATCCCAGTCGTCATATGCAGGCGACGTTTCTCGTCGCCTCTGTCTCGTGGACTCGACCACGTTACCTGTGATGCATGTCTGTGTCCCCTGCCCTTCCTGTGGCACAGATTGAGCAGCTCTTGTGTACGCTTTTGCTCCTCCATGTGTGTGCACACGTCCAGGCTGAGCAGCTCTTGCTGTACCCTTAGCCTCTGTCTCCTGCCTGGCCGCACAGTCTTGCTATACGCAGCTCTGTTGTCCCCTGGCTCCCCTGATGTGGACTACAGGTGCGAGCAGCTTCCTGGTGTCCCTCAGCCCTCCCTGCCTGTGGCATAGGTGATTGCAGCTCTGTGTCCTGTTACGTGTGGCACAGGCATGAGCAGCTCTGTTGTTCCCCCGTCCGCTCATGTGTTGGGTTCCACGGTCTGACAGCTCTGTGTCCTCTGCTCTGTGTCAAGCACCAGGTGTAGCAGCTTCCTGTGTCCCAGGTGCTCTGATTGTCCCCCGGCACAGGTGAGCGCTCTGCTTGTCCTCTGGCTGCTGTAGTGGCCACACCTTGTCGACCGCAGGCCTCTGGGCTTTCTGTGTGCACCCTAGGTTCAGTTGAGCGCTCTGATGTCCTGCTCCATCGTCGACCACAAGGCGTGCAGGCAGCTTTCTGTGTCCTGCTCCCATCTCGTCAACAGAGCCGTTCTCCCGGCAGCGTCTCCGTTGTCCGCTAGCTCTGTCCTTGCACAGGTGTACTTGCAGCTCTCTGTGTCTCTCTTGTCTGTCAATGTGCGCCACAGTCCCGCTGCCCAGCAAGCTGCTGTCGGTCCCTGCTTTCTCTCTGTTCACAGGTGCGCAGCATCCTGCTGTCCCGTCCGCTCTCGCATGCTACGCCCCACACGTTGTCCGAGAGCCGCTCTGTGTTCCCTCCCATCCCCCTGTCTCTTGTCGATGGGCCACCAGGTTCGAGACGCAGACGCTCGTGCCTGGCTCTTCCCGCCTCGTGGTGATGGCATATCTAGGTGAGCAGCTCGTCCCTGTCGTAACAGTGTACTCTGCCAGGCTGTGGCACAGGTGAGCAGGCTCTGTGCCGCTGCCCTGCTCTACTGTGACACATCTCCGTGAGCAGCTCTGTGATCCCTGTCTGTGTGCACAGGTGAGGCAGCTCTGTGTCCCTGCGTCGTTTGTCTGGCCAACAGGTGAGCGCTGCTGGGCTCTGTCCGTCCCTGCTCTGTGTGGCACAGGTGAGCAGCTCTGTGTCCCTGCTCTGTGTGGCACAGGTGAGCAGTCTGGGCTCTGTGTCCCTGTCCTGGCACAGGTGAGCAGCTCTTGCCCTGTTCTCTGTGGCACAGGTGAGCAGCTTCTGGCTCTGTGTCCTCTGTTCTGTGTGGCACAGGTGAGCAGCTCTGTGTCCCTGCTCGTGTGGCACAGGTGAGCAGCTCTGTGTCCCTGCTCTGTGTGGCACAGGTGAGCAGCTCTGTGTCCTGCTCCCATGTGGCACAGTGAGCAGCTCTGTGTCCCTGCTCTCTCTGCCAGCGTGCAGCCAGCTCTGTTGTCCTCCTGCTCTGTGTGACACAGCCCCGTGTGCTGCAGCTCGTGTCGCTCCTGCTCTGCCTAGTGCTACGCGGCAGCAGCTCCTGTTCTCCCTGTGGCCTCCATTTTTCTGTGGTTCCCAGGTTGAGCAGGCTCTGTCATCTCCTCCTTCTTTGGTTGCGCACAGCCCCGTCCTGAGGCGTCCTTCTGGTTCCCTTGTCTCCATTGTGGACTAGCCGTGAGCGATGCATCTGTGTTTGCCCTGTGGAATCTCGTACGTAGGGCTGCGTCGCGCGGGGAATCGCTTTTTTCTGCTGGGCTGTGCACGCCCATGTCGTGGTCTGGGGACCAGGCAATCACCGCTCGTGGGCCGGGGAGCTGTGGGTGTGTAAGGGATGTATTGCGCGGGACAGAAAGCAGGTGTGAGCGAGCTCCTGGTACCGCTGCTCTTGAATCTAAAGGTGACGCAGCGAGACTCTGTGAGAAAGTACTAGCCGTCTGTTGGTACACCTCGCTCTGTGCTGAAGCCACGAGGCTGTGCGCCCCGGCAGTCCTTCTTTCCCTGGGGCTCCGCCCTGTGCACAGTTTTGTGTGTGGAGCAGCTCCTTTGTGTCCACTGCCCTCCCTCCGTAGTTGTTGCACCGTGCCACCCCGGTAGAGCAGCTCTGTTGTCCTAGCTGTGTTAGTGCTACATGGGGATTGAGCAGCTTCGGATCCTGGTCCCCTCAGGCCCCGATCCGCTGATTCACTAGTGAAGAATTGCGCTCGTGGATGTCCTTGTGCCTTCCAAGTGGGAGCACAGGTGAGCATAAGCTCTAAGGTATGTCCCTGCTCTTGTGGTCTTACATTTGTGTCTTGTTCTCTTGTTACCTTCCCGCTCGCTCCTCGTATGTGAGTCGGTAGCAGGTTGAGCAGCTCTGTGGCTCTGTCAGCTGTCACAGGTCGAAGTCAGCCCTGTGTTCCGCTTTGCGTGCTTGGTGCTGAGAAGCAAGCGTTTTTTTGTCGAGCTTATCTTTCTCGTGTTCCCTCGACCTTTCTTATGTGGGCGCAGTGTGAGCGCTCGTGCTGGCCCTTGCTCCTTTTGTGCGGAGCAGATGGCGTGGCTAGCTCTGCCTGTCCCGCTCAATGTGAGCAAGCAGTTGTTGTGACGGCAGCTCTGTGGTCCCTGGGCTCCAATTGTGGCACGAGTTCGTTGGAGCAGCTCGTGGTATCCCTGCTTCGTGTCTGTGGCACATGAGGGCTCGGTTTCCGCTGTTGCGGGCATGTGCCACAGGTGATGAGCTCAGCCATCTGATGTCGCTGCTCTGGAGTGTAGAGCACAGAAAGCTGAGCCCTCGTGTCCCAATGCTACGTGTCTTTGATGAATCTACATTGACACGGTGGCGTGGCAAGGTCTGTTGAGTGCCTGCTGGGGCTTCTGGGTGCTCCGCACATTGTGAGGTAGGCCGTCGCATTCCCTGCGATTCCCGTCACTCTGATGTAGGCACGAGCGTGGCGTCGTGAGCGCCTTGGCGGTCTGGTTTTCTTCTTTTGTGTTCCTGGTTTTTTCTCCTCTCGTTCTGGTTGTTGCTGAGCCCTTCTTGGAGATTAAGCGGCACCCAGGCCAAACTTGCTCACCTAGTGCCGGGAGAAAGCCTGATCTCAAGCTGCTCACCCTGTTTCCCCGTGGATTGACGGGCCACCCGAGCTGCTCACCTGTGCGCCACAAGACAGGGAACAGGCGGCTGCTACCTGCCCACAGCGGGACGAGCCAGAGATGTCAGCCTTGGCCACCCACCAGTCACAGGCTGCTCCCGGCCACGGGGACCCTAGACTAGTGCTCTGCCGTGTGCGGTGTTCGTGACAACGAGAAGGGCTTGTGCATCACGCTGCGTCGATGTGCCCGCTCACCCAGAGTTGCTGCCATGCCACAGCCGGCCGGATTGAGCGCTCTTGTGTCCCCCTGCTTCTGCATCATGTTCCTGCGCGGACAACCGAAGCAGCCGAGCGCGCATACATGTGGTCCCTGTTCGGCCTGGCAACCGCTGCATGTGATGGCCGGGACCATCTTGATGTCCCGTTGCTCGCCTGCCTGCTGCGTCATCTCAGATGCTAGCTATGCTCCACTTGTCAAGCCCCTCTGTTGGGGGCCTCATGATCCCACCTTCCTAGGGCATTTACTTGTGCGTGGAATTCAGGGAGCACAGAGTCGTAAGAGCAGCCTCTGCTCATACTGTGGTTAGTCCCTGTGCTGCTAGCATTTGGTGGCACAGTCAGGTTAAGCATGGTCTAGACAGATGTCCGCTGCCACCACATGCTTCCATTGGGCACTAGCCAACGATGATGGACAGCAGCCTCTGTGTCTTGCTCTGTGCTGCACAGCAAGGTGAGCAGCTCGTGTCCCTGTTCTGTGTGCACAGCGGTTGAGCAGCTGTGATCCCTGCTCTCGTGTGGCGACAGTGAGCAGCTCTGTGTCCCCTGCTCTGTGTGGCACAGGTGAGCAGCGTCTGTCCTGCTGCTCTGTGATGGCACAGGAGCAGCTGCTGTGTCTCCTGTCTGTGTGGCACAGTGAGCAGCTCTGGGCTCTGTTGTCCCTGTTCTGTGTGCACAGGTGAGAGCTCTGGCTCTGGTCCCTGTTCTGTTGTGGCACAGGTGTGCAGCTCTGGGCTCTGTGTCCCGTTGCTCATCTGGCACAGCGTGAGCAGCTCTGGCTCTGTCTGTCCTGCTCTCTCTGGCACAGTGGAGCAGTTGAGCAGTTCTGGGCTCTGTGTCCCTGCTCTATCTCCACAGCTCAGCACACCCAGGCTGAGCTGAGCCCTGGTTTCAGCCCCCCAGGCTGACAGGGACCCCCAGCTCTTTGCCATGGTGACGGGCACCTCACTGCAATTCTCATTTTCTGCCTTTTTCCTCATCACCTGCCAGGTAAAAGAGTTAGAGAGCTCTTTTTCCTGCTGTTTTTTTCCTCTGTAAGTTTGAGTACAACTTTTGCCACAGTCTTATCCAGAAGCAGTGCTGGGCAATCTTTCCTCTTTTAAAGGAAATTCCTTTTCTGACATTAGCAGAACATTTTTTTGTGTGACAGTTCCCATTTAGCTTTCGACAAGCTCGGTAGCTGGTCAATTTATTTTACTTTTTAAGTGAAATAATGAATAAAGAAAAAAATTACTTTCTTTTGCCAGCACTACGCAGACATTTGCCTTTGTGAAATAATTATTATTTATGACTCATTTAATGGTTGTGCAGCACAATTTTATGGCTTTGGACTGTGTCCCGTTAGAAGCAGGATTTTATCACTGAATTTCTATGCAGGAAATGTGTGTGTGCATAATGCAAGATATCCCAAAATCCCTGGGCAGCTCCGTGCAGGAACAATCTCGTGCTGCTGGAATGTCACATCTGTGACACATCCCGGCTGCGGGACAGGGTGAAAAGGAGCCGGGCAGCTCCTGTGTTCCTGTTCCTTGGGGTTTGGGGTTCTCCTGCCTTGTGAGAGGGCTGGTGTTGGTGCCCTTTGCTTCCCCCTTTTCCTACATCCCAAATCCCCTCGTGCCCCCTCCGGTTCCCGGTGATGCTCCTGAGTCTCGCACAGACGCTGAACAGGGCTGGCAAAATCCTGCCCAGGGAGCAAAAACGTTTTACCCCGACTGCTGTCACCAGCCCACGGGTTATGGTGATGACAGAACGGGAGAACTTTCCTCTGCACGGTGGAAATGAGGCGAGATCTCGGGTATGAAATGCAGCAATTGGTCCAGAGCCCTTGGGGAGGGTCTGGGGGGACTGGGAGGATGGAACGGATGGATCGAGGTGGGGATGGACAGAACTGCCCGGGAAGGGGGTGCAGGGCTGGGGATGACGACTGGGGCCCGAACTGGGGCATGAACTGGGGATTGGACGAAACTGCCCCGGGAAGCGGGGCTGCAGGGCTGGGATGGACTGGGGATGACAACTGCTCGGGAAGGGGGTGCAGCTGGGGATGGACTGGGTGGGCTGGGGGATGGACAGAAATCCACTAAACTGCCGGGAAGGGGGTGCAGGGCTGGGAATGGGACTGGAATGGGACAGAACTGCCGCGGGAAGGGGGGCAGGGCTGGGTCATGGACTGGGATGCTTGGGATGGACAGAACTGCCCGGGAATGGGGTGCAGGGCTGGGCTGGACTGGGGTGATGGGAATGGAATCAAACAGTCTGGAAGGGGGAGGGCTGGGCGGCACTGGACTGGGCTGACTGGGATGACAGAACTGCCCGGAAGGGGTGGCAGGCTGGGGATGACTGGGATGACAGAAGCTTGGGAGAGGGGTGCAGGGCGGGATGGACTGGGGATGGGCTAGGGATGGACAGAAACTGCCCGTGGAAGAGGGTGCAGCCTGGCTGTGGAAATGGACGTGGGAAATGGTACAGAACTCCCGGGAAGGGGGTGCACAGGGGCTGGGAATGGCACTGGGAATGGAGCAGATTACATGCCTACCGGCGATAGAGGGGTGCACGAGGCGGGCTGAATTGGCGCACTCCCTAGAGCGGAATTGGACAGAACTGCCCCGTGTAGGGGCGATAGACAGGGTCTAGGGATGGGCTGGGGATGGACAGAGCTGCCCGGGAAGGGGGTGCAGGGCTGGCATTGAATCCGTCGGGGTGGCAGCAGAAGCCACCGGAGCTGCTCCTCGGGCCGGCTGCGCTTGGAGGTTTCACGGCCAGGGCAGTCTGGAGAATTATTACCAGCCTGTGTTTTATCCAAACAGTGATCTTTAAGGGAGGGAAAAAAAGAAAGAGGGGATTGTTCTAAAGCGGCTTTGTTTATACGGCTCCATTAAGTTTGGAACAACAGAGATGGTATCGGTAACCGCGGCAGTCACTCTAAAGCGTGAATCCACTGGGGCTAATGATGGCTTGAAGAGCTTTAATGAATCAGTTGTTAATTGCTGCTCATCTTCGCTGCTCCGCTGCCGTCGGGATGCTCCCGCATCTGTCAGAGCACGGGCAGCAGCGGCGCTCGCCTTCCTGCCATTGTGGGGAAATGGGGATTGTCCTTAATTAGATGTATAAACACATTCTTTGACTAATTCCGCATTTACAAACAGATTTGAGGCTGGCATTGGTGATTTGTTTTTCCCGGCACAGACATGGCATCCCTGGCGGCAGGGCCGGGGGATGATGGATTTGTGGTGGATGTGCTCTCGCTGGCTCCTGGAGCTGCACACACAGAGCGAGGGAACCGCCGCGGATCCACAGAGCTCGGGGAATGAGCAGTGCTTCAAATCCTATTTCAAATCCCGTGTCCATTAGCTGTGCTGGCAGCGAGGTTTGTGCGACCTGCCCCTGGGAGAAACAATTCCAGCAGCTCCGGGTACCCCGGCTGGCAGCACCGGGAGGAGTTCAGGTCGGTGAATTATTCCCGATTCCATTGGAAGGCTCGTGGAGCTGATCAGTGAGCTCGGGTAAACACAATAAGATGTTGAGGACAGTCCTCAGTTTAATTTTTTATTTAGATGTGATCTTTAGCAAATGAAAAGGAATTTCTAATTATGAAAGAAATCTCAATTACCGAGTGAAATACCAAGGGAAATAATTTTTCAGAAATGTATTGAAAGATGAAGGTGACTGGGGTTATTATTGTTCATTTTACATTTTCAGACCCCAGTCAGACATTATTTATTACCATTATTTTTATCGTAGTAGCTAATTTTGAATAAACATTAGGATTCTATTCCATCTGAACCTGACTGGAGTGTTGCAATCTCTGTTGCTGCTGTTATAAATGTGATTGCAGATGGAAGAGCTCAGCTGGACCATACCTTCCTCACTCACAGGAAAGAAAAGAGCTGGACCAGAGGCTGTCCGAGGGTGCCTCGGCCATTGGGGATGGCCACACAACACCGAGGAGGGGAAAAATTGGGGTGTTTTTCTGCTGAGCCACCAACAGCGAGGGCCCAGACCGTTTGGATAAGCTTTGAAGCAATCCAAACAGCCTAAATAACCATCAGGCCAGATCCTGCTGGCCCTGCAGTTGCCAGTGGTTATTCTGGAACAAATACAAACCTGATTCGCTCTCACAGTCACTCCTGAAGCACGAGATAAACTTCATCCCCTGTGCTGCTGCTGCCAGAGGTGAAGCAGTGACCCTGGAGCAGCCCCTGAGCCTGTCTGGGTGTCCCCTGCCCAAGATGTCCCCGGGTGTCCCTGCAGAGCCATCCCGTGCTCTGGCTGTGCACAGCACTCAGAGCTGCCCCGTTCCCGTGCTGGGGAGAGGCTGTGCCTTACCTGGGCACAGGTGAGTGCAGCTGCACCTCAGCCCTGCCCACAGCCCCTCCTGTGCCAAGGCTGACAAACATCCTGGGATGGAGGCACATGGAAACAGGGACTGGCACCAGAGCCGTGTCACCTCCCCGTGCTGGCTCTGGGGTGGCAGTCCGGCCAGTTCTGGCAGGTTTAAATAGAACTTCCACTATATTTAGATGAAAAATAAATACATTCTTGGCTTGCAGACAGTTTCTGCTGCCTGATGAATGAGCAGGACCTCTTTCACAGGAAAGGATCCCATTGCTGGGGCTGTGCCTGGCGCAGGGAGGGGACCCTGCCAGCCTGAGCTCGGTGTCACTGCAGAGAGCTCTGACAATCACTGTCATTAATGGCTGCACTCTGGATTTGTTATTAGTGCAGCAGGGAACGAGGAGAGAGACTCGGGGATGCTGACACCCTTAGCCTGTGTTTGTGAGGCCCTGGGGGCTGCGGGCAGAGGGACCCTGCTGTGCTGGACTGTCACAGATGCTGCTTGGGGACAGTTCTGAACGTGGCCAGCTCCAGCCATCTCTTCCTCTCACGTTCCTCAGCACCATGTCCAGGGATGCTCGGGGCCTTGGCCAGTTCCTGAATTTCTCCTAAGGACTTGCTGGCCAGGAATTCCCCCAGCATGGTCCCGAGCACCCCCAGCCCATGTGTCTGTACAGCTGCAGCTGGGGCACTGCTGAGCTTTGATTTAACTGCCCTTTGTTCCATTCCTCCAGAGTCCGAGCCCTGTCTGTGTCCGGAGCAGCAAATTCTGCTGGTGAGCTCAAATCCTCTCCAACCACCCCCCTGGGCCTGGGTCTGGGGGGTTTATAAATCCAGTTCAATCCTTTGACACTGCAGCCCCCAAATGCAATTTCATCCAATAAAAATGAAAATCTGGCAGTGCTCGTGCTGTCAGCCCAGCCCCTCCTGCTCTTGGTGGATATAGGATCTGTGCCCCTTCCCTGTGCTTCAGCTCGCTCCATCTTCCTCCTGGTCCTTGGCTTCAAGCACCTTTAAAATCCCCTTTCTTCTATTGCTCACAGCAGGTTCATTGCTCTCTGTTGAAAAGCCAGAATCATGCTGAAGGAACTCCTGAAAAAACAGTCCCTTCCCAGGAAAAGATTTCTCACAGCACTGATGTGTCCGTCTGTCCCAGCACTGGGATCCTTCCCCCGCTGACCCCTGGCCCTGCCTGTGTTTGGGGAGGAAGGAGCTCTGATTTTCTCTCATTTTTCCAGGTCCTGGAAGGATTTTTCCAGCACTGGGACTGTGTGGGCTCTGGGCTCTCAGCACGGTAATATCACCCCTGTGCTCTGCTCTTGCTGGTCATCAGTCCAACTCCCATTTTAGGACACATCTTCCCCAAACTGCTGCCTTATTTGGCCTTTCCAGACGAGTGATTCCGGTGACATCAGGCACCAGGCAGTTGGCTCCAGGAGCATCACCCGGAGGGACCCCGTGGGGAGCTGCTGGGGG
>CM019225.1:21246629-21267195 GCA_009741485.1 Malurus cyaneus samueli
TTTTGCCGTAGTTAGGCTAATTTTGTAAACCCATTTCAAACAGTTTAGCGTAGATTTCTCTATTCCTATGACTGAACGCCTGCCCACGTGCAGTGTTTGCAATCTCTATGTTGCTGCTCGATTAATAATATGTGAGAGTGGTCACGTATGGCAAGAGCTCATGGCTGACCAGTACCGGCTTCCTCACTCACAGCAGAGAACAAAACGAGTTCTGGAGCGCAAGAGGGCCTTTGATCCGAGGAGTCTTGCTCAGTCACGATTGAGCGGATGGGCACAACTACACCTACCGTAGCGGACTGGAGGGGGAAAAATTGGCGGTGTTTTCTGCTGCACGCCACAACAGCGACGGGCCCAGACCGTTGGTTAAGCTTTGAAGCAATCCAAAACAGCCACATGTTCGGGCTCATACAGTTAAATAACCCATCTAGGCCAGAACTCCTCTGCCCCGTGCAGAGTTGCCCCAGTGGTCATATTCTGCGAACAATACCAACCCTGGAATCGCTCTCACAGCCTTCACTCCTGACGCTACCGATGATAGACCTTCATCCCCTTGTGCTTGCTGCTGCCAGAGAGGTATGACCAGGCCAGTCGATCTGGGAGCAGCCCCGCTGAGCCTCGTTCTGCTCTGCCTTGGTAGCGTCCCTGCACCAATGCAATCGGTCCGCGCCGGAACTTCCCGCCTTTGTCCCCTGCAGAGCCATCCGTGCCTGGCTGTGACAAGCACTCAGACGCTGCCCTCGTTCACTCACGTGACTGGGACGGAGGCTGTGCCTACTATGGCGACTAGGTGGAGTGCCCCAGCTGCACTCCAGCCCTGCCCACAGCCCTCTGTGCTAAGGGCTGAACCAACATCATTCCGTGTGGAGGATGGGATGGGCCCCACAATGAAACAGGCGAACTGGCCACCGGGCGAGCCAGTCGTCACCTCCCGCTGGCTGGCTTCTGCGCCACGCTGTGGGCCGCGGCCAGTCTCGCCCAGCATGTACTGGTCAGTGGTATATAGAACATTCCCAGCGTATAGTCTTATGGATTGGACTAAACTCAGAATACTATTATCGTTGGCTTGCCAGACGGATTCTGCTGACCTGTAGTCGAGTCGATTGAGGCAGTGACCTCCCGGTTCACAAGCGAAAGGGATTCCAATTTGCTGGAGGAGGCATGCTGCCCTAGCGCCGGAGCGGCAGACTACTGCCAGCCTGAGGCTCCAGCGCTGAACACTGCCATAGTTTCACTTGCAGAGCACCTCCTTGACACATCACCTGACGCTCATTAATGCTGCCACTGCTAGGATTCTCATGTGTATTAAGTGAGCAGGGAATCGAGGAAGAAGACGTTCGGGGACGATGCTGGACGACGCCTTTAGCTCTCGTCGTTTGTTGAGGCTGTCGGGCTGGTGGTGCAGAGAGGACTCCTGCATGTGTGCCGCGACCTCTTGTCAACAGATGGCTCGCTTGGTGCGACAGTACTGCTGAACGTCCGGCCAGCTCCACGCCCATCTCCATTCTCTACTCCTCGCACCGAGGCCAGGATGCGGGTCGCCCTAGCGCAGTTACCCTGACATTCGTGTCTTAGTAGGACTTTGCTGGCCCAAGGAAGACTCCGGCCGCGACCGGACCAGGATGGGGTCTCCGGTACAGCACCCCAGCCTCATTGCTTCTGTACAAGGTGCACCTGGGGCAGGCTGTTCCTGGAGCTTTATTTAACTGCCCTCTTACCATTCCTCCATGATGTCGAATAAGCCCCTTGTCATGATCGCCGCCGATCTTCGGAAGCAGCCATATCGTAGTCGTGACGCTGCAAATCCTCTCCAACCGCATCCCCTGCGTGGCGTTCTGGGGATTTATAATGAGACCAGTCCATATTCCCTTTGATCACCTGCACGCACACTATCCTCATAATGCCTAAATTTCATTCATAAAAATGACAAATCTCTCCGTGCCACGTTCTCGCTCGCTGGCTGTCACGCTCTAGGCCCCTCACTGCTGACTTGCGTGCGCATATACGGATCTCTGTCGCCCCTTCCTTGCCGTTCACGCCCACGATCTTAGCCTCTCCTACGGCGACGTCCTGCTTCAAGTCCCTACCTTAAACTATCCCCTTCTATCTATTGTCTCTCACAGCAGCCGTTCATCGCTCCTCGTGTTGGCTTGAATAGTCCATAATCATGCTGATAGCAACTCTTGACACAATTAATACAAGTCCCTTCCAGGACACAGAGTTTCTCACCCAGCAATGATGTCGTCACGCTGCTATGTTCCAGGCACTGGGCGGATCCCTTCCCCCGCATTGCCCACTGGCCCCTGCCCTGTGTTTGAGAGGACGGAAAGTGCAGCTTCTGAGTCTCTGCTCATATTGCTGTCCATCGAGTCCTGGAAGGATTTCAGCCTACCGTGGACCTGTGTGGGCTCTGGCGCGTCCTCAGCCACTCGCGTTAAGTAATTCACCCTTGTTGCCCTCTGACCTCTTGGGTCTGCTTGTCATATCATAGTACCAACTCACCATCTTCAGGCACACACTTCCCACGAAACACTCATGCTCTTATTTTGGGCATCTTTTCAGCACGGGCACGTGGATATTTCGCGGTGACATCAGCGGCCACCTAGGCCAGCTGGACCTCCCAGGCCCAGCACCGGCAGGCGACCCTGCAGCGTGGGGAGTCACTTGCTCGGGACAGGACGAGGCATGGGAGTGAGGGAGCACCCCATTGAGGAGCTGGTCTGGCAGGGAGATGGCTATGGGGGTGTGCAGGGGGCGCATCCTCAGTGAGCAGCTGCTAGCTGCTGTCGGTAGGATGAGGGTCGCTTCGTAATAGGTCACCGACCTAGAGGAGCTGGCTGGGGATGCAATGGACCGGTGTCCCTGCGCGGGTACACCATCGGAGGACAGCGGCGGATGAGAGGAGGCAGGAGTGCAGGGTTCACCCTGGCAATGCCCATGATGGCGAGCTTGCCTGGGGTGGGAGAGGAGGTGTGACTAGGCAGTGACCCATGCACAGACTGCTCGCGGGGGTGCATCTGCGGATTGCAGTGGTCACCCTGGATGCTCCATGAGACAGACGATGGGA
Organism: Malurus cyaneus samueli; assembly: GCA_009741485.1. NCBI lineage: Eukaryota > Metazoa > Chordata > Aves > Passeriformes > Maluridae > Malurus > Malurus cyaneus. The sequence goes on from CM019225.1 coordinate 21,249,694, forward strand.
TAAAAGGATGGAGGCTGGCCATTGTCAGGGGGCCCCATTGAGGAGCTGTGCGGGCGGAGGATGGTGGTGCAGGGGGACCCTCCATGAGAGGGAGCTGCTGGGGCTGGAGATCGGGGTGCAGGGTCACCCTGGGAATGGACCCCGTGAGGGAGCTGCTGGGGGAGGATGGTGTGCAGGGGGCACCCGTGACGAGTTGGCGGGGGAGAGGATTGGGCTGCAGGTCCCGTGGAATGACCGCCGGATGAGGAGCTGCTGGGCGTGAGGATGGGGAGATTCGACAAGGGGGACCCGCATGTGGGGGAGCTGGCGGCGTTGAGGATGCCGGGTGCAGGGGTCACCCAGGGGAATCCCTCACATGAGGAATCTGTGGCGGAGTGATGGCAGGGACCCGTGAGAGCTGCTGGGGGAGGATGTGGCGGGTGCAGGGTTCACACCTGGACCAGGTATGACCCAATGCAGGAGCGCTGGGGACGAGCGTGGGGTGCAGGGCGCCTCCCTCTGAACGGGAGCCTGGTTTGGTATAAGCCACCTCTGAACCTCCCCTCCTTGTTGTTTTAACTTTGCGTATTACTTTTTGATGTGGAAAAGTCCACTACTTGGAGGATTCTCCCATTTGAGGCCCACGATTAATAAGCACACCCAGGAGATGTGAATTCGCCTTTGTATTCCATGGGAGTCTGAGTCCTCCTGGCTTGCTTGCGTCATTACTTTGATATGAACACTTCAGATGGTAGAAGAACATAGACTAATCCTCTCTATTGAATACAGGAAATGACTCTACCACCGGCAAGGAAGGACAAATTGGCCCTAGTAACTCATTGATAGTAATGAGTGATAGTCTACTTGTTCAGGCACTAAGAACATACGACATAAATTGAAATTTATTATAGGATTAAGGAAGAAAATCTAGGAGGCTCCGAGAAAAATCTGAGACCATGTGAGCTGCAGTTAATTGAAGTGTTTCAGATGTGTTTTTTCTTAACTGTTTGGAATTTGTTTTCCCAGAACTGGGATCTCTTTTGGAGAGCTGTGAGTGAGGCTGACACACTTCACTTTGATTTGATGCCTCCCAAACGGACGCTGGGCATTCCGCACATCGCCAGACCTGCAGGTCGACATGCAATGGCCGAGATCTTGCTGGATAATTGGTTCATGCAGTCACGCGTGGTCTGCTTGTTCCATCTCCTTTCCAGCCTCTGTTACTGGCCTTCTATTCCCATAGGTGGGATGACCGACCACATTTTCCAGTGGAGCGTAGCAGCTTGCTCAAGTGTGCCATGGGGGTTGTGGTTGCTGGAAGGCTGTTTGAGCTGGGTATTGGTTGGGCATGTGGTTTGTAGTGCGATTGTGGTTGAGTTGGTTTGCAAGTTGTGGGACTGGGGTTTGAGGTGATGGGTTTGAGTTGGGTATGGTTTGGTGGGGATGGGTTTGAGCTGGTCATCGTGTGTTGGAGTGTGGCGGATGGGTTTGAGTGCTGAATGGGTCTTGAGTGGGATGCGGATTGTTGAGTTGCGGATGGTTTGAGTTGGGGACATGTGGTTCAGTTCGATGGGTTTTTGATGTTGTCGAATGGGTTTGGTTGGGTTTGCATAAATGGGATGGGTATCATTCGGTCGGGCAATCGGTTGAGTGGTACTCGGCGAGATGGCAGGAGGGTCTTAGAGTGTGCTCGCTTTTTGAGATTGACTGGTATGAACGATTGGTTTTTGCTACTATGGGTCAGATGGGATTTGGCGGTGTCGTGCGGCATGCTCTGTTATATCGGAGTGCCGGTCGAAGATCGGCCTCTTTTTGAGATTGGTCGATGGGTTGTTGAGTCACTTGGGGCGTAACTGAGTGTACTTTGAGTTGGCATGGGTTTGAGTGGGTTATGGGCATGTTCGGACGTGGATGGGTTTGATGAATTGTGTTTATGGGTTTGAGTTCATGGGTTTGAGTTTGATGGTTTGATGGCGTTCTGAGCTTGGATCGTGAGTTTGACGTTGTGAGGTTGGGTGGGTGTGAGTTGGGATGCCTGTGAGCTTGTGGATGGGTTTGGAGTGGGATGGATGGTTTGAGTGGGATGGTTTGAGTCTGGATGGGTTTGAGTTGGTCATGGGTTTGAGTTGGATGGGTTGAGTTGGATGTGCGTGTTGAGTGTGGGATGGGTTTGTCAGTGGGATGGGTTTGAGTCGCGTGGGTTTGAGTTGGGATGGGTTTGAGTTGGATGGGTTTGAGTTGGGATGGGTTTGAGTTGGATGGGTTTGAGTTGGATGGGTTTGTAGTCAGCTGGATGGGTTTGAGTTGGATTGTTCCAAATTGCGTGCAGAGCTTGATGTTACTGATCGCCCCTTCCTGGAGATAGGAGATTCTGTGGTGTGGTTGTTTCTCTCCAGCCCTTGCTAGAATTCGTCCCCACCGCCTCTGCTGGCTGCTCTGTGTGTGTGCCTTGCACGGGGTGTTTTCCATAGAGCAGGAAATCCTGTGAAATGCCTGCAGATCTCCCTCCCTTCCCCGTGTGGGGCAGTGGTGGCAGTGAGCCTGACTGGGAGATGCCCACCACCTTCCTCTGGTGGGTTCCTGGGGTACCCCCTGCCCTTGGGGTGGCAGCTCTTCAACAGTGAGTTACTGTCCTCCTGGCACTCAGACTATGAGTTTTCTCTTACTCACAGGAGCTGAGAAATTTATTTTCAAGTTTTATTGCTTGTTTTGGCCTGAATAGTACAAATATAACCCAGGAAGCAGCAGAGACTGAAGTGAAGGGCTCCCCCCTACCATCCCTGCCTCTCTGGGGTGTGCTCCCCCCACCTCCCTGCTGCAGCTCCAGCTTCACCCAACCCTCATCTCCAAGGAATTCAACACGGGCAAGCAAACACCTGCCAGATGGAGCAGGGGAGAAACCAGAGTCTGCTGAGCAGAGAGAGCCCCAGCAGCTGGGAGCTCCTTGGCCACTCACCTTGGTGAGAAAATAGCCCAGATCTCTGGAAAATCATGGAGATACTTCAAAAACAGACTGAACAGACACTGCCAGCCTGGACTGCCTGGTGTTTTTGGAAAGTACCAGAAGCATCTCTTGATGCAGGAACAAACAGGAGCCACAGGAGCTCAGTGGCAGATCCTGGCAGGGTCATTGTCACCAGACCAGGAGGGAACACGAGAGCTGCAGGGCAGAGCAGGGCAGAGCCAGGCTCCGAGGGGAAGGGACAGCTCCTGCTCCCTGGAAGGGTCAGTGCTGAATTCCAGGGACAAAGTGCCACTGCAGCACCTCAGACACACACACACAATGCCCCCATGATGGCTGAGGCTGTAAATCTGCTTGTTTTGTACAAAATTCCTTACATTCCAGTTGCAGAGCAGCAGCTCCATGGGCTGAGCCAGCTGCTGCCCAGGCAGAGCTGTGCCCTGCCCCTCTCACCAGGGTGAACCCCTCGCCCCTTGTGCCCACTCCTTGGTTTCACACCCCTGCACAGGACAAAGCTGCGTGTGGCTGCAATTTTATATCATTTGCTTTCAGCAAGCTGATCAAATTCCACAAACCCACTGCCTTGGCGCAGTGGCAGCAGCCTGTTCGTCCAATTCCAGTAAGGCTTCAAAAACCACAAACACCCCTTGTTTTTGACCACAACCGTAGGTTTAGTATGCCAGAAGTTACTGTTGAGATGTGTTATTTCCAAAAGGCTATTGCAAGATCTTAGTCATAAAAGGGTTGGACAGAGTTGATAAAAGCAGCCCAGCACAGCCCCTCCGTTCCAGTTCCTCCTGGACACCGTGCAGCTCCCACCCATGGGTGTGAGGACTCCTGTCACACCCCACAGGACCCCAGAAATGCTCTGCTCAGGCTGTGCTGGACGCAGGGGGACATGGAAGTGCTTGCAAGTGAATAGTCAGATTTAACTGTTTGAACCTTCCCCTTCTCTGCATTTCCAAATGCCCCGGTGCTGGTGGGACCTCCCTGGCTGCCCCTGCTCAGCCCCTGCTCACACCCTGCTCAGCCCCTGCTCAGCCCCTGCTCACACCCTGCTCAGCCCCTGCTCAGCCCCTGCTCACACCCTGCTCTGGCTGCAGGTGCTGCACAGGAGGCTGCTGTTGGCCAGGGAGAAGGGTTTGCCCATCAGCAGCGTCTCGCACTCCAGGCAGGCAAAGTGCTTCTTGTGCCAGGCCAGCCCCTCTGCCTGCTGGTAATCCTCTGAGAAGATGATCTGCGGGACAGACAGACAGACAGACAGACAAACTGCTCATTTCCACCATTTGGCCAGGCTGGGGCATGGCAGGGGCAGGGTGGCCTCACACCTCCCACCAAGTCCATCAGCCGTGGGGTCAGGTTTTGGGAGTGGGTACAGAAAATAATCACAGCATGGTTTGGGTTGGAAGGGATCTGTAAGGGATCTGTTCCACCCTCTCCCCTGGGCAGGGACACCTTCCACTGGACCAGGCTGCTCAGGAGCCCTGCTTGAGCCTGCACCAGGATTGTGGCACTGGTGGGGGCACAGGGACAGGTGACCCTCACCCTGGCACAGGTGGGAACCCAGGTCTCCATCAGGAACCCACCCTGGCACAGTGGGATCGCGTGGTCCCAACCCATCCCTACCCCACGACAGTGGGATCCCATCCCATCCCCATCCCACCACACTGGGATCCCGTGGCCCCATGCCGTCCCCACCTCGTCGCAGCCGGCGCAGCGGGGCCGCACGCTCTCACAGTAGTGCCGCCCGCACCAGGCAGCCCCGCTCTTCCAGAAGTAGATGAGGTCCACGAGGGGCTCAGAGCAGCGGCAGCACACGAAGCAGGCGGGGTGCCACTGCCGGGAGTAGCCAGCACGGTCAGCATAGACCACGGGACAGTCCCCGGGAACCGCCTGCTTGCAGCTCTCACAGCGCTGGAAGAGAGAGCAGGGGTCAGTGGGGATGGGCAGGAGAGAGGGCAGGGGTCAGTGGGGATGGGCAGCAGAGAGAGAGAGAGAGCAATGGTCAGTGGGGTGGGCAGCAGGGTTGGACAGCAGTGGTCAGCAGGGTTGGACAGCAGTGGTCAGCAGGACTGGGCAGCCCTGGGCAGTGCTCCATCCCACCAGCCGAGCCCTGAGGATTGCACTGCAGCTCCTTGGGACGATCTCTATGAGCACCTTTGGTCCATGGGGAAGACAGAGCTGAGTAGTTTATTTTTGAGGGGCCTTTGGGACACCTCCCAAACTAAAACCTTCACCAAAATCCCAAGGTTCTACAAGAAAAAGCCAAGAATTCCTGCGGTGCAGAGTGCAGCACATCAAAGATGTAATTTTGAAGAGATCAGGAACTTTGGTCTTTTCTCACTGTTTGCTGCCATTTCTAACAGGCCAAAGAGCCATAATTAGACGTAGTTAATCTCAAGATTAATGACATCCCTGCACATTACACGAAACCAGCAGGGTTTGCTCTCTATCTGTGCCTGCAGAGGATCCTGTGATTAGTGAAGAGCAGCTTTACAGTTCCACTTGGAGGCTGGCAGGACGCTGTCCCAGCTCCCATTGAAGCTGCACAGTCCAGGTCAGGGTTAGAGCTTCTGGGCTTTGTCACTCCTACAAGAAACTCTCTTCAGTAGCAGCTGGAATCTCTTCCAGCAGAGCCTTGCCTGGATTTCTCCCAGCAATCCTGGTGAGGCTCTCGTGCATCCATGGAGCAGCCTGAGTGTCACACGTGCTGTGGTGACACTGCTGTGCCCCATCAGAGCACTGGCACAGCACTGTCCCCTCCAGCATGCTGCAGGTGGCACAGGGCCAGGCTGGCAATGTCCCTGTGACCAGATGATGATTTATAAACACCCCAAACCAAGCCAAGCCTCTAACAGGAACAATAATGGAACTGTAGAATGGTTTGGGTTGGAAGGGACCTTAAAGGTCACCCAGTTGTGCCCCCCTGCCATGGGCAGGGACACTTCCACTAGCCCAGGCTGCTCAAGAGGAGACACAAAACCAAGATGCCTCAGGAGAAAACTAACAGTTTAGAGTTCCTGAGCTGCAAGAGCCCATCGGGGATGGGGCAGCTACAGAAAGGGGACAGTTTCCACCAGTACCAGCCCCTTGCCCTGCTCCCACACTGCTCTTCACACCAAATTCCTTCCCCTCCTCCCTCCCGTCACACAGCACAGGACACAGCTCTCTGCACCCAGTGCTTTTCTCTGCTCACTGCTCTCTCAGCATCCCCTGTCTCTCACCATCGCCTCCTCCCTCCCTGGATTTTCAGATTTCCAGATTTCCAGATTTTCAGTAACTGCCCCAGCCTTTGGCACGGTTCCCCCACGCTGATGGGCATCTCCTGTGTTCTCATCTCAGGAAATGCAGCCTGAGGAGAATGGGCAGGGCAGGAGCAGACAGAATTTCTGTTTCCTGGCCTGGCTGTTGTGTGCAGGGAAGGGGGGATGTGTGCTGACACTGATCCCTCCACCACAGAGCACTTCACACACATTTCCAAACACTCCCAGCCCCACGTCAGTGCAGGGGGAAACTCGGCACGGTGCAGAATCTGTGGCATTTCTGGTCTGGCTGAACAAGAACAGTGTGAGCAGCTGGCAGAGCACTCACAGACAGCAGGGACAGAGGGGAAAGAGGAATTCTGCACCCGTCATACCAGACTGGGGTCTTTTCCCTGTCCCCCAACATCTCCCTGAGGCACCGGATTTGGGGTCAGCCCCAGAGCCCAACCCTGCAGCTGCCTCTGCTCTGTCATTCCCAAAAAGCCACAGACCCACCAGCCCAGCCCTGCTTATCGTGCAGGATCTAAGCAAGAACAAACACAGCCGTTTCCAACCCTGGGCTCAAGCTCCTTGCCAACAAGAACTGTTAAAAACCAACTTATTTTTCTGTCTCTTTCTATAGAATTATTCACACAGAAAAATTATTCACAGGGCTTTTCCCAAGATCGTATAACCTTCATACCCTGCCATCACACACTACATAACAGTGGCTCTTTGAATTTGAGCTGGGATTAGAGCTTGGTGCTCCTTTCACATCTCCATCATGCAGGGAGAGGAGTGAAGATTTTATTAGCTCAGTTACCAGAGGTGCTGGCCAAAAAGTGTCCTGTTCTCTAAAGCTTTCCCATGCTGCTGTTCCCCAGCTCCTGCTCACAGTGCTCCCATGGAAGGAGCCCCAGACACCTCCAGCCTTCCCTGAGTGCTCAGGTTTCTGGGGACAATGACTAATTTGGATCAATTGCCTCAGATTTGATTCGATTCCAGTGCAATCATCTGTAGCACCAGAGGAATTCCCAGCTCTGAGAGGGATAAAGATGATTTTGTGCTGGGTGGAGAACACTCAGCTCATGGGCCAGACTTGCAGCAGGGATGTGGGGAAGGGGAGCTCTGTGGTCACCAGTGGCCCCAGTCCCTCTCTGGGCTCACAGTGTGGCTGTCCCAGTGATCTGCCACTGCTCTGAAAGCTGCTCCATTTCTCAGCTGGTGCCTCCAGAGAAATGGTGCTCTGAACCAAGGAGAATAACATCACAGTTATGTATTTATTTATTTGAAAGGACAAACTTGCAGCTTAAGTAAACCCTCATTGCTAGGATGACTTATTGATTTGTTTAAGGGAAACCTTCCTTTTTTGGCTATTTTTTATCTTAAAATTCAGTGTTTTGTTGCAACAGTGAAAATCTTTACTGTGTCACTGGATCCAAAGTCTGAAGTGCATTAACAGACCATGGCAGAGGGGAGACATTACCCAATATGGACTGAAAATGAAAACTGCCCTTAACATGTACAACCTCAGTGCAGGAATGGCAGGGAAGAATCTCCTCTTAAAAACACTTGGACACCATTTCTGTTTTCAGCTTTAAATCCTCTGCTGCAAGTCACCCTCACAAGGACCAGGACAAGATATTTCCACTCATCATATTTTATGATAAGCATCTGCTCAGCAGCCACAGAGGCCACGCCAGAAAGCTCTTGGGGAATATAAATCTGGAAGGGTGTTGAGGAATCTCAATCATTTTTCTGTGGAAATGTGCTTGTATGCCCAGGGACACAGGGCAGCTGTTTGTATCTCCCCAGAGCCATCAGAGCCGTGGGAGCTCTATCTCCATGTTCACAGCTCTGTGTAATTGCACAGAGCCATCACCTCCTGCCATTTGTGCCATCACCTCCTGCCATTTGAGCCATCATCACCTCCTGCCATTTGAGCCATCACCTCCTGCCATTTTGATGCCATCATCACCTCCTGCCATTTGAGCCATCACCTCCTGCCATTTGTGCCATCATCCTCCTTCCATTTGAGGGCATGCCTGAAGGAAATCCTTGGTTCACGTTTACAGAATCGTTTAAAGGTTTGGAAAGATCCTCCAAGATCGATCAAGTTCCAGCTTTCACAAACAAAAACCACGCCACACTGACCATATCATTCCAGGGAGGTGCTCCTCCTGTCAAGAGGCTGCCAAGAGACCCAGGTTTAACCAGTCCCATACAGCAAAGAACGCTCCCCTGCCTTGGTGGCTTGGCAAGGTTTTGGTGCAGAGAAAGGAAGATGAAAAAGAGGAGAACCCCCTCAAGCCCTGGAGTGACCCCTTGAGCTCCCAGGCTGGCTGGACAGAGGGGAGCTCTCAGTGCTGCTCCAAAGCACCCAGATCTGACTGCAGCAGGCAGAGAATTCCCTGGCAGCAGGATGGGACAGGGCACAGATCATCCTGGCTGCTGTCATTGCTGGCTCCTCTAGCTGAGAACAAATCTATTCCTGATAGCTCTGTGAGGCTGGAGCAGCCCCATGCCATGCCATGGATCCCATCCCATCCCATCCCATCCCATGAATCCCATCCATCCCATCCATGGATCCATCCATGGATCCCATGGGATCCCATCCCATTCCCATCCTCATGGATCCTGCCATCCATGGATCCCATCATCCATCCCCATGGATCCCACCCCGCACTTCACGTATTAGTGCCCCAGCCCGCGGGGCCGCCCGCCTCTCCAGGGCCCCGTTGGAGGATTCGGGGGTTTTGCTGGGGTCGATGCTCTTGTCCTGGGCTTTCCCTTCCTCCTTGCTTCCTCCACCTTGGCCTGGCAGTGCCACCTCCCCGACTCCCAGCGCCTCAGCCTTGTATTTCTTGACAAACTCCTCCATGAGGCTGCGTTCCCCCTCGGCGAGGCCGCGGCACTGCGCCGGGTCCTGATCGTGGAGCGGGAGCTGCCGCAGCAGCCGCCGCCGGCGAAGGAAAGCACCATCGGTACCTGCCACGGGCTGCAGCTCCTTGGGGATCAGCTCCATGTACTGCATGGCCTGGGACAGAGAGACAGGGTCACCAGGGTCACCCGGGGTCAGCTGGGGTCACCAGGTCACAGGGCTGTGCAGACACGCATTGCACTGTTGACCACACAAGCACCCCCTTTCCCTTCCCTTCCCTCTCTCCCTTCCCTCCTCCTTCCTTCCCTTCCTTCCCTTCCTCCCTTCCTTCCTTCTTCCCTCCCTTCCCTTACCCTTCCCTTCCCTCCTTCCTTTCCATTCCCTTCCCTTTCCTTCCTTCCCTTCCCTTCCTTCCCTTCCCTTCCCCTTCTTCCCTTCCCTACTTCTTCTTCCCTTTCACCTTGCCTTCCTCCCGGTTTTGAACCTCAGCTCAGAAACAAAAAGGCTGAACTGGCTCAGATGCTGATGGCAGCCAGGCTTTATAATACCATTTACTTCAGAAAACGACTGGGTTGTTTTTATGGGTTTTGGATTTTTTTTTTTAAACAAACCCCAGCCTGCCCAGGAAAGCAAAGTAGCACAAAGATCCCACACACCCTCCCTCGCTGGCACTACCATGGCTCTTTCCCATGAAATTTGATAACACAGCTGCTGGAAAGACTAAAAACCCATAAACATCAAAACCCATGTGCAGCTCTCTATTGCCTTGTGCTGGGACAGGGAGAGCTCAAAGACCACACCCAGAGCCCCGTGGGGTGCATGCAGAGCAGTTCACAGTGAAAAAGCCTCCTTTTTCAATTAATAAAATTATCATAATACAGGAAACATTCAGATAGCAGTTGGGTCTGTGACCAAACCCAATTCCAGCTGACTGCAGATTTTGTAGCAGAGGGAAGGTGTTTGGTCACCGATGCCCTGTGACATGGAAAGGAAACGCCCAGAAAGTGCCCAAAATAAAGTCCCTGAGTGAATTGGCCACAACCTCAAGAGCTGAGTTAACCCATCTGAGCCTCAGGCAGGGTTAATGCTCATGGAACACGGGGGCTGCACAGTTAACTTGTCCTGGCCAGGAAAAAGGGAAGGGAGTGTCCCACTCCAGCATTTTTCCTATTGTAGTGTGAGGAGCGACAGGGCAGCAGTTGGCTCCCTGCCATTCCCAGTTAAACCAGCATCCATGCACTGGATTTGCTTCTTACTGGGTCAGCGCTTCAAAACTCCATCTAAAACAACTCAGCAAGGAGATTTAACTGTTTGTGCCACATCTGCTGGTTCAGGCTGGGCTTTTCAACACTGAAATGCTTGCACAGCACTGAACAACTCAGCACGTCGGGAAAAACTTCCAGGTCACTCCCACCCTGGCTACTGTGAGCCACAGAGCAGTGTTGCTGGGTGGAATTCCTGACAGGAAATTTGGAAAAGAAGCACAGAATGAATTCATGGCAGCAGAATGAATTCATGGCAGCACAGAATGAATTCATGGCAGCAGAGCTCCTTCCCTGCCTGGGGTGCAGGTTAAAGTCACTGCACAGGGGGATATCAGACATCAGCAAAGGTGGGAGAGTGTGGGATGCTGGGGCAGTGCTCAAATGGCTTTCACAGAGCTAAGGAATCCTCAGAGAAATCACAGGAGGAAGGACAAGAATTGCCTGACAGCTCCTGCCAGGCTGGCACTGCCCCACAGCAGGGAAGGAACTGAAATGATGCTGTGTGAGCAGGAACAGCATGGAAACCAGCACAGCACTCACTGTGGGTTCTTAACGGAGAAATCCTTAATCCACCAATATGCCATGAATAATGAACACTCACACCAGAGCAAAGTGCCAGCTCGGGCTCCTGGAGCCTCCTGTTCTGCTCCACCTCCAGCATTTCCATTCCCAATACAAAATTGTGCTGAGACCCAGCTGAGACCCAGCTTTGAGCCTCAAAGCTTTCTTTAAGATTTCCTTAAGCCTCCACAAGGACAGGTTTCAATATCTGCCCAAATTTGTGGTGGGATTTCACTCCCTTATCAAGGGAATGCTTAAAGTTATAATTGCAGATGTTATAAAAATGTGTCCAGAGAAAAGATCAGGGGAAAAAAAATCCAGTCTGACACCAAAAACTGCCATGAAGAATAGCAAAAAGCTGCTACATCTGCTGCTATCACTTCTTGTTATGGTCAATGTTTTACTACATTGCCTGAGTGCAGGTAATGCTGAGGACGAGCATTATGGGTTTTCCCTGTTCACCACTAGATCTTGGAGCTATTTTATGATCTGCTCTTTTCACTCTCCCCAAGGACTCGAGTATCTACTTCATGACTTCTCCAGGCACGGCTTAATGAGAACACGCTCTGAACTTCCTCCTGTTATCGACAGCCACTTCAGCAAAACAAGGTTAAAAGCCATCCCAAATTTCCAGCCTGCCTGCAGAAGGAAAGCACTGGAGTGAGGCAGCTCTGCACCAACAGCTTTTTGGCCCAAATCCCTTTGAAACTGTCCTGAGAGTGGCTGACATCCAGCTTGTCTCCTCAAAGTTTGGCAAGTTCATCTGCAAGCCAAAATTTATCAAGGTTGTCTCCAAAGCTTGTTGTTTACTCGAACCAAGATATATCCCAGCCTGTCCAGGCACTATTAAAAGATCAAAAGCTTTCATGAAGTTTTTAACCTCCCCCATCAGGAGGATGAGGCTGTGCTGGGGGCTCAGTTCTGCATTCAGCCCTCAGCACAGGACCACACTCCCCATCTTCCCTTTTTACCCTGAGTTTTCTTTATAAAACCTAAAGAGAGATATTTCATACTCTCAGAGCTGCCCCTTGACAGCCTGCACGGCATTCCACAGCCTGCCCGAGGCCTGGGGGAAACTGCCCTTTAACCACTGGGCTGCAGCTGCACTTGCACATTTGAATCTCCAATTCTTCACTAAAAATGTCTTGTTGCATTTTCAGCAGCTTGCAGCTCTTTGTTTCACATGAGGAGCAGGAGCTCTTCACTGCCCGCTCCTGACAGTGGAATACAGAATGGTTTTACACCACAGCACAAATGCTTTCCCTCCAGAAATGCTCACATTTCCACACGCCAAAAACCACTTCCAGCCCTTCCCACTCAGCTGGTCTGGATGGAAAGCAGGCATGGGAGGGAGGTGGAGCTGGGCTGGGGGCTTGGCTTTAGATCCAGCCCTCAAACAGGACCACATTCCCCATCTCACCTTTTTACCCTAAGCACTCTTTGTGAAATATTTTTTATTTGGACCAGGTTATGTTTAAACTGTAAGGATAAAAGTTCCCATCTCCAGAGCTGGATGTGAGCGTGGTTCTGCCGGCAGCAGCCCTGGGCAGGCAGGACTGCGAGCTCAGAGCTCAGCTCTGGGCCAGGCTCACCCACCTGGCACAAGGAGCTGTCCCATTCCTGTTCCTGGGGGCAGGGAGCTCCCCAAGGAGCTGGAACTGGGATGGGGTGCTGTTCTCCATCAAAGGCAGTGAGAGGGACCCTGTGGATGGGTGTTGGAGCCCACAGCTCCAGGGAAGGGCTGCCCACAGTGAAGGGAGGCACCAGAGGAGTCCTGGGGCACACCCACCCAGCTGCCCCCCAGCCCCACCAGCAGCCCAGACACTCCAAAAACTGGAGGAACTGTTCTCACATCCAGCCTGGGGCTTTGGACTGCACAGGGCTCAGGACAGCAGGGATGGGATCTCTCCTCAGCCATGCTTTTATTGCACATGAGCTTTACCAAAAGACTGAGCTTTCTACTTGTAAAACCCATTAAGACTTCTCCCAGAAATGTAAACAAACCTATAAAACCCAAAGGCATTCCATCCCCCTCTCCTACCTACTCTGCTTATTTACAGTTTTCCAAAACACAGCGAGCTCCGTACATTTCTGCTCTCTGGAGCACACCATGATTTAGTGGTTTTTCACAGTAACCTGATTCCAGAGCCCAAGTGAGCCAAGCACTCATCCAGCCCAGCAAGGACCCCGTTACCAGTTTCTGGGCGAGTCCTGGGGGAGCCCACTCGTAGGTGATGGTGTCGAAGGTGGGGTCCTTGCCCGAGATGTTGGGGTTGGTGACGATCATGCGGTTCCGTTTGTAGATGCGGACGCCGTCCCCGCCCTTGAGGCGAGCGGTGAGCGAGGAGTATTTGGAGTCGGAGAGCAGGCGGCCGATCTTGCGGTCATCGTCCAGCTCCGAGCTCAGGCTGTGCTCCTCCTGGCTGCACTTGCACGATTTGCAGATTTTCCTGTGCCAAGAGGGACAATCCCCTGGGGGTGAGCGGGGCTGTGACACACACGGGTCACACATTCTGCTGCCACTTTGGGAACCCTTCAAACATCACTACACTGCACATCACCCTCCTCACCAACTCCAACAGCCTCACCTACTGTGAAGCTTTACATGCTATGAAAAAGGTGACTGCTAGAAGAAATTGATGCTTAGCTGAGTACAATTTGAACTATAACAGGCATAAATCACACAGACAAGTGTCTAAGGACACTCTCTGGTGGCCAGCGCTGCCATCAAACACTGCTAGCAAAAATGGCAAAAAGTAGCTCTGACACAAGCCCAACAATTTCAGCAGGATCTGGGAGTAAGAATGAGTACCACCAGCCTTTAATGGAGTCAATATCAAAGCAGGGTAGTGCTTCCCCCAATGAGTGTTTGAAAGTTTGGATTCACACAGCTGAGCTATCACAGGTGGGAGCTGAAGGCATTTGAGGCATTCCAGCTGCAGCAGCACAGCTGGATCACTGCCTCCCTGCACCACCAGCAAGAACTCCCCAGGAGCAGAGAGGAGCCCAGGTTTGGGAGGCAGCTCAGAGGGCACTAATTCTCTTTTAATTACTGATATTGGGATGTGTATTTTCATTTTAACACCCTTGGTTGACCCGTTGGGGCAGGAGCAGCCCCTGTCCCCACCCTGAGCTGAATGCTGTCCTGCTTTGCTCTCACCAGCTGCTGCTATCCAGAGCTATTTACTCAAATTTGTGTTTTTAAGAGGACAAACTGTAAATAAAGCATTAAATCATGGGATGTTCTGCCCCTAAGCACATTTCAGTTCCTTACCTCCAGGAGTGTGGCTCAAAGCCCGTGCACATCCCTCGGCAGCGCAGACAGGGCACACCTCTCCCCGACATCTGCAAAAGAGCAGGACACTGAGCTGCAAAGGCTTTACCCACAGAGGTTACTCAGGAGCACTCAGAGTGTGAATTGTCCTTCAGGCAGTGATTTCTTCAGCCATTCCTGGTGTCCATGAAGCCCCAAATCCCCCAAACACCATCTGACCGTGCCCATGCAACCCTGCTGCAAGTTTATTTAGGGATGCTTGGGATTAAGGTTTTCACTTCAAAGTGAGGGAAAGTGGAACGACGTGGAGGCACATCAAACCCAGTGAACATGCCCAGCCCTGGACAGACACCTCAACCTCATCCACAGACACCTCAGGTCTCATTTAAAGGCGATTTGACCCACTTTATACAGTTCACATATTGCACACGCATCTGTGCCAGTCAGAAGATCAGGCAGGAGACATGGGGGTGTGTTGCCATAAACTGATGCTAAACTTGCTTCACTGCACCTTGGACTTCCTTGGTCTTTCTCCAAGTGTGAATTTGGGAATGTGGCATGTTTCCACACCTCGGGCACTGGGCTTTGTGGGTGTTTTCCATGGTGAACAGGAAAGGCTCTGGGGAGCAGAGCTGGTGTGGAGGGACATGGGGCACTGTGGTTGTCCTGCACTTTTTACTGCTCACTGAAAACAGACAAAAGTCACTCATCCGTGGGTGTTCACTGCTGCAGAGACATCCTAACAACCTTCTGACAGGAGAGACAAGCAAAAACCCCCACAGGAGCCACACTGAACACAAACCTGTTTCAGTGCCTTCCCTGTGAATTTATCAAACGTGGCTTTTTGAATGTGAAGAACGCAGAAGAATACAGCAGGAGACAGAAACAAAATGCTGCAGGAGGCATCAGGGCAAGGTGACACCAGCAGACAGTGAATTTATCTCAGCCTGGATGTTTATACAGGAGCTGTCAGGCTCCTGCCTGAGAGACATGTTTGTTCCCTGTAAAAATGAGCTGAGGGAAAACAAGGACAGTGCCAGCCGGGCAGGAGCAAGGGCAGCACCAGGGGAGTGTCACCCCAGTGGATCTGACCCCGAGCAGAGATCAAAGAACACGGTTTAGCCCCAGCACAGCCAAGCCCTGCAGCTCCAGCCCTCCAGAGGCACTGCCAAGTGTCAGGACCGGGCAGGATTCCGACCCCTTTGGGCCTCAAAGTTTGCATTTCCCATTAGGGCTGTGACACGCACAGGTCTCACACCTGCTGGCCTTTTTGGGGCTGTTTGTCACATTTTGGAGATGGAGATGAGCCATGGCATGGGCCCAGCTGTCCCGTGCCAAGGGAGGCTGCACGGAAGGGGCAGGAATGGGATGATCTTTAGGGTCCCTTCCAACCCAACCCATTCTGGGATCACCTGGGGAACCCCTGCCAGCAGCAGGAGCCTCCTCACCCTGGAGCTGGAGCTACAGGAACACATCTCGGGGAAGCATTTGCAAATGGGATGCTCCTCAAGGCTCCTCGTGGCTCCAGGATGGCTCAGAGCTCCCTGACATGGAGGTGCAGGGCTCCAGCAGCAGCAAAACACACTGAGATGGCAGCAGATCCCCTCTGGTGCCCAGGGACCCCATGGAGCCGCAGGGACATCCCTGTGCAGCAGCAAAACTCACTGAGATGGCAGCAGATCCCCTCTGGTGCCCAGGGACCCCATGGAGCCGCAGGGACATCCCTGTGCAGCAGCAGAGCTCTCCAAGACACCAGGAGAGCCTGGGCAGAGACTCCTGAGCCCCTCCGTGTGGGGAGGGGTCACTGCCATGCCCAGAGAGCTCAGACCCCTCAGGGTAACATCTCTGTTTGGGGGAGAGGGTCAGCACTCGCTGCTCTGGAGGCAGAGGGAGCTCTGAGCCACTGCCACCCCACCAAACACAGCAGCAAAACCCTGCACTGCACATCCTGCCCAGACAGAGCCTCTCCTCGTGCTCTGCTCCAGCTCCTCACACAGCATTAAATGGGATTTCATTTAAAAAGTTATGCAAGACACTGCAAAAACCCCAAACCCAGTCAGTGTGAAACAAATGCTCCAACTATCCCGGCTCCACCTATGCCCAAACCCATCTGGGAACTGCAGCTGAACTTTGCCATCACCTCAAGATAAAGGGTTTGGAGATATTGGTAATGTTTTAACAAAAAAGCTGAAAAACCAAAACCAGGCCTGTGTCAACAAACTGGTTGAAGAAAAGCAAATCCTACTCCCCAGGACTAGATAGACACTCCTTGCAGGATTTCTGTTTTGGCTTTCTGTGCCTCACAGCATTCCTGTGCTAGAAGAGAGAAAGCAAGTCGGGGCAGAGGAAATTCTTGGGTAGTGAAATGATAGGAAATGGAGGCCATTCTACCCACAAAAACATCTCTGAGCAGTCTCAGAACACACCAGTGATGCCATGGCTTGCTGTAACTCGGGCCAAAGGCAGGGCCATCATTCCCTGAGCAGCTGGAAAAGAGAGAGCCCGGAATGACAAGAGACAAAGAAAGAACCCAGACAGCTCCACCTTGGTTTAGAGCTTGGGGACTCCTCTGGAAGGGAACACGGAGCTGGTGAGAGCAGGAGCTGCTGGCTGGGAGCGAGGAGAGGGCAGCTCTGTTTGCTGCTCACTGACACTGCTGAGGGGTCTTGCTTTTGTCACCTTCAGCACCCCTTGGCCAAAGGCTCTACTGAAACCAGTCTGACAGCTGGGTTTGGGGCCAGAGACTGTCCTGAACGGCACCAGAACTTGCAGAACTCGGGTCTGAAAGAGCTTCAGTGAGCTTGGCCAATGTGGGGGTTAATCAAGGCCATCAAAGAGCCATCACACCCCCCAGCATGGCTGGGCAGGACGGGAGATGGGGTAGGACTGGCTCTGATCTGTGCTCAATGTCACTGTCACATGTGGGGCAGGACTGGCTCTGATCTGTGCTCAGTGCCACTGTCACATGTGGGGCAGGTCCAGACTCAGCTCTGATCTGTGCTCGATGTCACTGTCACCATCTGGGACAGGTCCAGACTCAGCTCTGATCTGTGTTCAGTGCCACTGTCACCATGTGGGACAGGTCCAGACTCAGCTCTGATCTGTGCTCAGTGCCACTGTCACCGTGTGGGGCAGGTCCAGACTCAGCTCTGATCTGTGCTCAGTGCCACTGTCACCATGTGGGGCAGGTCCAGACTCAGCTCTGATCTGTGCTCGATGTCACTGTCACCATCTGGGACAGGTCCAGACTCAGCTCTGATCTTTGCTCAATGTCACTGTCACCACATGGGACAGGTCCAGACTCAGCTCTGATCTGTGCTCGATGCCAGCAGAGCACC
>CM019225.1:21267220-21281745 GCA_009741485.1 Malurus cyaneus samueli
CCGGGAGAGTCTCGGTCCACAACCGGAGAGTGTCGGGTCACAACCGGAGAGATGCTCGGGTCACAAGCCAGGAGAGATGCTCGGGTCACACCGGGAGAGATGCTCGTTCACAGACGTCACAGCCGGGAGAGATGCTCGGGTCACAACGCGGGAGAGTGTCCGGTCACAGCCGGGAGAGATGCTCGTCACAGCCGGGAGAGATCTCCGTCACAGCGAGAGATGCTCGGGTCACACCGGGAAGAGCTCGGGTCACAGCCAGAAGTGTCGGGTACAACCGGGGAGTCTGATCGGCACAGGAGAGTGCTCGGGTCACAGCCGGGAGAGGTGCTCGAGTCCCACAGCCGGAGGATGTCGGGTCACAGCCAGGAGAGATGCTCGGGTCACAAGCCGGGAGAGATGCCGTACACCGGAGTGCCCGTCACAGCCGGGAGAGATGCTCGGTTCACAGACCGGGAGAGATGCTCGGGTTCACACCGGGAGAGATGCTCGGGTCACAACCGGGAGAGATGCTCGGGTCACAAGGGCGCTCGGGTACTGGAGAGAGATTGCGGTCGGGGTCCCGGGATGTCGTAACAAGCGTAGAGAGAGAAAATGCTCGGGTCACACCGGGAAGATGCTCGGGTCACACGGGAGAGATGCTCGGGTCACAACGGGAGAGATGTCGGGTCACAGCCGGAGAATGCCGTAGGGCATGCGGGTCACACCGGGAGAGTGTCCAGCACAGCCGGAGAGATGCTCGGGTCACAACCAGCGTGATGTCGCTGTGCCAGGCAGTCGGGATCGCCCAGGTACGCTGCTGCCTCCCGATGGCTTGGAGCTGTCACCTGCCTGGTGACACCCCCGCGGGACAGCTCTGTGTTGCTATAAAGCTGCCAGCGAGTCAACAGGAAGCTGAAATCCCCGATTCTCATAATCGAGCATCTTTGCCGGCAGGACGGGATGATTCGTGCCGGGATTCAGCGCGTTAGTCACAGGATGGTTCCGTCCCTTCCTAGCAGAGCTAAGTAGCCCAGCTCATCGTGCGACAACGGGGCTGGATCGCTCCCGCTCCGAGCCCTCCCGGCCCCGCAGCCATTTCACCTCACCGACAGCATCTGCGGTTCTTATTCCTGTTATTGACAGCCTGAACCTTCAGAAACCTGCAAAACGAACCAGTCCCTGTCCAGCTGGGCTGAGTTTCCCTTCCATCAAGGGACTCTTAAGGGAGGTTCTGAACTCAGGAAAAACCTCCCGTTGGTGTGCCTTCTCCATCTGCCTACATTACTATTCACTTGTCATGATTTATTTGCGTTAACATTATTACAAACTGCTCCAATGTTTGTTGAGATCTAGGTACTTTATTTGTTTATTCCAACATAGAATCAGAGCCATAGCCCGTGAAGCTGTCCACGCTGGAGCCTTTCCAGGGCCAGAAATCCACTTACCATTGGTCGACAGGATCCCCGAATCCAGACCAAGAATCCCGCACAAATCCAGCCAGAATCACCCCAAGCGCAGACGAATAGCCCCAGAGTCCAATCACACTAGTCCTCAGCCCCAGATCCCACAGGACCAGCACCCAAATCCCACCCAGATCGCCGTCACACCGAATCAGCGAGAATCCAGACCCAGAGATCCACCGAGAATCCAGTCCCGAGTCCAGCCGAGAATCCCAGACCAGAGCTGGCAGAGAATCCGTCCAAAACCATCAAGATCGCAAGATGACCAGAATCCGACAGAAATCCAGCCCAGGATCAGCACCCAGAGAATCCAGCACCAGAGAATCCGACGACCCAGTCCAAACCCAGCACAGAGAATCCCAGCACCAAGAAGCCAGTCAGCCCAGATCCACCAGAACAGCACCCAGGAATCCCAGCACCCAGAGAATCCCAGCCCGAACCCAGCAGGGAATCAGCACCCAGAGAACCGCACCCAGGCTGCTCAGCACCAGGGATCCCAGCACCACAGAGAATCCGCACCCAGAGCCTGCCCAGCATCACTTTGTGACTGCTGCTTGAAGCTAAAACTGAAAAACAAAACCTCGCCCAACTCTGTCACTTTTAGCTGTGACATCTCCCCGTTACATGGATTTGCCCCCTCCTGAAATAAACTCCCCCGTTCACACTTGTCCAAAGCACAGTCTCGGTTCCTGGCAAACAGGAGACAATGGGGACCTGCCACAGCCCACCCCAGTGGAGTGCTGGCCCTGTCACCCTGCGCCTCGTGGGGCCCTGAAATCCCTCAGGAAGTTCTTTCCTATGTCCCAGGTGGCCATGTGCGTGTGTGCCCTGGGAAAGCGAGATAATGTCACCCCATTGCCATGTCAAACGTTTCCCAGGGCTGCCAAGCCCTTCACGGATATGAAAAACAATATCCCTGTGCTGTTTGTTCTCTCTGCTCACTCCCAAAATGCCTCTGGAAGGTCAGCCTCAAATCCCCCCTGGAGGACTCTTATCTCTGCAGATTTCTTTTGCCCTTGTTTTTACCCAGTTTCTTGAGGATTTGAATACCTCTTTCTAAAAAATGTTATTCATTCACTCAGGGGCCATTCTGCTCTGGAGCCCAATGCCTTTGTCTCTCAGTCACCAGTCACACCTGCCCTCTTCCGCCAGGTACCCCTGTCGTCCACCAGACCCATCTTTCACCAGATCACCACTCTGCTCCTGGCCCATTTTCCCTCTTCCAGAGAAGGATCCTCCTGGCAGGGGCCGATCCCATGGGCACTGCCCTCTCACCTGGCCGAGCAGTGCCAGGAGCACAGAGCCCGGCTCTCACGCCACAGGTGGCACTGCTTCTCCGGGGGATTCTGGGCACAGGGACCCACACAGCCGGGAGCAAAAGGCCCCCTCCTCTATGGAAGCACAGAGAGCTGGGTATGGACACACAGTCCTCTGTGCTGCGTTCCATTCCTCCCACTAGGCACGAAACTTTTGCTGCTGCTCACCATTCCCTTCCCACAGGTGTGAAATTCTATTCCTTCATTTTGGAAGCATATCCTGGTCCAAATTACCTGGGAAGCTGATTCCCTGTTCCCCTTCTCTGCAAGAAATCTCAAAAAAAGCACCAAGCTGGAGAAAAATCAAACAGAGTTTAGGTTTTTTTCTTTTTTTTCAGATTGACAGTTCAAAGAGCCAATCAGCTATAGCTTGGGTTGGCTCCCAGTCACAATCATAATAGGCAGCTGGATCCTGGTTTCTGTTATTCAGGGTTTTCCTGACTCAGGCACAATTGAAAAGGGAAATGGCTGGGTTCAGTGTGAAATGGGGAACGAGAGTGAGTGGAGCTATGTGGAGCCTTCTACCTCACCTGCATAAGGCCTTTGTCTGGGACTCCTGGCACAGCGGAGCAGTCAGGAATGTTTGTTGGAGGCACACAGGAATTTTGTTAAAGCAGTAAAGACCTTACCAATCCATGAAAAAAAAATAAAAAATACCAAAAGGAATAGATTTCAGTTCAAGTGGTTCGCTCCATTTGAAATAACAAGAGAAAATGGTTTCGGACAATTCTTCTCTAAAAACATTCCGTCTGTCTGCTGTGATAAACTGCCCCAGCACTTCCTGTCTGATTCGGAATTCATTCCCTTGCCTCCTTGGTGTCAGAGCCTTGGGATGGAGGATGGTGAAGCAGTGGGACAGAGGGACAGAGGTGGATGTGGGACTGAGGAGACTGAGGATGAGGGGATCAGGGACAGAGGGACTGCGGGGGCAGTCCAAGCCCAATCACAAACCGCAGTTGTCTGAGAGGAAGCTCCAGGCTCGCTCACCCAGCCAGGGCTGCCAGTGCTTCGGGACCCCTTTAAAGCATCAGCCTTCCCTCCAAGTGCCTCCCTGGCACCTGGTGCCTTTGGGCAGGAATGCTTACAATGATTTTTTTTTGCTTTGCCCCCTTTTTATCCCGGGCTGTAACCGTCGTAGCATTAGAATCCAGAGTGTTTGGTATGAAAAGATGACCTTTTTCAAGTGGCCACTCCTGCCATGGCAGGGACACCTCCACTGTCCCAGGGTCGCCCCAGTGTGCCAGCCCTGGCCTTGCGGCATCAAAGGGATCCAGGAGGCTGCTCTTGCCCCTGTGCCGGGCTGCACCCTCAGGGAACAATTCCTGCCCAAACTCTCCATCATCCTCTGTCCCCTGTGAAAGCCGTCCCCCCGTGCTGTCCCCGGCCCCTTTTCCATGTCCCCTTTGCCCCGCCACGGCCGCGCCCCGCGCCCCGCCCCGCTCGCCATTGCCAGGGCAGTTTTGGCGGTGTCGGATTGGCTGAGAGCGCCAATGAAGGCGGGCGCTGGACGGCGACGGCGCGGCGCGGGGAGGGAGCTGGAGGCGGAGCGGAGTGGGGGGAGGCGGACGGAGCGTGAGGTGAGTGGGGACAAGGCGGGGGATCCGGAGAATTGGGACAAGCCAGAGGGACACCGGGACGATCCCCGTGCGGGGACAGCCGGGGGACAGACGGGAGGATCCCCGATCTCTGGCAGGGGGGCGACACCGGGACCGTCCCGGAGAGCCGGGGACAGCGGGAGCGATCCCCGTGCGGAAACCGGGTTCCCCGTGCCGGGACAGCCCGAGGTGGCACCGGAGGGCTCCTGTCGGGGCCCGGCCGAGCGAGGTGCCCGGGGCCGTGCCCCTCTCTATCCCCTCTCAACACCAAACCCCCCACCGCGACTCTCATTGCTGGAAAACTTCTTTATCGGATGTCTGTACATGCGTTACTATCCGGGCGGTCCATACTACTTATCATATGTCGGTGAGGGCTCTCATTCTCACTCGTCCACCTATACCTACCAGACCTTGCTACTGTCCCTATCCTGCATCGATATACTTTCTTCGCCACTGTGCCCACGGCCGTTATTATCCTTAATCAGGACAACCCCTCTAACCCCCATTCCCATGGGGGCCCTGATGTGCTGTTCTCACCAAGAGCACATTCTTTAGTTCCCTTTGCGCATTCATCAAGCACCGTGCAATTTGAGAGGAAACCTCAGACCAAAAGCAGCTATATGAAAGAGACAGCCATACAACCCTTCTCAAAAGATGTCTCTATCGCGTCCTCACTTTATTCAGGTGAGAGGAGGAGGCAATAAGCTGAGTTCTCAGAAGATTGCTACCATTGTTCACAAGAGAACCCTTACAGAGCCAGAGCTCCTCGCTTTCTACCTCTGCTCAACGCTCAGTGCTCAACCAGTGTTAGACTGGCCAAGCTTCCTATCCAAACTTCCTGCCTGCAAGCGCCTCAGGATCCTCTCTAGCAGCCTTGGCATGGGATACCCCACCCTAAATACACAGACTGGGAGCTCCCCAGCGAGAGACCTGAACGGCACCTCTCAGACCACCCTGGGAGGCCTTCCTCACCACAGTGAAGTTCTGAGATATGCAGACATTAGCAACTTCTGGAAACGAGCCGGAATCATAAAACAGGAAGAAAGTCATCACAGTGTTCACAGGGTGGGACCAGTCTGCTCAGCACAATAGTGAGGAGTTTCAGGATAGGGATGGATGGCAGAGCATTGGTTGGTGCTATCTGACTGAAACAGGGCTAAGCTTGCACAATAATAGGGGGCAGGTTCAAAATCCCTTATGGATTTGGGGCCAGCTCAAACTCGTTAGAGATTTGGGGCCAGCTCAAACTCCTGTTAGAGATTTGGGGCCAGCTCAAACTCCATTATGGATTTGGGGTTACTCAAACGCCATTATGGATATGGGGTTACTCAACTCCCTTATGGGATTTGGGTTCTCAACATTATATTGGGTTACCAAACATTTCCCTTTTAGTTGCAGTTTATGATTGGGGTTACTCTAACTCCGCTTATGGATTTGGCAGCTCAAACTCCCTTTGGATTTGGGGCTACTCAAACCTCCGATAGTGGATCTGCGGTTACTCAAACTACCCTATGATTGGGCTACTCCAAACTCCCCCTATGGATTTGGGTTACTCTAAACTCCCTTAGGATTTGGTTACTCAAACTCCTGTTGGGGCAGCTCTCCTTATGTGATTTGGGGACAGCTCAAACTCCTTATGCCTATTGGGGCCAGTGCGTTAAACTCCTCTTACTAGATTCCGAATAAATGTGAGGGTGCACCGGGTTGCTCCCACAGCGAAAGGGTGTCGTGTTGCAGTAAAGCTAATGCATGCCATCTCATATTGGGTGTTAGGCTGAGTTTTGTCTCTCCTGCTGATGACCAACAAACAGAATGGTTTGGGTTGAAAGGGACCATAAAGCTCAGCATCCTCCTTGATACCCCTGATGATGTGTGGGGAAGTCCAGCCTCAGGTGTGCTCAGGAACCAACTGCCAGTCCGGGAACAGAACAGTGCAAAACATCCCTGAACCTCCTGCAGGAGGAAGGAGGGCTCAGCTCGGGTGGGATTTCAGGAGAGGCTCTTTGAATCCACTGCAAGTGGAATAAATCTGTGCAAGGCAAGCAACTGCCCTTAGAAGTGCACTAAACCAACACACACATTGACTGCTGCAGCTCTGAGAACAGCAAAGGGATGTTTTGGTTTATTTTCTTCTCATTTTCATAGACAAAGAACATCCATTGTAATCATGACCTGCAAGTAATTCGTTTCCCTGCCAGATTCCAAGCAAGCGTTATCCCAATTACCACACTCACAGGGAAAAAAATATCCCTTACAATGGGCTGCCTTTCATCTCAAATTCTCTCTATTGGATTTATTTAAGGCACCAATGAGCGAATTGATATCATCTGGGATATTGGAAGCACTTATTGTATTGAACTTTGCAGAGTAAGAAGTTTGCTGCCTTTTATTTTAGCAGCATAAAGACCGGGAATTGGTGCTGATTCTGGAGGAAACAATTTCAATGGAGCTGCCAGATCCCAACCTACAGGATCACAGAACTCCAACACCCAGGGCCTCTGCAAATATCTCCCTCTTCCAAGAGCACATAGCTGGCAGCATTCCTTTCTCCACTAACAATGTGTGAATTAACGATAACAGAAGGGCAAATGCTGAAAAATCAGATTTTTTTCACAAGCCAGACTGTGCTTCAGATACTCGGGCTTAATATAAACCCAACTGAGCTGTGAGAAGTGTCTGGAATGGGAGGAACAGCCCCCAAATCCAACAGCAGAGCAGCAGAGCAGTCAGGTGAGGGGATCCCCAGTTCCCTGCCCAGCCCCAGCCGTGTCCATGCCATTCCCACCAGAGGGAAGGTTCTGGATGCCACTGGGAACCCCTCAGAACGCTGACAGGATGCCCTGATGGAGCTGCTGCCATGGATTTCCACATAACAAGTGATTTAGGAGTGAGCACCTCATCAGCAGCAGGAGAAGGATGTTCAGAGAGGAGAATCAGCAGAGCTGCAGGTGGCACAGGGCAGTGCCCACCCCATCCCTCCCCTTCACCCTGCCCTGCCCCTCTGGATCAGCACCCAGCCTCACCAGCTCAACACATTTCCCTCTGGAGGGGAAATAAAGCCACATGCTTTTGGGTGAACATTTACAGCTCTTCAGGAAGAGCAAATGAACAGGTCTGAGTGAATCTTGTGGCTGGTGATGCCCTCAGCCCAAGGCAGAGGGACTGTGCCACCCCAAATCCTGGCAGGACACAGGCAAACAGTGACGGTGCTTTGGGGTGAATTTGCTGTCCTGTGTTCATCTGATGTAACCCAGAGATGGAGTCAAAGCGCTGGGAGTAGGTGAGATGGGAAAAGTGTGAGGAATCAGGCTGGTACCAGCATCAGGAAACTCCTGCTCTTCAAAAATTGCAAATAGCTGCCTGGAAATCTTCCCCTTTCCCTGAGCCCCATCTCTAAATGGAACAGTAGCTCTGAGATGGGGCATCTGAGTACTGCCTTTCCTGAATGGCTGAAATACAATATTTCCTTCTTAAAAAAAAAGGAGAAAAACGCCAGCCTAAACAAATACTCCAGACACTGCCTCCCTACAGGACCAGAGGGATTTTGAAACTTGTAAATTGCAAATTGCATTTTATTGGACTCAATTTAGCTCTGAGTCTAAGTCCCAAAATAAAGTGTTTAACCCCTGTGCTGCTTTATGATTTCATGTCTATAAATACTCGCCCAGAGCAGCTTTCTCCATTAAGATCCACAGCTGCTTCCTCCCCTGGGTCTGACACAAGGACACTGCTGTGGGATTTCAGAGGACAAAGCAGCTCCCAAGGCAGGTCACTGTCACCCCCCGGGCCACCAGCCATGTAGGACCTGTCCCCAGCACCGGGACCAAGCTCCTCATCCTCAGGAGTGGCTCTGCAGGGATGGTCCCAGCCCATAATGAAACTGGAGGGGATTACAACCAGAGAAATCCGCACGGGACAAACTCCCAGGGTGTAATTGTTCAAAGTTCCGTGGTTTGACCCCACAGAGCTGAAATGAAGCGGTTTCACGGTTCTGACAGTGTTTACACAACGGAGCAGCAGCACCTTGGAGGGACCTGGGTGCTGCCTCCACAGCTCCTCACTCCCCATCCTCATCACACCCACCCAAACCGCTCACAGAGCTCTGCAGACACCTCACAGAAAATCTCTGGGGTTATTATCTCTCCCATTATTTGGGAGCTGATCCTTCCCACAGAGCCAGGCACTGCCAGGCTGTGGAACAGCTCGGGGCTCAGCCCAGGCACCCTGCACACTCTGACCAAGGCACCCACTTTGTGAAAACATGAATGAAAAAAGTTGAGTTTCCAACTGTGATGCCAAGTTTTTAAAAACTCAGGTTTTGGACTTCACCAGTGCAATCCCTAGCAATCCCTGCAATCCCAATCCCTACCAGCATTCCCATCCATGTCTGCAGACACATGCAGAGGGCTCCTCAAGCATTCAGTATATGCTGATGAAGAGGAAGCTCCTGCCTCTCCCTGAGGCACCCCCCAGAGCACACCCCATTTATCCCTGCAAATTCCCTCCTGTGCCACAGGATGCTTTGGATGGCTGCAAGTCCCACGCTGAAGAAGCAATGAAATAAATATCGGTTCTTTAACTTTTTCTGTTAGCTGAGTAAACTTTACCTTGGCTTTGAGGGGTGCTTTTAGCTCGGTGGGTTATTTTGCTCTGACAAGAAGGGACAGAGTTTGGTGAGAGCAGCACACAGGCCCCAGAGCCTGCCTGGCCAGCTGGGCTCTCTCCAGTGCTCACACCGTGCCAGCCATCGCCTTCTCCCTGCTTCCAGCTTAACTCTCCACTCAGAATTTAATCTAAACAAGCCCTGTGCCAAACAGAATGCTGTCCCACTCATGCTGCTTTAATTTCCTCAGAAAGAATCCCAGAATACGCTAGGCAAGACATCAACAATAATTAAACCCAACAGTGATTGAAAATCAAATTTTCGGGGCCTCGCAACAAGCTCTAATGAGTTCCAGACTTGCCTTCTCCAACTTGCTCAGACTGGCTGTGTGACACTGCCAAGCCAAATTAAAATTTGACAGTATTCCACACTGTGCCCAGAAAAAGTGCCCGCCTTAGGATTCAGGAAATTAAACAGCCGTCTACTGCAGAGACACCCATTTATGTTTGGACACAGATTACTCAGACGCTGATCCAGGGTCTGTATTATTCTTTCTCGTTGCTTTCATTATGTCATTTCATATCCCTTTTGAAGTACAATCTAGCTGGGATGTTTTGTTGTTTTTTTTTTATACTGCAGGGTTCAGGTGAGAAGAGACAGGCGGGAGGGCAGCAGAACCACACAGAGCCCTGGGGGTGTGTGCCCCTGTCAGCAAACACCGACAGTGTCCCCAGGGTAGGGACCAACAGGGTCAGCAGGGAGGGAATGAGGGGAAGGGAAGGACAAATCCTGAATCCCACAGTCCCACCCCAAAGCTCTGTGTGCTCCTGGAGGAGCAGGACAGGACAGGGGGATGCTGAGGAGCACAGTTCCTGCAGGAACAGCCAGTCTGCAGTAAAACCTGGTCATCAGCTTTCCTGGGGATCCAGCAGAACCTCAGTTCAGCCTAAAGAGACAGAAGGTGCTCCACCTCGCCAGCAGCCAGGCAGGATGGAGCCCCAAGGGCAGCATTGGCACAAAACTGCCCAGCAAAGGGAACCATTCCCCTGGGGAAGGGTCTGAGGTGCCCCCGTGCCCTGGGACACCCACGGCCACCAGCCCAGGGCACAGCACATGGCACTGCCCACCGAGAGGGGATCACAGCAGGCTGACACGGGCTGCTGAACTCATCCCCGAACCACGCGGTGACAAAGGTGCAGAGAGGAAGGTCACGAGAGCAGCTGCTCCCATTCCACCCGCTTTGATCTGGCAATCAGAGTCCCTTCCACCCACATTTCTGCCATGCCAGCAGGGCCTGTCGGCCCAAAGGACACTCAAAGAGCCAGGATTTCTTGGAATACACACTTTCCAGAGGGTCTAGAAAGGGACCAGCGACCCCTCACTCCCTCAGGACCGCAGGTCAGCACAGGTTAATTCAGGTAACAGTCGCTTCCACAGCAAAAGCTTTGGTGGAGCGATTTTTGCACTGAAATAAGCACAAAGGCAGGCACAGCGTTGGGCACGGCGGGTCTGGGGCTGCAGCACTCGGCTCAGGTGCCCATGGAAGGGCAGGAAAGCCAGGAGATGAGGGATGCTGGGCGAAGAAAGAAACTCCCGGCGTTCCTCAGCCGTGCGGGGCCCGGAGCGCACCCGCCTCTACAGCGCATCCCCGGACACGGCTGGGGCAGAGCACAGATCCCCGGGAAGGGAAGGGAAGGGAAGGGAAGGGAAGGGAGGGAAGGAAGGGAAGGAGGAGGGAAGGGAAGGGAAGGGAAGGGAGGGGAAGGGAAGGAAGGAAGGGAAGGGAAGGGAAGGGAAGGGAGAGCACGGCCCCGGGCACCTCGCTCGGCCGGGCCCCGACAGGAGCCGCTCCGGTCCCACCTCGGGCTGTCCCGGCACGGGGAACCCGGTGTTCCCGCACGGGGATCGCTCCCGCTGTCCCCGGCTCTCCGGGATCGGTCCCGGTGTCCCCCTGCACAGAGATCGGGATCCTCCCTCGTGTCCCCCTGGCTGTCCCCGCACGGGGATCGTCCCGGTGTCCTCTGGCTGTCCCCAATTCTCCGGATCCCCCTGTCCCCCCACCTCCCTCCTCCCCTCCCTCCCTCCCCGCTCCGCTCCGCTCCGCTCCTCCGCGCCGCCGCCGCTCGCGCTGTCCAGCGCCGCCTTTCATTGGCGCTCTCAGCCAATCCGACACCGCCCAAAAACTGCCCTGGCCAATGGCGAGCGGGGCGGGGCGCGGGGCGCGCGCCCGTGGCGGGGAAAGGGGACATGGAAAAGGGGCCGGGGACAGCACGGGGGGAACGGCTTCACAGGGGACAGGGATGGATGGGATTTGGGCAGGAATTGTTCCTGAGGGTGGC
Source organism: Malurus cyaneus samueli (assembly GCA_009741485.1). Taxonomy (NCBI): domain Eukaryota; kingdom Metazoa; phylum Chordata; class Aves; order Passeriformes; family Maluridae; genus Malurus; species Malurus cyaneus. The sequence continues at coordinate 21,278,513 of CM019225.1, forward strand.
AGCCTGGCACAGGGGGCACAGAGCAGCCCCTGGATCCCTTTGAGTGCCCAAGGCCAGGCTGGACACTGGGGCACCCTGGGACAGTGGGAGGTGTCCCTGCCATGGCAGGGGTGGCACTGAATAAAGGTCATCCTTTTCAATAACCAAACCACTCTGGGATTCTATGCTAGGACGGTACAGCCCCGGGGGATTAAAAAAGGGGGCAAAGAAAAAAAAAATCATTTGTAAGCATTCCTGCCCCAAAGGACCAGTGCCAGGGAGGCATTGGAGGGAAGGGCTGATGCTTTAGGGGTACCCAAGCACTGTGCAGCCCCTGGCTGGGGTGGAGCGAGCTGGCAGCTCTCCAGACAAGCTGCGGTTTGTGATTGGGCTGGGACTGCCCCGCAGTCCCTCTGTCCCTCTGTCCCTCAGTCCCTCAGTCTCTCAGTCCCACAGTCCCTCTGTCCCTCTGTCCCACTGCTCCACCATCCTCCCATCCCAGGCTCTGACACCAAGAGCAGGGAAATGAATTTCCGAATCAGACAGGAATGTGCTGGGGCAGTTTATCACAGCAGACAGACAAGGAATGTTTTTAGCAGAAGAAATTGTCCGAAACCATGTTTCTCTTGTTATTTCAATGGACGCTGAACACTGAATGACAATCTATTGCCTTTTGTATTTTTTATTTTTTTTTTCATGGATTGGTAAGGTCTTTACTGCTTTAACAAACATTCCTGTGTGCTCCAACAAACATTCCTGCCTGCTCCCGCTGTGGCCAGGAGGTCCAGCACAAAGGCCCTTTATGCAGGTGAGGTGAGAAGGCTCCACATGCTCCCAGCTCACTCCTCTGGTTCCCCATTTCACACTGAACCCAGCCATTCTCCCTTTTTCATTGTGCCTGAGTCCAGGAAAACCCTGAAATAACAGAAACCAGGATCCAGCTGCCTATTATGATCTGTGATCTGGGAGCCCAACCCCAGCTCACAGCTGAATTGGCTCCTTTGAACTGTAATCTGAAAAAAAAAAAAAATCCTAAACTCTGTTGATTTACGTTGGTACTTTTTTTTGAGATTTCTTGCAGAGAAGGGGAACAGGGAATCAGCTATCCCAGGGTAATTTGGACCAGGATATGCTTTCCAAAATGAAGGAATAGAATTTCCAGCAGCCCTGTGGGAAGGGAAATGGTGAGCAGCAGCAAAAGCTGTTCGGTGCCTCAGTGGGAGATGGAACGCAGCACAGAGGACTGTGTGTCCCATCCCAGCTCTGCCGTGCTTCCATGAGAGGAGGGGGACCTTTTCTGCTCCCGGCTGTGGGATGGGTCCCTGGTGCCTCAGAATCCCCTCAGGGACGAGCATCGTGCCAGCCCCTGTAGACGTGAGAGGCTCGGCGCCTGATGTGGCCTACCTGGCACTGCCTGGGCTCAGGGATGTAAGACGGGCAGTGCCCATGGGATCGGCCCTGCCAGGAGGATTCCTTCTCTGGGAGGGAAAATGGGCCAGGAGCAGAGTGGGTGATCCTGGCTGGGCACTGCAGAGAGGGCCAAGCATTAGGGGGCTACCAGAGCAGGAATGGCCCCTGAGTGAATGAATTAAATTTTAGAGAAAATATTCAATATCTCTCAAAAAAATCTGGGTTTAAAAGCAAGGGCAGAAGAGAAATTCTGCAGAGATAAAGTCCCTCCAGGGAGGGCATTTGAGGCTGACTTCCAGAGCATTTTGGGTAGCGAGCAGAGAGAACAACAGCACCAGGGATTTGATTTTCTATCCGTGAAGGGCTTGGCAGCCTGGGAAACGTTGACATGGAATGGGGTGACAATAATATCTCGCTTTCCAGGCCAACACGCAATGGCCACCCCTGGGACATAGGAAAGAACTTCCTGAGGGATTTCAGGGCGCCACGAGGCGCAGGGTGACAGGCCAGCACTCCATGGGGTGGCTGTGGCAGGTTCCATTGTCTCCTGTTTGCAGAAACGAGACCGGTTGTTGGACAAGTTGTGAACGGGGGAGTTTTTGTCGGGGGGCAAATCCATGTACAGGGAGATGTCACGTCTAATCGACAGTGAAAGTTGGGCGAGGTTTTGTTTTTCAGTTTTAGCTCAAGCAGCAGTCACAAAAGTGATGTGGGGAGGCTCTGGTGCTGGATCTCTGGGTCTGCTTGGTAGTTCCTGCGTGTTTGAGGTGCTTATGTTTGGGTTGCAGGGTTCTCTTGGTCTATGTGGGTGTCTTTGGGTGTGTGGGATTCTCTGGTGTTTCGTGTGTATTTCTTGGGTGCTAGCATGGGCTCTGGGTGCTGGGATTTCTCTGGGTGCTGGGATTCTTCTGGGTGCTGGGTTCTCTGGGTGCTCCTGTGCGATGCCAAGGCTTTCCAGCATGGGAACAGCTTGGCACAGGGCGTAATGAGGCTCTGTGATTATCAGTGTTGGAAGATAATACACCAATAGAGTTTAAACCTCCTTAGATGCTTCCATTTACAATAAATACATCTGGAGCAGTTGTAATTAATGTTAACGCAAATAAATCATGACAAGTGATAGTAAATGTAGGCAGATGGAGAAGGCACACCACGGGCAGGTTTTTCCTGATGTTCAGAACCTCCTTAGAGAGTCCCTGATGGATGGGAAACTCAGCCAGGCTGGACAGGGACTGGTTTCGTTTGCAGGTTTCTGAGGATTCAGGCTGTCAATAAACAGGAATAGAACCGCAGATGCTGTCGGTGAGGGTGAAATGGGCTGCGGGGTCCGGGAGGGCTCGGAGCGGGAGCGATTCCAGCCCCGCTTGTCGCCGATGAGCTGGGCTAAACTTAGCTCTGCTAGGAAGGGACGGAACCATCCTGTGACTAACGCGGCTGACCCGGCACGAATCATCCCGTCCTGCCGGCAAAGATGCTCGATTATGAGAATCGGGGATTCAGCTTTCTGTTGACTCGCTGGAGCTTTTAGCAGCACAGAGCTGTCCCGCGGGGGTGTCACCAGGCAGGTGACGCTCCAATGCATCGGGAGGCAGCAGCGGTACTGGCGATCCCGCACTGCTGGCACAGCGACTCAGCGCTGGTTGTGCACCGAGGATCTCTCCCGGCTGTGACTGGAGCATCTCTCCCGGTTGTGACCGAGCATCTCTCCCGGCTGTGACCCGAGCATCTCTCCCGGCTGTGACCCGGTAGAGCTCTTCCCGGTTGTGACCCGAGCATCTCTCCCGGTTGTGACCCGAGCATCTCTCCCGGTTGTTGACCGGCTTCTCTTGATTTTAAAAAAACAA